>CM066032.1:1043028441-1043407899 GCA_033557465.1 Ichthyophis bannanicus | reverse complement strand
AGAAATCAGAAGCTGACATACGCATGCCACCCATGTCTGCCTGTGCCACATGCATGCCTATGGGGGGGGGCAGGCACGTAAGCAGGGTTGCAGGCAGGGGCAATGGTCACACATATGCATCCAATGTTGGGGATATGAGGGGGTGGACACGGTGATGGATCAGAACACTGAACATGTGACCTCAGGACATTCCCCCTGTCGCAACCTGGGTGGCCGTGTAAACCGCCATGCTGCAGCCCAGGGGCAGTGAACACACACTGTGCATGGCACACACGGCATGTGATGGCATCTGTGCAGTAATACCTGGCAGTGCAAACACCCCACCAGTGAGGGGCCTGGGTGCAGGTCATATGGTCAGGGACATGACATGCATATGCACACTACATAGGGGACCACAGAGACACAAATTGGAAGAACACGTTGCATGTAGTGTGTCACAGCTGTTTATTGGCCACACAGTTACCTCCTGCGTGGCCGTCCACGCCTGCCACAGGGCAACTCCCCCCCATGGTGCTGCACCCTCTCCTGGTGCCTCTGGTGGTTGTGCCGGTGCTGCCCGATGCATCACAGCCAGCATGCCCTCCAGGGCGTCAGCAATGCGGTTGAAGGGCAACGAGCGAATATCCTCCCGTAACTGCCTCAGCTCTCTGGTATTCTCCTCCACCGCACTGGAGATTCTGTTGAGTGCCTGCCGAGTGCCTGTGGGTGAGACACAGGGTGTTATGTGAGATACCTCTCCAGTAATCAACCATCACACACACACATATGTCACACATATCCCACAAGATCGTTATTGTGATAGGGCAGACTCTATTAGACACATGGATAGGGGTGAGAGCCATCATTCACACATTAGGATAGGTCACAGCCACGCACAGCACACGGTCCAGTAGTTTTCTGGGGAAAGCATACACAGAGATCCACAAGCTGCGCTGACACACCCACGTACTGCAGACATAGCAACAGGCTTGGGGACCGATAACAAACACATGTCTATCGGGTCCGGGAGGTGGAGCATGAACCAGGGACAGCAACCACGGCTGGAGAGCAGCAGTGATGATCAGAGGAAGGTTGAGGAAAGCCAGCCCAAGTGGGGGCACAGTTGGAGGGAACACATTAACTGTACGTAGGAAGCCTCGTGGGGGAAAGGGACTGAAGCAAGTGAGGCAGAGTGTGAGGGGACGAAAAGGTGGTCTGTGGTGCACAGGGAGGGTGAGCATGGCAACCATCAAACCCAAGCACTGAGGGAACCAGCTTCAGGGAGTCTGGAGGTGGGTGCCCACCACCCAGTGCAGAGGTCTGCAGGACACAGCCTTGATTGGTGATCCGTGGCAGAGCTCCAGGGAATAACGTCAACCATGCAGCAAGGGACTGTGTCCTCAGAGCTGGCATGAGATAGCCGCACAACTGCAGAGAGGTTTTTTTCCGGCCCAGGTACTGCCTATCCCTATTCACTAGTACTGTGTGTAGACGACCCACAGGGGGTTTGATTTGGAAAAACACCCTGGGCCATTTGCCAGTCGTGTGCAGCAGGGCAGTTCAGCACAGGTACCTGCAGTAATGCGGGTGTACTGTAAGGGGGGTGCATCCTCTGAGACTGACCAACCAATGGATTGTACGTTGTGCTTTGCAGATAGTATGGGAAGCCTCTGCAAAGCTGAGTGAGATAAGCTGAGTGATACCCGAATAACCACATATCTTTGCTTTGCTAAGGGAAGCTGCCATGTTTGGTTGTTCTCCTGTATACATGGCAAACAGCTGCATTTGGATTGAATGACTGGAACCTCTGCCAGCACACTTGTTCACAGAACCGTGTTAGGCACTGCTGGATATTTATACCGGTGCACTGCTGTTGGACGTTTGCGTTGGGTGGCGGAGTAAACCTTGTCACATCCTTGCCTGTAAATCTGGCTCCATGACTATTTGTTATCAGAGGGAAGACTTCATTTCCCAGCATGCATTGCAAGGGGAGGGTTTTTGATGGAACCATCAACAGAGACTAATACTGGCTACCACAGCCCTCAAAGCCTAGGGCAGGGGGCGGGGTATGACAATATACAGGATACTCCTGCTTGCCACACATGCAAATGCATGGCCAGGGTTAGACATGTGTGTTACATGAGCCAATCGCATGCTTGGACAGTGTCCTGACAAAGGCTCATGTGACCCACATAGCCCACAAATTGTCAGTTTGGCAGGTGGATCTGGTGATGTCTGCTATGCACACTGGTTGTTCCAGGGGGGACAGGGACTGTGAAGGGTAATTTCACACACACCTCTATCTCTATATGTGTCCCATACCTCAACGCAATGCTGGGGCACATTGCAGATCATGTTGGCAGACTGTGATGCAGTACACTACCCATGTCGAGCTGTCAGTAGGCCAGGGTGTCTGGGGGGGACCGTGCAAGTGTTTCCCATGGGTGCCGTTGTCTGATCACCTGGGGTATGTGGCCATGCACAGTATGCTTGTGTTGGTGACACACACACATGCTGTACACTGGCAGGAAACACCACGGGAGGGGGGTACACAGATGGCACATGGTGTGATGTAGAGGCACATACTGAGCCTATGGATATAGAGAGAGGAGATGCTTGTACCTTTTCATAGACTGACGGTCAGGCAGCATCAACGTCATAGTGTGGGCATAAGAGAGGCGAGCAGAGGGAGACAGGAGCTGAGCTGACACACCCAAGCACTAACATGGTAGCAAGCTTTGATCCTGATTACTCACACCTGCTCAGGGAGGCATAGCCAGGCCTCAGGGAACAGACATATCAACCACAGATGGGGGCTCCAGAGGGGACGGGAGGAGCAGCTTCCGTGAGATGGACATGAGCTCTGGAGGGGGGGAAACATGGTTGGAGAGGCTCACAGACGTCAGTGAATTGGGGAGCATGTAAGGGACCTAGCTGCATTTCTGGAAGTGCAGCCAGCAGAGCAGACGGAGGGTGGGCACAGACTGTTGATAGACACCTGCTTAGAGGGTGAGAACAGAGAAACCCTCAGACCTCATTGCCGGATAAACGGGCCTCAGAGTCTGCACATATGGGAAACCAGCACTAGGGCACGGTGTTATACATGTCCAAACTGGGACAGAGATCCATGGCAGTGCTCCAGACAGGGTCTGCGACCAGGAAATCAGAAAGCAGGTCATTACAGCTGGAGTGGGGTAGACGAAAGCCAGAGGGGGGTCTCCAAAGCCACAGGGTTCTCTACACCTTACCGTGTAAACCTGTGTCCAGGGAAAACACCTGAATTCACAGAGGGAGGTTCCCTTACACCCTGCGATGACAGCTTGCCACCACACTCAGGAGGCAATGAGTCAGCAGACATGAAATTGGACGTTAATGAGAGTGCCCCAGGAGGGGTCCTATGGATTGGATGCTCTGCTTGTCAGATCGTGTAGAGTCACTTTGCTAAACCTGTGGGACATAGATGACTGAGGGCAGAAAATAGAGCATTTGTCGTCCTTTGGGGAGACAAAGCTGCTTTGTCTTGCTCTGTTTACTACCTATGATACATGCTGCACATTTGTTACTTTCATTTATGTACATACCCTCCAGCAAACGCCTGACTGGTGTCCTGTCTTCTTCTACACTGACGTTTGGGGTTTTGCATTATACACATCTGATCATTTTGCCTTCCACGCAACTCACAACTATTCCGTATCACTGGGCAACGGAACTACCACTCCCAGCTAGCCTACTGGGTGGCAACAGGGTTTCTCACACCTGCATGGAGAATATTATGGCAGCCCCAAACCTCTGTGCCCTGGCCGGGTGTGGGTTTCTGACAGTGGCACCTGACCCTCCACATCATCCACAGTCACATATGTTGCCATCCAACATGTGGATGTCCCCCCGACACACATGGGGATCAGTGTTTCTTGTGGCAAGGTCTGGCAATCTGTAGATGTAGGGGCCTCTGTGAGGTGTGCAGGGTCAGAAGGCCAGGACCACTTCCCAAAGGTGGGATAAATGCAGCTGGGACAGGTTACAGGAGATGCGCTATAGAGTCAGAGGGATGGAGTGGTAGCACAAGGATATCAACCCTTACGTGCGCAAGTGCACTGCTGCCTCACGTTTCTGATGGCAGAGGGGTTCACATACACCTTGGGGCGAAAGAGATGGGGTTGGATACCAGTGCATGTACACCTTGGTCAATGTATGGAGGGTTTGGACGGAACAGGGGGAGCAACAGAGGGTGCAGCAGAGGTGGACACACCCCAGGAACACACGGACAACGTAATGCTGAGGAATCCACAGCAGGTGCTAACCCCTGGTGAAGGGCTGCGATACCCAGAGCTGGGGAGGTGTTTCCCTGATTCAGGTTGGCAACAGGGGTGGCAGCTGGGAGGTGGCCAGTCTTTCAAAACACAACAGAGGTTATTTGCTGACCTGTGTTATCGAGTGGGTGAGTCCCAACCTATCCAATTGGGGGACTCATTGTCAGAGCTACAGGACGGGGACATGTTGATGGCTTTGTCTGTATGCCAAGCAGTCGATCTTGGTTGTTGACGTACAGGCAGCCTTGAGGGACCTGTCCCTCTCCCAAAGCATCTTTACATGTGCTTTGATCCTGTCATCTCTGCAAATCCTGCTATATGGGTGTTTTAACACATGTTGACTACTTATTTCATATCCTAGGTTTCTTTTTCACCCGGAGATGCAGACTAGAGAGAATGGAGGCTGTGTGACGTTAATTGGCATAAGATGCTTAGGTTTGTTTATGTCTGCTCTGATTGTCCAATGACTATAGGACAGGTGGCATCCTGTTCTCTGTGAGACGGCTGGGCATCTGCCATGAGGCAGACTGTTGCAAGGGCAATGCTTGCATTCTGTTTGTTTGGCTGACAACGTGCTGGACCTTAACCAACATTCCTCTTATTGCTGCATCTGTAGGTGTTAACTGAGCCTGGGCTGGTCTGGTGCGTGTCACATTAACATTATCTGTCATACGTCATACCCTTGTGTTCGCTCCAATACATCCCTTCTACGTGAACCATACATGTAACAGCTGAGGAAGGAATGTTGCTACATCCACCACACCCACACCAACCAGAGACTAGTGGTTTGTGCATTGTGGTTGTGACAGTCTGTTGTTACCCACCTTCAGCATCACGCCGTGCTGCTGCGGTGTGGGCCCTCAGCTCCTCCATCATGGTACCCATGTCTGTGGGATCTGGGCCTGGCATATATGGTGCCTGCCTGGGGTGTTGTCTTGACTCCATTGGTGGGCTCACACTAGTCTGTGTGCTGCTGGCTGCAGCCCCCACTGTTGCCCCGCTGGTGATGGGTGGCTGCAGGATCTCCTCGCCCCCACTTGTGCTGCCCACAGAGACAGCAGCCTCGGGCTCATCCACACCCTGAGGCACGCCAACTTCCACCTCCTCCTCCTCCTCCTCTTCCTCCTCTTCATGAGCCCTCATTGTACTGTAGTCACCTGCATTGTGAACAGTCAGAGACAGCAGACATATGTTTAGACACTCCACGTATGTATACGTGTGTGCTACAAACACCACAGACATGATGGGGGGGCCCTGCATGTGTGATGCATACAGGACCCACTACACCCTCCCATACCTGTCTGTCTATCCCCACCATGTACCTATCCCGGGGACACATGGGTGTGCTGTACCCCTGCACACCCTGTTTGGTTGCCATGTTCCTGTTCCTGGTTCCATTCCACTTGTAGCCCCCATCCCATCCCTCTCCCCATCTGCCCCAAATATGTCCATGCACACCTGCTACTACCCCACCCTTACACCTGTTATTGCCATCCCCTGTAGGACTGTGAGGACCTTTGATCAGGGCATATTTGTTTGACATACTATCTTCACAGTGCTACATGTGCTTGGCAGTGACCCACTACACAGCGGACTAGGACTATTCATCACCTGTTGGCCACTGCCAAGCACATGCAGCACTGTGCAGATAGTATGTCAAACAAACATTCCCTGATCAAAGGCCCTCACAATCATACAGGGGATGGCAATCACAGGTATGAGGGTAGGGTAGTGGCTGTTGTGCGGGGACATATTTGGGACAGATGGGGAGAGGGATGGGATGAGGGCCACATGTGGAATGTGGCCCGGGAACATGGCAACAAAACAGGGTGTTCAGGGGTTACAGCACACACATGTGCCCCCAGGATAGGTACATGGTGGGGCTCGGGAGACAGGTATGGGAGGGTGTTTGCAGATGGCTGATGTCTACACAATAGGGATTGAAGGCATGGCCTGAGAGCTGAAAGGTATACCTAGCATACATACCTGCCTGCGGATGTGCGGTGTCCAGGGCCTCAGGCAGACCACACAGGTATATTGGCCCTAATCTTTCCGCCAGCTCCTGTTCCAGGGGCGTGAGGGATGGTATGAGGGGCCACCACTACCTGTGCCCAAAGCATGTTGGCGCTCTGTTGCCATGTGCTGCCTCACCCCTCTTTTAATGTCTGAGAATCTTTTCTTGAGGCTCTCTAGGTCCCTGGGGGGGGGTCCCCTGCCTCGACCAATGCCGCCTGCACCTCCTTCCACACCACAGTTCATGTGGCCACAGTTGTGCGGCTACTGAGCCACCCGTAAAGTACATCATAATTTTCAAGTACAACGGACAGGAGGATGTGGTTCTCCATGTGGCTGAACCTTGTGGCACTCCTCCTTTGTGGTGCAGGCACCGGTATTCTTTTCCTTTTACCGGTGTGGATGCGCTGAGTGGGCTGTGGCCTACCCGATGGGCCTGCCTCTGCCTCCATATGCCCAGCAGTCCCTGCCCTATGTGTGTCCCCGGCAACAGGTGGGCCCCCCTCCTCCACCCCCTCACCCTCACCCTCACCCTCCCTCACCATCTCCCTCTCCATCACCCTGTCCTCTCACCGCACCCCACCTCACCTCACCCCCTTTCTCCCTCACTTGCTCCTTGCCTACCCTGCTATGTCCCACACCTCACCTACACAATCCACTACAGACCACACTACAAACCACAGTACAAACCACAACACAGACCACACTACAAAACACAATACAGACCACACTACAAACCACAATACAGACCACACTACAAACCACACTACCTCCACTACTCGCACCACAGCCTCTGACACTACCTCTACTACTCCCAACACACGTTGCCTCCTGAAACACCCCTCAATGTGGACCAGGTGTGCAGGCTGATTTATACGCTTTTTTAACGTTGCGCATGCGCAGTTGTGCGAACATGGTGCGTGTGCGTGGCATGCATGTGCAACTCATTGTGCATGGGTGTTTGTGTGTGCGCGGCACGCATGTGCGACTCGTTGCACATGGGCGTTTGTGTGTGTGTGGTGCGCATGTGTGACTGGTTGTGCATGGGCGTGTGTGTGTGCATGGCGCGCATGTGCAACTCATTGCGCATGGGCGTTTCTGTGTGCGCGCCGCGCATGTGCATCCACACGCACATGCGAAGTGAGTCGCACATGTGCGGGGCGCACACACAAACGCCCATGCGCTATGAGTCGCACATGCATGCCGCGCACACACAAACGCCCATGTGCAACGAGTTGCACATGCGCGCCGTGCACACGCACCGCGCTCGCACAACTGCGCATGCGCAATGGCCGCAACGTAAAAAAAAAAAAAATCAGCCTGCACACCTGGTCCACGTTGAGGGTTGTTTCGTAGGCGAGGGAGAGACGGTGTGTGTTGGCAGTGAGGAACAGAGAGAGTCAAAGCAGGTGTTGGTGTTGGTTGTATTGTATTGGTGTTGGCTGTATTGTGTGTGTTGGTTGTATTGTGTTGTATTGTGTGTGTATTGTATTGTGTGGTTTGTAAGGTGTACACTGTTTGGCGAGGTTCGTATGTGTGTTTGACTGTGTAAGTGAAGCCGGACTGGAGGAGTTTATGGCGGCTTTTTATTTTGACGCATCTTCCCTTAGATGTGGGCAGATGCTGCGGTTGCCGGACAGGGGAGATGGTGTCTGTAGGGCTGAGGCACAGGGCATGGGTGTAGTCCCGCTGCAAATCAGACCTGCAGCTGTGGGGGCAGGCCAGGCAGGTGCTATGCGTGCACGGCGCAGAAGGCGTGCTGAGGTGCAGGCTCGGCAGCCTCGCCTCTACAGGCCCAGGGCCCAGCTTCAGGGCATGTGTGAGGACCAGGTCATCTCCCTGTACCGACTGAGCACAAGGGCTATTAGGGAGCTCTATGAGGATCTAAGACCTGACCTCGAGCCCCTGACTGATCGGTCCCATGCCATACCAGGTTTAGTCAAGCTCCTTGCTGCCTTACATTTCTTTGCCTCTGGCTGTTTCCAGTAATCTGTGGCCGCAGTGGGTGGCATGAGCCACCCCACCTTCTCACGCTGTCTCCACCAAGTACTGCGTGCTATGGTCAGCCGGGTGGGGAATTACATAGCCCTTCCCCACACTAGGCAACAGTGGGGGACCCTGAACCAGGCCTTTGAGGCATTAGCCAGGATACAAGATGTGATGGGAGCTATTGATTGCACACATATTGCCCTGGTCCCGCCTAGAGACAGGGAGGTAGTGTTCCGCAACCGCAAACACTACCATTCTCTGAATGTTCAGGTTGTATGTGATGCAAATCTGCATATTCTGAATGTGGTCCCTAGGTTTGCAGGGTCCACCCATGACTCCTATATCCTGCATCACTCGGCACTATTCAGACAATTTGAGGCCGGCCGTTATGCGGACTGTATATTGCTGGGTGAGTATTTCCAGATTATAACATGCACATGGTGTTCATGTGACTACGCACGTGTGCATATGTCTGTCCTGGTGGTGGATCACTCCTTGTGTGTGTGTGTGCCATATGCCCACATGTGATGGGGGGGGGGGGGTTGGTGCCCTTCACATCCACCTGTGATGCCGGTTAATTGTCTGCTAGCATTTGTATGTTATGTAACGTTTATGTTATTTCCAATCCATACAATTAACCCTTGTCATGTGTGTCTTAGGTTCACACACTCACTCTGTACTGGAGTAGTCACCCAGGAAGCACTAGATAACATGAGGAGGGGTCTAGCTAAGCTTGATGGATGTTCTGGACCTTTGCAGCTGGGAGTACATGTTTGCATATGTATGGTCACGCATTTGGGCTGCGGCAAACCAGGGGAGCAAGACAGTATAGGGGGTGCCGTACCTTTGGCCACTGTAGATGAGCGGGACCTAGGTGTCGTTGTATCTGCCGATCCTAATGTAGCTGACCATTTTGGAAAGGTGATGGCAAAAGCTAGGGGGCTGCTTGGGTGCATACAGAGAGGTATTGCTAGCAGATACACAGAAAAGTACACTGCCTCTGTATATGTCATTGGTGCAAACTCATGTGGGGTACAGTGTGCAATTCTGTAGACCGGAGCTTCAAAAGGCTGTGAACAGTATGGAGACAGTGCAGAGGACGGCTACTGAAATGATTTGTGGTCAGCAGTATGCAGCATATGGAGACAGACTGCTCAATCTTAATATGTAGACCTTATAGGGCAGGGGGAATAGAGGTGATATGCTTTAGACTTTGCCAGACCTCCATGGCATACATGTTTTGGGTGTGAGCCTCCTTCAATTGACAGCACGTTCTTTCGTGGGTACTATGCTGACATATACTTTGAACATGTGATCAGTGGATCGGTGGTATAGTCTCATAGTGGAGGTGGTAGAGATGAGGACAGTAACGGCATTACAATATGCATGGGCCACACACAGAGGATCTCTAAAGGTATAAATGGGCCTGTTGTAGTTGTTGCTATGGACGTACACACTCGATAGGCCATATGGTCCCTTTCTGTCATCATATGTCTATTTTTCTCAACTGCATAGTTGTGCTGTCATATGTTTCTGTCAGGATGTGTTCTGCATTTGTTTCTCACGTCTATACATGTGTCAATTTGGGTGAACATGAGCTCCTGCATTAACATGCAACATTTGTTTCTGCAGGTGATGCAGGATATGGGTGTCGCCCCTGGCTGCTGACCCCTGTGCATCAGCCACAGACACGTGCAGAGCGGAGGTACAATGAGGCCCATGCCTCCAGCCACTCTGTCATAGAGCGCACCTTTGGCGTGTTGAAGAGTCGCTTCAGGTATCTGGATAGGACAGGAGGGGCCTTACAATATAAGCCAATGACTGTGGCAGAGATAATCATAGCCTGTTGCATCCTGCACAACATTGCTCTCAGGCACAATATCCCTGCAGAGATTAATGAGGATCTGGAGGATGATCCAACGTGCCCCCCTGTACGTGCCAGTGGTGACACATGGGAGGGCACAGCGGTCAGGCGGCAGTTGATCGCAGCGATCTTCTCATGTACGTATTGCATATATTCCCACCTACATGTGTTGTTATATGTGTGTGCTGGTTATAAAGGTTAACGTTTCTGTAAAAATGTAATTCGGATGCCACACTGCATTGACATTTAACAGACAATCCCAACGTCACATATAGGCATGAGTGTGAGACAAACAATGTGGGCAGGGCACAACAGCAGGTGGTGGTGGATTATGTGGGTGGGTGGTTCTAGGCCTGTGGGAGGTTTTGGGGGTCACATTCCCTGTTGGTGGCTGGTTGTGATAGCGGCTGCTGTGCAACCACAGTTAGTTGGTTTGATGCTATGGGTGCAGCACGGTGGGAGGCATATGGTGCGGTATTCACAGTGTGAGAGCAGACCATGTTTGGGGACAGTTGTCCAGCGGTGTGTGGTTATATTGTACAATGTCGAGCTGCTTGTGTGGGTGTTATGCTCCTGTCAGCTGGATATGTGTGTCTGTTTCTTATGTATGTCGCTACATGTCATACATAGCACAATACACATGCTCATTACTAGATTTTAATGATAGTATTAACTATACTTGAGGGGTGTTCATGCAACCCCACAGTGTGCCTGAATGTATAGGTCATCACGTAGCCCTGACATGGATATGGTGAAGGATGGGGACCTGTGCAGTGTCCAGCCAGGGGGAGTATCATTGCTACATTTTGTTGTTGTAGAATAGCCATGCAGTGCAGTGTTGCATATGTACACACAAACAGAGGTGATCTGGGCAAGATCAGCAAGGTGTGGGTTACAGTAGGCAAGCTGAGCACTGAATGTGTGGGTGGATTGTGTTTTAGGGGTGTTTTGAAGGGGGACACGGCATATCTAGCTGATGCTATCTCAACATATGCCACATGCCTCAGCTATAGGCTGTGTATGTGTGTGGGGGAGGAGAGTACAGTCCATGACAACAACTACATTGCGGACCCTAGCGAGGGAGGTTATGTCCACATACACACAGAGACTCAGATGGGAGGGTTTTTTTTAAGGTGCACATATAGGCTATCCATGCTTTGACATTCTCACTGTCACACAGTGGGGTGACATGCATCCATCATGGTCAGGTCACAAACAGACATGGGGGTGTGGTTACGCACAGCAGACACAGACATTGCGATCTATTTGTGCACATCATCAGCACTCAGATGTCAATATTATTCAAGGTATGAGATGTACACACCAGGATATGTATTTGGACAGTGGATACAGGAGGTGTCCCTGCATATTTCCGTGTGTTACAGCAATTGAGAGTGGGGTAACAGACGACATTGGGACACCAGTATACACGGTGAGGGGGCATTGGTGGCAATATGGGGGACCCGGGCTAATATTGCAGCCTTGGGGTGAGGCAGAAACATGGTGGGAGCAGACACCTCTATTGACCAGTGTGTACAACAACAGAGAGGTGAGGGAGGGGACAGACAGAGTACGGACACCTGTAGTTTCCCTCTGACACCTCCGTGCTGCCTCTCACATGTGAGAGATCTGTACAGTGTGATAGTGAACAGTCAGTCTGTATGTGATGTTGTGGGGTCTGACAGCTGGGGACAGGAAGGTGCAGTGTGTGTTGCACAGCTAGACCATGACATATGTTTGTTTCTCTTGTGTTTCCCAAAGCACAGGACATACTTCGTGAAGATGCTATTGCTGTGGTGCATTGGCACATGACTGTACATCAGCCAAGATGCTGTGTTCCGGGATATGTGGATCTACAGCTACATTGTCTGTGCCAGCAGTCAGGGGGAAAGCATGTCCTCAGTGATGTGTCATATTGTCCAGATGTTGTGGTTCACCTCTTTTCCTTACGCCTCCCTAACCCATATCTTGCTGTTGTCACACATATCCCCATGTGTTTGTGTCCAGTATGTCCTCTGCAACACTGTCTCTGGGACATGTCCAACAGAGCTGCATGTGTGTGGAGGTGAGTTTTCTTTGGTGGTGGCCTACACTTGCACCATACCCCAACATTGTACCATCAGCCAACACCAGGGTATCACTGCATTTCACTGGGCCTTTATGTCTACAAATCTCCACTTGTGCACATACAGGCCATGTGTTACAGCTGGCACGCTAACCTTAGCATACTGTGTGGGTGTGTGTTTATGGGTTGGCTGTGTGATGATACAGTGTTCAGCCATAGTACATTATCATGTGCTGTGAGGAGTCTGTGCACCTGGGGGGCGGTGGTGACTGTGCTACCTCTACCGTAGTGCGGTTTACCTTGTGAACATTCTCGACATGTGTTGTGTGCTGTGAGCAGAACTGTGTCTTGTGTTTTGATGGACCACTGTTGACCAGCCTTTTTGTATCACAGATATCGGCATAATGTGGACATGCATCAACAGTGGCATGACATGGTGATTCTACACATTTTGCTGACATTGTCTCCCTTCACTGTGACCTGCTATGGCTGTTGAGTCGCTCAGGGGATCGATGACGTACACCTGATGCACACACAAGGTAGTTTGCACCTTTGTTATTTGGGGGATTACATGTGCCTTCACCTGTTGATGATTTACTGTTTGTCTCATGTACATGTCATGTTGCCTCTCTGTTCACAGAAACAGATGCACATAGTGTGTCGCTGTGAGATGCCTGTGTGACATGAGCATGGACATGACCATATCCATATGACACCCGTGTCTGCGTTTCCAATTCAAGATGTCACCAATAT
Source organism: Ichthyophis bannanicus (assembly GCA_033557465.1). Taxonomy (NCBI): domain Eukaryota; kingdom Metazoa; phylum Chordata; class Amphibia; order Gymnophiona; family Ichthyophiidae; genus Ichthyophis; species Ichthyophis bannanicus. Next base: position 1,043,394,926 of record CM066032.1, on the reverse strand, counting down.
GTGGTGTGTTTTGTGTTGTGATCATGTCATGTTTGCCTTTGCATCCCTTTCTTATGTATTTCCTAAGGTGTGACTCTCTGCAATTTGTGCTGTTTTTGCAAGGCGTCTAACAATACAATATTTATCCTCTCCTGACACAGGGCAGAGGACATACCAGATACATCTCTTACAGTGCATCTGGCGTCGCCATCACCCACCTGTTGGGGGACACAACACCATGGAACTTTCCCTGGAAAATGGTGCCATAGGATGTTTGACCTCTGCGAGTTAGACACATGCCTGGGATGGACAGTATTACTCTTGGACTTCTACTTTGTCCATGACAGACCTGTCCAACACACTGTTGCTGCCATGCTCTGGCTGGGAGTCCTGCTCATTGCAGGGGACGCACATGAACTTTCAAGGACTGTGGCATATTGGGATGTGACACTTGACTATGCATGCCCAGGGTTGCAAAGACAGTTTTAACCTGACCTTTTGGATTGCAGATACGCTTTGCACTTTGGACGCTGTGTACTGATCCCCATGTGTGCAGCAGGGACTGACATTGTCACTGTATGTTGTACATTCCTCCACAGTTGTGTTGTTGTTGTGTTTTGGCTATGTGTGTGACATGGCACACAGGATACGCTCATCTGTTTGTTTCACCACAAGCATACAGCCATGTGTGTGGCATAGGGGCAACGATGGAGCGGTCCTATTGTCTAGGTCCACCTGCTTTCCACCTGGACATGATACAGGTTTTGCCAAAACAACACTTTCATGCACACCACCATCCTGGATTGATGTTCGCAATGGCCAAGGGTGTTTACGTGCATGTGTGGCATCACTGTATCATGTTGGTATGTGGATGGTGCTTGTGCATATGAATGACTATGTTGGTGAACCACAGCTTGTGGACCTATGGCTTCTGTGTGGTTCACTGTAACATGTTTGCCCGTCATTTCCATCTGCACATGCTGGTTCTTGTGTTTGTTTACTGTACAGACGTGACACTCTGCATTTATGTACACACCTTGCATTGCATGTCTGCATGGTCCGGTTTATCCCCTGGGGTGACGACACTCCCATTGCCCCATTATATTTGGAGTGTGGCAGTGTGGGTGTCCGTTGTCCTCCTTCAATCGTGCATTCCATGTACCATGCTATATGAGTCCAAACACTGTCTACCCAACAAACAGTGCAGGGGGACCTCCTGCATTGTGTTATCTCTGCAGGTTTCTGCAGATAGTTTAGTTTGTATTCTCTCTGTGTTCATGTGCCTCTGCTACCTGTTAGCATATCCTCATTGTGCTTTTGATGATTGTTTGGGTTTACATTGTTGCAGCTTTGATTCCTAGATCAGGCATTAGGTGAGAGCTGAAACATTACTTTCAGAATGTGTTTTTAACATTAAAACATTGTGACAACATATGCTGTTTTCATTTGTGTACCTCCTGTGTTGCCAGATAGATATATTTTAGGGAACAGATCATGATTGATGTGTGTTGGTCCCTCATCATGCACCGCCTACTGTCTACATGCACTCATATGTGAATAACACATTTGAGGCGTGCGGCAGCATGTGGGGGGTGGGGGCCTAATGCATAGTGCTGCACATTATGTCTCCTGCCCTTCATTTGTAGACGGGCCAGTGACCTTTCTGTCTTTCACCTTGGATTCACTCACCTTGATATTATGATGGCGGGATCTACACTAACTGTGAAGATGAACCCAAATAAACATATGTGTTTGATATACATTTGTCTCTGCTGCTGCTTGATCATGGTGACAGATGTGCAATACAATGTGTGCCTTTGAGTCAGTCCTGACTCCTTGTGACCCAGAGACTCCAGAGTTTTCTTGTCAGTGTCACTGGATGTAGATTGTCAGGTCTTTCTTCCAAGGTAATGGAGGGTTACGTGATTTGCCCAAGGCCACATGGGGTGCTAGTGTGAATCGAGCCCTGGTTGCTTGGTGTCCAAGCCAGTTTTCTAACCACTAGGCTACTCCTCCACTCTTTGAGCACATTGACACTTGTATCTACTGATTTGCTGGTCATGTACATGGCCCACCTGTGCTCACATCCTTGTACGGTGGCAGCTGTGTATCTGCCAGCCATTTGCCACATCACTGGGTATTACAGGTTCCCATACACACCCTCCCTTTGGGGTATTTGTTTTGCATTGTGCTCAGTGTGCTGTTTGTGGGAGTGGTTAGAGGTATGTGTTTTAAGTCCCTAGTTTGCAGGTTTGATCCCCACATGTGGTTTATCTTTTTCTTTTCTGTAGTGCTAACTGGACCATTAGGTACCAGCAGGTTCATCACCTCTACACACACCCTTCCCTCTCTTCACTGTACACCAAGGTGTGCCCTCTGTGCTGCCTAGCCATCAGATATTATCTGTTACATAGGTCTCTTTCTTTATGGTGTTTACATGGCAGTGCACTTGGGGGTTTTGTATTGCTGTGGTTCTGCTGGTGTGTGGTACACCTGTTTGCATGTTGAATTCTCTCCTGTCCTGTTCCAGATTTTTAACCAGCTCCACAGAGCATCCTCTGCTGCCCTTGAGGTTTAGTTTCTTTCCTCTTTTGCATGCTGTATCCACTGCATAACATTTCATTGTGTGTGTGCATGTGTCTCTGGTCCCAATTACAGACTGGGATCTGATCTGTACATAGCAGATCTGCATGTGCATTTGGTCATGATTACTGTTGGGGGTTTGCCTGTCCTGACAGCCAGCAGGCGTCTTGTGTGATGCCCTGCACTATTTTTGTATGCAGCCTTTGCTAATGAGCTCACGTTGGTGGTGTGGCCTACCGGTTTGTGCATTGCCATTTGTGGTAGTGGTAATAGGTGTGATTCCTCTCTGTTCTCTTTGATTTGTATGCTTGTCCTGCAGAACTAGTTTTCATTCGTGTGACAGTCATATCTGTGCAGATCTGTGCTGTGAGCACAACGTACCCTCATCAGAGTTGGGAACCATCCTTCTGTCCATCTTCTGTCTGCCAGCTGTGTGCCATCCTACCCTGATGTGCATGCTGCTACCCCACGTCCTGCACTCCTACACATTCCTGCATTGCAGCTCTCCCTGGTTGCCTCTCCTGTGTGTGCTCTGCATAGCACTGCTACTCCACTGTCATCTTGATATTTCACCTATCCTGCCATTTCAGGCTCCTCTGCTGCACACATCTTCCCATCCTCTGTCACACACTGTCATTATAGCATGGTACATTACCATCACTCTGTGCATAGCTACAGCTGCCCCCGATATGTTTGTCCATTTTTCTAGCTGCCACATGGGCTGGAGCTGATTTTTGTGGTCCATCAGCTCTGATCTACGTCCTTCTTTTACTTATGCATTGTCTTTCCTTTCTGCTCTGTGCAGTGTTTGGGTTATGTGTGTGTTTGGCACATATCTCTCTTGCCCTTCAAATTGGGGGACCTTACTGCTCTTGGCCAACGTTTTTGGGTTCACCTATACATCCTTGGGGCATCTTCTGGCACACCTTTGATTCAGGCAGCTTATGGGGTGCCTACTATGGTGTCTTGGGAGTTGGCAACCTTTCAACATGGTCTCTGGGGAACATTATAATTCGCCTTTGCTGACGTGGTTGTTTAGGATGTGCCTTCTGGTGCACCCTAAAAGGTGCATTAATTTATGGCACTAGGGTGGGGTTCTTTTTAGATGGCAGCACAGATCGTTGTACAGTTGCAAGCAGAAAAAGGAATTACCTCAGTCAACCTTATTCATTAGGTATACTGGGGATTTGAACTCATGACCACTGCACCATCGGTCAGTGTCTTAACAATTGTACTACACTGCTGTTCCTCCTTGCGTGTCAGTGCACCTACTTAAGATTTCCATGCGTTAAAATGCACAGTGCTGCCATCAGAAACAGTGCTATGACCTTGCGCGGCCTCATACTGCACCCTATAAAGCGCACTATAAGGAACATTCTAGGGTGCCTGGGCAGACAGTGCACTTTATAGTATGCCCTCTGGAGTACCTTATGGGGCGGCTGATGCGGCACCTTATGTTACAGCACTTTGAGAGTGTGTTTGCTAGCAGCACTAATTAAAACAATATTAAATTGCCTCATAATGCAATATTACACATAACAGGTACAGTGGGGGATTGAACCCATGACCCCTGCACCATTAGTCAGTGTCTTAACCATTGTGCTACACTGCTGTTTCCCCTTGCATGTTAGCACACCTACTTAACATTTCCATGCGTTAAAATGCAGAGTGCTGTCATCAAAAACAGTGCTATGACCCTGCCGTGCCTCATAGGGCACCCTATATGGCGCCCTATCGGCCACCCTTTATGCAACATTGTAGGGTGCCATGGCGGACAGTGCACTTTAAAATGTGCCCTCTGGGGTACCTTATGGGGTGCCTTATGCAGCAGGAACACAAAGGAGCAAGAGAAGTGGATGTGCACAAATGCCTTTATTAGGACTTAATAAAGGCATTTGTGCACATCCACTTCTCTTGCTCCTTTGTGTTCCTGTGGGATTAGCAAGAGTTTTCCGCTCTCTTTGTGCCTTATGCAGCACCTTATGTTACAGCGCTTTGAGAGTGTGTTTGCTAGCAGCAGTAATTAAAATAAAATTAAAATGCCTCATAATGCAATATTACACATACCAGGTGGTGTCTCAGGCAGCCTTATTCATTGGGCACAGTGGGGGATTGAACCCAGAACCCCTGCACCATCAGTCAGTGTCTTAACCATTGTGCTACACTGCTGTTTCTCTTTGCAGGTCAGTGCACCTACTGAACATTTTCATGCGTTACAATGCACAGTGCTGCCATCAAAAACAGTGCTATGACATTGCCGTGCCTCATAGGGCACCCTATATGGTGCCCTATAAGCCACCCTTTAACCCTTTCCAGGCCGAGCCCAAAACTCTTGGGATCCAAAATTCTGACTAAATATTCCTATCAAATGGTATATAATACATGAGCATAGCAGAAGGAAGATCACTATTAGAACATATTGAATATGACGGGTACAATTTTCCTGAAATATGCAAGAATTAACCCGGCTGCAGAATGTGGATTAAAAATTTAAAGGAGGCCTTGAAAGGGTTAAGCAACATTGTAGGGTGCCGTGGCGGACAGTGCACTTTAAAATGTGCCCTCTGGGGTACCTTATGGGGTGCCTTATGCAGCACCTTATGTTACAGCGCTTTGAGAGTGCATTTGCTAGCAGCAGTAATTAAAATGAAATTAAAATGCCTCATAATGCAATATTACACATAAATGGTAGTACCTCAAGCAGCCTTAATCATTGGGCACAGTGGGGGATTGAACCTGTGACCCCTGCACCATCTCTCAGTGTCTTCACCATTGTGCTGCACTGCTGTTTCTCCTTGCATGTCAGCGCACCTACTGAACATTTCCATGCGTTACAATGCACAGTGCCGCCATCAAAAACAGTGCTATGAACTTGTCGTGCCTCATAGGGCACCCTATATGGCGCCCTATAGGCCACCCTTTACGCAACATTGTAGGATGCCGTGGCGGACAGTGCACTTTAAAATGTGCCCTCTGGGGTACCTTATGGGTTGCCTTATGCAGCACCTTATGTTACAGCGCTTTGAGAGTGCGTTTGCTAGCAGCAGTAATTAAAATAAAATAAAACTGCCTCATAATGCAATATGACAAATAACAGGTAGTGCCTCAGCCAGCCTTATTCATTGGGCACAGTGGGGGATTGGACCCATGACCCCTGCACCATCTGTCAGTGTCTTCACCATTGTACTGCAGCCCTGTTCCTCTGTTTGCACATCAGCACGCCTGCTTATGCTTCCCGCGCGCGTTACTTGTGTGCTAATGTGCGCGTCGCACAACACTGCGCGTGCTAATCCCGTTTTGTTACTTTAAACTGAACCGCCCACTCCTTATATGGCATCCTGCACACTAACGCGGCGCGCACGTTAAGAGGGTTTAGTAAACATACCCCTAATATTTAGAAAAATTCCTAGAGCTAATTATTTACAATTGCAGATCTCTCTGCAGAAGTAGCAGTCCCTTTTTATAGTCCTTCAATACTATAAAAAGGTGTAAATGTGTATATATACCTCCATATTTTAGAAAATATATACATTCATTGCAACTCCACCTCCACTCAGCCAAACTATGCCCCAGTGAATGTCTAGAAGTGGTTTCATAAACGTACACGCAATCTTTTGACGTGTACTTTTTACAGAAGCAGGTGGTCATACAATTTTATAAAAGGCACTTTCTGCAAGTCAAACAGGGTTTATTTATGGAATGCTACATATATCTGGTATGAAGAATACAAATCATGAAAATAATAATAATAATAATAATAATCATATTACCCAATGACTGACCCTATGTGCTCTTTCCTTTTTAGCTTTAGATGGACCCTATTTGCAAGATTCCATTGTTATTCAAAACCTTGCTGTCTCTTCTATAATTACGCTATTTTTTACAGACCTGGGTCAACAGGTCAGTTGGACTACAGTAAGTACATGTCTTAAAATGGTGATTGTATTATACTCTTTAAGATTATTTAATTTTGCTTTGGTCTTAATATTCAGACATATGATTGTACATCATTATAAAAGGCACTTACAGAGCATACCCTGAATTGGCAGCCTAGCCCTGATGGGGCAGATGTAAGTGGGGTTTGCTTCTGCCCTATCACCCTCCTCCCTGAACTCCTAGGGTGAGTTGGGACCCCAGTTAATTTTTAGTTATGATGCGGGGACTAGAGGGAAAAGAATTTTCATGAGGAGGAGGATACCTTCACTCCCAAATAAATGCTGGAAGTACAGGTTAGAAGGCCACTTGCCACTAGGGCATTGAATTCCATGAAGATAAGAGTGTGGGTCCCTTTTTTTCAAAAATGCATTAAGACTAATACACATTCTAGAGAATGAACATCACATCATTTGAATTCTAGAACCAACTTGTTCAGTTGAGGTCCACATTTCCTATCTAATATAGTTTTTGTTCTCCAGACCACACAGGTAATCTATGGGGTATGTTTATTAAACTGCGCAAATGTGCGCGGCGCACAGTAGCATGCGCTAAGGTACCTTAGCGCACGCTACTGATGCGTTATGGGGCACAAATGCACATTAGTGTGCGCTCGTGTGCGCCGCGGCGCACACGAGCACGGAAGGCGGTGAAAGGCATCGGGAGGGCGGAGGAAGGTCCGTATAAGGCTCCCCAGGGGCGGAGAGAAGAGGTCAAGGGGAGGATAGTGGGAGGGGAGAGGCTCCCCGCACACGAGCACAGTGAAATATCAGGCAAAAAAATACCGTGAGTTAAAACCTCGCGCAAGAGAGCATTTAAAGGGAAAAGAAACCATTCCCGTCAGCAATGTACCTGAAAACCAGGGAAACCTACAAAACGTGATAAGTGTGATACATGTGCACAGAACAAAAGTACAAATAAACATTGAAAAGGACCCAAACAAAATTTAAAAAAAATTATAATCAAGCTGGGCAATAGTGATAGTAATGGGAAACATCAAAAAACCCTCCCAAGAAAGCCCCAAAAAATAAATATGAATTTTGGAAGGGTCTACGCTCCGTCTCCATACAAGGTGAATGATCCCACAGAAATAGCACTGATCAGGGTGGGCATATCGGAACGGGCAACTGGACAAATGACGGAAAAGGGGACACAGAGGGCTGCAGGTGGCACATGCTGTGGTGCAGCTGAGCCACAGTGTGGACTATGGTGATGCCTAGGTGGCCCATAGGAATGCTGAAACTGTACAGCAGCCAGACAGCAACTGATGAGGGTCCAACATGGGAACGAGTGTATTTCCCACAGTGTCACTGGGGATAGTACCCAGAAGGTACCCCCAAGGGCACAGAACATTGGCAGGCAGTGCTTGGGGGACGCGTGGACAGATATGCAGGCACCCCTACCCCAGAACCCGCACCATAGGCAGCTGCCTACCCGCACACTGCATGGCCTGAGACTGCGCAGCACCAGCAACACCAGCAGAAGGGCATGTCAGCATAGTGGCAGAGGGGTGCTGGTGGTGGAGGGGGCAGTGGCAGCTGCTCACAGCAGTCCAGGCACAGTCCTGTGTAGGTGGGTGCCGCCCACTGCAACAGACAGGCCCTGTCGGATGTACAGTCATGGACTCCCCAGGGAATGCATCATATCTATGGCAACACAGTGGTGCAATGCACACAGACAGTGTGTTCAAAAGCAGAATATCACAAGTTCAAATCCCAGCTGGGGCCAATCCAATCCCCATATTTTACCCGCTACCAAACCGTGATAGTAAGGACAAACCTTTATTGCAGAGAACATATGCATGGTTCAAATGCCTATATTTTACCCCACCGAGCACAGACACCAGAAACATGTGCATTACCTAAAGCAGAGTCCCCCAAATTCAGTCCTAGAGGGTCACAAATCTTTCAGGTTTTATGCTGTCTCCAATATAAGGCCATGTCAGCATGGTGGCGGAGGGGTACTGTTGGTGGAGGGGGCAGTGGCAGCTGCCCAGAACAGACCATGGCCTAGCCCTGTGTAGGTGGGTGCCATGCACTGCAACAGACAGGCCCTGCCGGACAAACAGTCATGGTATCACCAGGGAATGCACTGTCTCTGTGGCAACACGGTGGTGCAGTGCACCCAACCAGTGTGCTTGGAGACAGAAGGTCACAAGTTCAAGTCCCAGCTATGGTGCCTGCCAACCCAGTCCCCATATTTTACCCACTACTACAACGTGCTAATACAGACAGAACCTTTATTACAGATGACGTAAACATGCCCAAAACACCTACATTTTACCCTACAGAGCAAAGACACCATAAACAGGCGCATTACCTAGAGCAGAGTCTCCCAAATGCAGTCCTGGAGGTCCAAACACCATTCAGGTTAAATGCTGCCTCTAATAAAGATGCCTGTGCTGCATATCTATGCACCACCCCCATGGTATGCAGATGTATCATGCATATTCATGAGGGACAGCATGAAAACCAGAACAGTGTTTGGCACACCAGGACTGGAGTTGGGAACCTCTGCCATAAAGCAGCAGCCAACAGGGGCAGACACACCCACACCCACAGGCTCCATAAGCCAATGCCTCCTGGAGAGGCAGGACATTGGGCCCTGCATGCATCTCCCAATACTAGCCCTTGCATACCTTAGCAATGCCACCCTACACCTGGGAATATGGTACACAGCTATCAAACGTTTGCTATGATTACTGGCAGATACCAATTCCTACGTTAAGCACAATTTGCTGATTGAGCTCCATCATAGCAACCTTTCTGCTGTCTGTGGAGTGTGCTTCAGGTCTGGTCTCTGACAGTGTTTACCACCCTGGGGAGTGACCCCCAACAGTATTGCGTACCATATCCATGCCTGCACTGTGCCCAGGACTGGTGTGGTGGCTAGGGCTGCTAAACTCCTCTAGAGTAGCACAATGCTGGCATAGGTGTGGGAGTGTGTGTTTGTCTATCCAGTGTGTGGTGGCTGCAAACACCCTCCACAGCCCACACTGCCAGCACTGTTGCCAGTATTGGCCTGCCAATGTGCATAATGAGGAGCAAGGTACCATGGGTATAGCCCGGACAGGGTGGCCTGGCCAGGATGCATCTGCACAGGGCATAGGGCACTGGCTGGGACATTGTAGTGCCCGGCCACCACCTGCACAGACAGGGTGGCCACAGCATGTCCTGCTGGGAGATCACTCTCACCCTGACTGTGCAGTGACCCCAGCATGGCTAGGCACCCCCATAGTGTTTTTCTCATGTGATATTTATGGGTTTTCTTTTGGGGCCCAGTCACTGATTTCTCTGCTTGTTGTGTATGTTGACATCCCAGTTCTGGGTGTACACATTTCCACCAGGAACATGCACTATGGACTAGCTAGCAGACTGTCTGCAGCTGGTATGTGTCTTGATGGAGCTCCTTGCAGGGTGCAGTTGCTGAAGGCTTGCTGCAGGAGAATATCAGATAGTGGTGGGGTGCAGCTTAGGATATCCAGGCCTAATGTCTGTCTGCTATTGCGTTATGGATGTGTACAGTGCTGCATTGACTGCCCTGTAGGGTTTCTATTCCCCAGCAGGACTGGGGTTGATAGTTCCCTCTACTGCCACCATTGCAGGGAGGTAGAATGTGGATCTGTTGGTGGGAGACCCTGTTTACCACCCTCAGCCGAGGAGGAGGGTGGTGGTGGTGGTACATAATCCTCCTAGGGGGTACATAGGGGCTACACCTGACTGAGACATACAGATATATCCAAGGTGTGTCTACAGAAACTACCTATCTCTCACATTGGACCTACAGCATGGCCTATCTCTGCTGTGGACCTGGTGCTGGGCGCCCCACCTCACCCTCAGGGTGAGTGCCGTACCTGCACAATGTGACGGTGTGTAGCTACTCTGTGCCAGTACCACACATGGTCAGTTCCCCCTACCAGGCCGAGGTGCTGTGGGGATGCATACCCCATCTTGTGATCATCTGTAGACTGCTGATTTGCATGTGCAGTGCATCATGGGTATGGGTGGGTTAACCCTATCCTGGTGACCACAGCAGACTGTTTGTGTGGTGACTTGCAGTCCTTCTGCAGACAGCCAGGGATTTGCTAGCAGCTATAGAGCTGTAGCCCACTGGTTACTTCACTACCAGTGGAGTCAGAGGTCATGGGTTCAAACCCACAGTGGGGTTGTTTGATAGGGCTGTCCAAAGCATTATCTTTTTTTAACATACATTAGTGCTGCCAGAAAAACACCCTCAGCATACTATACCCATAAGGTGCCTCAGAGGGTGCTTTATAGGGCACCCTATAGGGCACCTTATGGTTACCGTCCATATAAGGTGCACTATACAGTATGCTATGGAGCGACTGATAGGGTGCCAGTCCGTATAAGGTGCCTTATAAGGTGTCCTATGGAGCGCCATATAGGGTGCCCTATAGTGGACATTGTAGGGTGCCGTGGCGGACAGTGCACTTTATAATGTGCCTTATGGAGTGCCTTATAGAGTGCCTTATGCAGCACCTTAGGTTACGGCACGTGAGGGTGTTTTTGCTGGCAGCAATAATTAAAATACAAATAAAATGCCTCAGGAAACAATACTTACATGTCAAAGCTGATGCCTCAGCCAGCCTTACGTATTGGGCACACTGGGGATCGAACTCATGACCTCTGTATCATCAGTCAGTGCCTTAACCATTGTGATACACTGCTGTTCCTCCTTGCATTTCAGCGCACCTACTTATGATTTCCATGCATTGAAATGCACAGTGCTGCCATCAAAAACAGTGCTATGACCTTGCTGTGCCTCATAGGGCACCCTATATGGCGCCCTATACGCCACCCTTTCAGCAACATTGTAGGGTGCCGTGGCAGACAGTGCACTTTAAAATGTGCCCTCTGGGGTACCTTATGGGGTGCCTTATGCAGCACCTTATGTTACAGTGCTTTGAGAGTGCATTTGCTAGCAGCAGTAATTAAAATAAAATTAAAAAACCTCATAATGCAATATTACACATAAATGGTAGTGCCTCAGCCAGCCTTATTCATTGGGCACAGTGGGGGATTGAACCCATGACCCCTGCACCATCTATCAGTGTCTTCACCATTGTACTGCAGCCCTGTTCCTCTGTTTGCACATCAGCACGCCTGCTTATGTTTCCCGCGCGCGTTACTCATGCGCTAATGTGCGCAGCGCACAAGAGCGCGCTGCGCACAAGAGCGCACACGCTAATCCCGTTTTGCTATTTTTGACCGGACCGCCCACTCCTTATATGGCATCCTGCAGACTACCGCGGCGCGCACCTAACGGGGGTTTTAGTAAACATACCCCTATGTCAGATCTAACTTTTTCAGTTTTCCTAACCAGCCCTTTTTATTCATGTATGCCCCATATCACGGCTGATGGAGAGGGTTAGAGGAACTAGAAACCAGGAACTGGAAATCTCCAAGAGAGTTTTTTGGAGACATACATAGACTATAAAACTTTGGTAGGTTTTCCAAAAATGAAACAATTGCCCCAAGGTCTTTCTCTGGGTCCATGCACATCATCTTCTCACCCCCTATTGCATACTGTTTCTTTGGAATTCTGCACCCTAAATGCATCACTTTCCATTCTTCACATTAAATCTTAACTGCCAAGCATTAGACTGTTCTTCTAATTTAACTCCCTTCCTGGGTGTTTTCCTGTGGCAGATCTTTGTATCATCCACAAATGGGCAAACCTTTCCTTCACTCATGAAGATATTGAATGAGTCCCAGGACCAAATCTTGAGGCACTCCACTACTCACCTTTCCATTTACCACTATCCTTTTATCATCTGTCCATCAACCAATTTCCATCCATTTCTCCACTTTTTGTCCTAATTTCAGGCTTCTCAGTTTGTTTTTGAGCTTCCTTTTAGGAATTATATTAAAAGCTTTGCTGAAGTCCAGTTCTCTGGTCACCCAGTCAAAGAAGTCAATCAGATTCATCTGGCATGGTCTGCCACTGGTAAAACCATATTGCCTTGAATCGTTCAATCCATTGGATTATAGAAAGTTCACTTTCCTTTTCTTCAGTTGCATCTCAATTGCTTTTCCAACAACTGAGGTAAGGCTACCAGCTTATAGTTTTCTGCCTCTTCTCTATTACCACTTTTGAGAAGAAATCACATCAACCCTTTTCCAATCCCATGGAATCTCTCCTGTCTCTATCTATTCCTCCAAACAGAACCATATGAAGGAGGCAGAACCTCTGCAGTCCAAGAGGTACACACACAAAAAAAGGAGTGGAAGGCAGACCAGGCTTTATAAAGAGAAGTTTTTATTCCAAAAAGCCCGACTTGGACAAGTGTTGGTGGTTAAGCCTTCAGCAGGGGTCTACAATAAATATATAACTATAGAGGCATGTTTACTAAACCGTCTAATGTTACTGGTGCTAGTTGTACCGTTAATGTGAAGAATGCCATATAAGGTAGTGGGCATTCTCGAGGGAAGTTTGCAAGGAATCGGTATCATGCGATAGTGGGCGCCGTGGCATGTTAACACGCGTTAGCCCTACATTCATGCCAACGCAGTGTTAGAAGCTATGACGATGTAGCCCTCTGGTTACTGCAATGACTGTGGAGGCAGAGGTCATGGGTTTGATACTGCAGTGATGTTATGTAAGAAGGCTGTCGGAGGCATTTCCTTTTAATTTAAATCTGTTCTGCTAGCAAAAACACCTTCACAGTGCCGTAACCTAAGGTGCCACATAAGGTGCCCTATAAGGCACTCCATAGGGCACATTATAAAGTGCCCTGTCCGCCAAGGCACCTTATAATGTGCCCTATATGGTGCTTTATAGGGCGCCCTATAGGGCGCCTTATGAGGCACCTTAGGTTACGACACTGTGAGGGTGTTTTTGCTGGCAGCACTGATCTAAATTAAAAGGAAAAGCCTCAGACAGCCTTATTAAAGAAGGCTACTGTGGGATCAAACCCATACTTCTACCTCCACAGTCAGTGAAGTAACCAGTGGGCTACATCTCTATAGCATCTAATGTGCTGTTGGCTGGCTACAGAAAGACTTCAGGTCACCACACAACCTGTCTGCTGTGGTTACCAGGATAGGGTAAACCTACCCTTACCCATGATGCACTGTACATGCAGATCATCAGCCTACATCTGATCACAAGATGGGGTATGCGCCTCTATAGCACCCAGGCCTGGTAGGGGGAACTGACCGTGTGTGTTACTGGCACAGAGTAGCTACAGACTGTCACATTGTGTGGTTCCTGTGCTCACCCTGAGGGTGAGGTGGGGCGCCCAGCACCAGGTCCGCAGCACATGGCATGGCTGAGATAGGCTGTACTGCAGGTCTCTATCAGTGCTAGTGTGTGATAAGTAGGCCTTGTAGATGCACCTAGGATACACCTGTGTCTGCCTGTATTTTATAGTCACATCTAGTCCTTGTGGACTATGATGTACCCAGAATAGTGTATATTCTGTGTGGTTGCCATTGTCATATGTTATTTATTTATATTTCTTATATATTGCACTATTTGCAATCAGTGCAGTTCACATGGAACAGAAACATCCGACAGCTTAAATATGTCTGGTCATTACATTAAACAGGAAATGCAACTTGGAAATAGGATACACTATATACATATGAGGTGTACTGAGAAAGGATAATGTTTGGTATTTACATTGTAGGGGACGCCTATTGCGAGGGCTTGCCTAGTTGACTACTATTATTGTTGAGGTGCTCGTTATTTGAGTGGGACTGAGGATCGGAGATGTCAGTGAGGTATTTGGTGAAGAGGAAATGTTTAAGGGCCTTTCTAAATTGGCTCAAGTTGGGGATTGCTCTGATATGTGCTGGTAAGGTATTCCATAGACTTGGGGCACAGAGTTGGAAGACTCTGTTAGCTGTTGTTTTGGTGCATTTAGTTGCTTCTTTTGGAATTACTAGCATGTTGGACTCTGCAGATCTTCTTGGTCTGTTAGGTGCAAGTGGTTGGATGAGGTCAGATAGAGAGGAGGAGGAGAGCTCATTGCCAGCTTTGAAAGTCATGAGCAAGATCTTAAAACAAATCCTGGCTTGAATGGGGAGCCAGTGTAACTGCTTCAGGAGTGGTGTCACATGGTCTGTCCTGGATGCGCCAAAGAGTACTTGTGCTGCACTGTTTATAGCAAGTTGAAGGGGATGCAGGGTGGACCAGGGGAGCCCTTGTAGTATGGAGTTTGAATAATCGAAATGAGGAATAATCAGGGCTTGGTAAATGGTGCGGAAATCATCTGGTTCGAGTAACGGGCATAGGTGTCTGAGGGATCTGATTTTAAAGTAGATCGCCCTTACGGTATTGGCTACATGTTTCCTCATGTCGAGATTTTGGTCTAGCGTCACTCCGAGGTAACGTATAGCAGGTTTAACTTGTAGTTCGGCATCATTTACCTTAACGCAGCTGGGTGTTATGAAATGTGGGTTCCTTGAGATGAAAAGAACCTCCGTCTTTTTGTGTTGGATTCGCAGGTTTTGTGATAGGAGCCACTCAGATATAGTGTTGAAGCAATTAGTTAGAGGGGCGAGGTCTGGTTTATCTAATGATATTGGCATGTATAAAAGCACATCGTCAGCATATAACATGCAACTAATATTGAAGGATCTAATGATTTTGCAGATGGGTTGGATATATATATTAAACATCAAGGATGATAGGGATGATCCTTGAGGCACTCCTTGACTTTGTTGAAATGGTTCCGAAGTAGTCCCGTTTGCTCGAACATGCTGCCATTTTCCAGAAAGGTAGGATCTGCACCATTCGAGCGCTGATCCGCTGATACCTTTTTCTCTTAGGCGGTAGAGGAGAATCTCATGGCATACAGAGTGAAGGCTGCTGCTATATCTAAAAAGATGAGTGCGAAACCATGTCGTATGTTGTCAACGCCTGAAATTATATTGTTGAACAGGGTTGTAAGTAGTGTTTCCACTCCATGTGACTCTCTAAATCCATGTTGGGATGGATCTAGTGGGGCAGTAGTGTCAATATGATCCTTTAATTGTCTATGTACTACTTTTTCAATGATTTTTGCGAGCATAGGTATACTAGATATGGGCCTGTAAGACTCTACCTTTTGGGGGTCTAACTTGGTGTTTTTTAAAAGAGGTTATAAGAGAAGGGTGGTGTTTGGACCCAAAAGCGGATTGTGTAGCACTGCCCTCTGTGGGTCAGGGTGGGGGATACCTGCATGACACACACACACACACACACACACACACACACACAACCCTAACCTATTATCCCTTATGACACATAAGCACCCTCCAAAATACCACATGACACACGCACATGTATCACCTAACACCCCATGAAACAAACACACACACACACACCCTGACACCCCCATGACACACACATACACACACTACCGATACCCTATGATACATACATATGCAAAACACAACACCCCATCAAATACACACACACACATGCCACTCCCCTGTGACACAAACACACACACACATACATACGCACGTACCACCCAGTACTCACCCATGATATACATACATTACACACCACCTGAAATACCTCATGATACACATATAAACACAAATACAGCCCCAAGATACACTGGCAACACATACACACTTGCACAGACATACATACATTTATACGCACACACACATGCAGAGCCCTAGAATACGTGGCTGCTGACTATGCCAAAAGAAGGAATATATGTCCAGTGAACTCTTCTGTTGTTTTTAAATGCTATCAAGTCATTGTTGACTCATGGTGACCCTCTGGATTGTTGACATAAACTGTGCTCAGTCTTCAGCTGGGTGGCTCATTGTTGATAAAAAGGCACCCATAGCTGCTGTTAATGTATCCATTCATCTCATTGCTAGCCTTCCTCTTTTATGTTGACTTTTAACCTTGCCAGCATGATGTCTTTCTCTAACGATCGTTCTCTTCATAAGTTGTGTCCAAAGTATGAAAGTTAAAGTCTTGTCATCTGAGCTTCTAAAGAAAGTTTAGCTTTGATCTCCTCTAGTACTGACTGGTTTGTTCTTTGAGCAGTCCATGATACACATGGTATTTGTCGCCAATACCATAATTCAAAGGCATCAATTTTATTTCTGTCTATCTTTTTCACTGTCCAACTTTCACATCCATATGATGTTACTGAAAATATCATGGCTTAAACAAGCCAAATCTTTGTATGGAGAGAGACAGAATCTTGTCTAAGTCATTCATAGCTATTCTGTCAAGAATAATGCGTTGTCGGATTTCTTGACTGTTTGTCATTTCTTTATTGTTTATCCAAGTAGGTTAAGGTTGTCAACTATTTCCATTTATTCTCCATCAGTGATGAGCTTATTGATTTTGCCAGTTGTCAGGATCTTTGTCTTCTTTACGTTAAGGTGAAGGCCCATTTTAAGATTATATTCCTTGATTATGAGACGCAAATGTTTCAGATCATCTTCATTTTCAGTCAGTCATGTGGTATCATCAGCATAGCGAAGCTTGTTGATGAGTCTTCCACCAATCTTCACATCTTGGTTGTCTTCATACAGTCCTGCTTCTCTGATCATTTGTTCTGCATATAAATTAAAGAGGTTGAGGGAAAGTATGCAGCCTTGTTGAACATCTTTGCTGATTTTAAACCATTCTAGTCCTCCTTGTTCTGTTCGAACTGTTGCTTCTTGATCAATGCAAAGGTTGTACAAAAGAACTATCAGGTGTTCTGGTATACCAGTGCTTCTTAATGTGGCTCAGAGTTTCTCATAGGTTACATAGACAATAAAACACATATAGGGGTATGTTTACTGAACTGCGGTAACGTAACTCGCGTTATGTTCCACGGTGATGATACAGATGCCCATATAAGGGAGTGGGTGGGGCATCATTATGACAAGCCGTGTCAGGTAACGCACTTTATAAGGCACGTTACAAGGCACCTTATTAGGCACAGTACAAGGCACGTTATAAGGCACGTTACAAGGCACCTTATTAGGCACAGTACAAGGCATGTTATAAGGCACGTTACAAGGCACCTTATTAGGCACAGTACAAGGCACCTGCCTTATACTGTGCTTAATAAGCAATTTAGCAGATCGATTTCAACATATTGGCATGATTTTCAAACATTTGGATTGAAGAGACCCCTGAAGAAATGCATAGTGAAACGCGTAGGCATTGCCTGTTGACGGCGTTGGGGAGAATTCGATTTGGACAAATCATTATAAACAGAGCAAATTTAACATCAAGACAAGATAAGAACATTTTTACTTTTTATTATGTTTTATATGAACAAAAGAAGAAACAAAATGAAAGTGCTTTGTTCTAGAACACAATTAATTGAAACAAAAGTGCTTTACTTTTGAGTAATTACATATAAGTGTTTACAACTGCAATGATAAAATCACGCAACAGTAGAAGGGTCATTGATGCTATTGAATGTGTCTGAGCCCGTTGTGCTACAGCACCTTTAAGTCTGAGACCCTGTGTGGAAAATATTTAAAAAGTATTAAGACAACATAATTGAGAAATTAAAGGTTTAGAGAATACATTATCTACTACTTTGGAATCTATTGAGAGTATTTCAGTTGGAGAAGTTTATTCACACTCTATAAAAAGGACCCTTATTTAATATCTGTGACAGTGGCAGACCAGCAGTGATGCCTGGGGTGGGCAGGGGAAGGGCTCAACTGCCCAATGCCACAGTCTACCATTCACCAACAGACTGCACATGCAGCATCCTACAAGGTGTTCATACCATACACGGGTGAACTATAAAAAAAAACACTAACCAGTACATAGTGCATGCTCACAAAAGAACCCTGTACAACCAGAAGTGGGATGCACAGCACAGTCAGCAAGCAGGTATCTCCATGATTGGGACCCCAGAAATGGGAACACACAAGTATCACTGGAAACAAACAACATATGGAAATATGTGGGAACATAGACATGCCATGGTCACTACTAAATCAGAGTGAGAGTGACCTCCCAGCGTGACATGCTGTGGCCACCCTGCCCATGCAGGTGGTGGTTGAGCACTAAAGTGTCCCAGCCATTGCCCTCCACCCTGTGCAGATGCATCCTGGCCAATCCGCCCTGTATGGGCCATACCCACAATACCTTGCTCCTCATTATGCACATTTGCAGGCTAACGCTGGAAGCAGTATAAGCAATGTGGGCTCAGTGAGGTGTTGGCAGACACAAAACAATGGAGAGACATACAGACACTCCCACACCTATCTCAGCATTGTGCAGAGATGGAGGTGGTTGACAACTCCACCCGCCACACTGGTCCTGATCACAGTGCCAACATTGCTAATCTGTGCAGGGGGTAGTAGTAGTGCTCTGGTGATAACTGCAGCTCTGTGCTGGGGGCCAACAGCCTGACACTCCATGAAGCTGTGGATAGTGGAGCCCGTGTGAGTGGGTGTCCGTACCCCTGTGTACCGCTGCGTTGGGGTTTGCCCATGTTGTTGTTGTGGCTGCATTGTCGGCTAAAACTATGGGGAGATGCTCTGTGGGATCCACAGATGGGACCTGAACCTCTGACCCTCTGCTCTTGGACATGCTGGCTGAGTGTACTGCACCACACTGTTGCCACAGCAGCATAGCGTTCCCTGGGGCTACCCTTACATTCCTCGTCCAGACCTCTTCTGTTGCACTGCACACCATGTACTGGTACAGGGCATGGCCTAGGTCCACTGCAGGTGGGTTCCACTGCTCCCTCCAGCACAATCACCCATCCCCTCTGCCACGCCACCATGACCATATGCTGTCGGTGCCAGTGGTGCGCCATCCCAGACCATCCAGGGGGCAGGTAGGCAGCTGCCTAAGGTGTGGGTTCTGGGGTAGGGGTGCCTACATAGATGTCCACGCTTCCCCCGGCACCGCCTGTCAATGTTATGTGCCCCTTGGGGTATCTGCTGGGTAATGTCCCCTGGATGGGACACTGTGGGACACAGACTCATGGGCATGTTTTACCCTGGTCAGTTGCTATCTTGCTGGTTTCCAGTTTCTGCATTCCTATGTGCCACCTTGGCAACCGCCTAGGTCACCCTGTGCCCCAGTAGCCCTCACTGCATGTCCCGCCTTCAGCCCCCATGCCCCATTTGCGCCATCACCATAGTGGCCTTTCATACTTGGCCACTATGCTGTTGCTGCAAATGTAGCACTACTATCACTTTTCTGGGGCTCCCTGCCTATGCTGCACATTGCTGACACTGAAATGGTTTCTCTGTCTTGCAAATGTGTGCTAACGCCAGGTTTTCAGTTGTGTTAAGATTCAGCCCTTCATTTTCCCGCATTAGTGTGGAAGGGGCCTCTCCCCGTCCACTCCCCGCCCATTAACCCCTTCTCTCCACCCTCTCTCCACCCTCTGCGGGACTTACCGCGTCCGGAAACTTTAACATGTGTTAATGTTACGTTACATTAACGCGTGCTAACGTTATGTTACGTTACGTTAACGTGCGTTAACGTTACATAATGCGCCTTAACGTAGTCGCTGCTATGTTACCGCCGTTTAGTAAACATACCCCATAGATATCCTTTTGTTATTCTTTTGTCTTTTCAAAGATCCGTGATGATGTTCCTCACCCTTTCCTGTACCCTGCTTGCACTTCAGGCAGTTCTCGTTCCTGGTATGGTTGAAGTCTCTACTAAATGATCTTGCGTAGAATCTTGCTGGCATATGGGATCAGAGCGATTGTGCAATAATTTCCAAAGTCAGTCAGATCACCTTTCTTCAGTATTGGTATAAACACAGATCTGGCAGAGCCTTGTAAGTATGGTAACAACTGCAACCCCTTGCTGTAATACTTTAATGTGAATGCCATCAATGCCTGGTGCTTTATTCTTTGATAAAGCTTTTAATGCTGCTTCGACTTCTTCTTTCATCATCAATGGTTCCTGATCATAAGGTGCAGGTTTAAACGGCTGTTGGTCCACTTTGATCTTTATGTTATAATAACTCTGCATAATCTTTCCACATTTTCTTGATCTTCAAGGCATCATTCAACATGGATCTTTGAGCAACTTGTAACACTCCAATTCAAGGCTGGATTTCATTTTTTAACTCTCATAGTTTTAGGAAAGCCAATCTTGGTCTCCTCTAATAGTTTCTGGTTCTATTTCCTTGAATGCATCATTGCAGTACTTTCTCCTTGTCTTTTCTTGCTACACATTGGAAATCTCTGTTGAGTTCTGTGATTGCCTCTCTTTCTCCTCTGGCTTTAGCTTCCCTGCATTTCTAGGCAATTTTCAGAGTTTCTCAGTCATCCATTTTGGCCATTTTTGCTTACTATAAGAACATAAGATATGCCATACTGGGTCAGACCAAGGTCCATCGAGCCCAGTATCCTGTTTCCAACAGTGGCCACTCTAGGTCACAAGTACCTAGCAGTTTCCCAAAGGACATACAGTGGTGTGCAAAAGTCTGGAATCACTTGTAAATTTGACGTTTTTTCAACTTCGTGACCTTATATCTTAATTTATTTTTCCTCCCAGTGACTTTTTCTGTGTGTCTCATGATAAGTGATAGATTTGGCTGTTAGGGCCAACTTTTAGTACTGGTTTGGCCCTTATTTTCTGAGTTTGTGAAAATCACGTAATGTACATCGTTGGCCAACGATATATTATTGTAAGTATGCTTTGAAATATTATGGACGCATGCCAGATTTCCTTCAAATTAATGCATGTGGCCTTGAAAAAGGCCATTTTTATGTGTCAGTGATGGCTCAGTATTTGATGGGCCACCCTTTGTTCTTGATCACCTGACTGCACCTTGTCGGCATTGAATAAAACAGTCTGACAAGGTGATCGTTCGTGACAACGCGGTTCCAAGCTGCAATGAGTGACTCAATCAGCTCACACTTTGATGTCAAATGCCTCTTGGATATTTCCAAGGCCACCTTGTGCCACAGGTTCTCGAATGGATTCAGATCTGGGCAGGCCAGTCCATTGACGTGATGTTCCGCTGCTTCCAGCTGATCAGCTGTCTGGAGAGACGGCAGGGTGCATTGTCATCTTGGAACAGGAACTGGCCAGGAAACAGCTGGTGTGCTAATGGCACCATGCACTATGCAGTATGGTGATGTACTTGGCCCCATTGACCATACCACCGACAATGTGAAGACGTCCAATGCCAGTGGCAGCCAAGCAGCCCCATACCATGACCTTCAAAGGATGCTTCACAGTGAGGTTGAGAAACTCAGGCTTGAATTCCTCTCAAGGAAATCTCAGCACATTCGTAGCAAAAAAGCTGTGAGAGAGTCAGTTGGTCCATTAGATGATAAAGAGGTTAAAGGGGCACTAAGAGGCGACAAGGCGATAGCGGAGAGACTGAATGAATTCTTTGCTTCGGTCTTTACTGAGGAAGATATAGGGATGTTACCCATGACTGAAGTGGTATTTAAAGGTGTGGAAGAATTGAAGGAAATATTGATACATCGAGAAGATGTATTACAACTATTAGATAAACTGAAGAGTAGCAAATCACCAGGCCGGATGGTATACATCTAAGGGTGTTGAAAGAACTGAAAAATGAGATTGCAGACCTGCTATTAGTAATCTGTGAATTTTCATTAAAATCATCTGTAATATCTGAAGATTGGAGGATCGCCAATGTAACGCCAATTTTTAAAAAGGATTCCAGGGGTGATCCGGGAAACTACAGACCAGTGAGCCTGACGTCAGTACTGGGAAAAATGGTAGAAACCATTATAAAGAACAAAATTACTCAGCATGTAGATAGTCATGGTCTAATGGGAGACAGTCAACATGGCTTTAGACAAGGACGATCCTGTCTTACTAATCTGTTATGTTTTTTTGAAGGTGTGAATAAACAAGTGGAGAAAGGTGAGTCGGTTGATATAGTGTATCTGGACTTTCAGAAAGCCTTTGACAAGGTCCCTCATCAGAGACTTTTGGCAAAACTAAGGGGTATGTTTACTAAGCAGTCTTAACGTGCAGCCGGCGTTAGTGTGCAGGATGCCATATAAGGTAGTGGTCGTTCCGGTCTTAAGGTAGCATTTAGGGTTATCGTGCGATAAGGTACGTTTTCATGCGATAGAGGGAGCCGTGGCACGTTAATGTGCGTTAGCCTTAATTAGGTGCGCTGACCTGCCAACACAACAACAGAGGTGTAGCACAATGGTTAATACATTGACTGATATAACAGGGGTCATGAGTTTGATTTCCAAGTGGGCTTGATGAGTAAGGCTGTCTGAGGCATTACCCTTTACTTTAAATCAGTGCTGTCTGAGACATTTTCTTTTGTAATTTAAATTAGTGCTGCCAGCAAACACACCCTCACAGTGCTGTAATCTCAGGTGCCGCATAAGGCACCCTATAAGGCACTCCAGAGGGCATATTATAAAGTGCATTGTCCGCCAAGGCACCATATAATTTCCCTATAGGGCACCTTATAAGGAACCTTATAAGGCGCTTTATAGGGCGCCGTATAAAGCGCTTAAGAGGGCGCCTTATGAGGCACCTTAAGGCTACAGCACTGTGAGGGTGTTTTTGCTGGCAGCACTAATTTAAATTAAAAAAGAAAATGCCTCAGACAGCCCTACCAAATAACCCCACCGTAGAATCAAACCCATGATCTCTGGCTCCACAGGCAGTGAAGTAACCAGTGGGCTACAGCTACTACCAAATCTCTGGTTGGCTACAGAAGGACTGCAGGTCACCACACAAACTGTATGCTGTGGTTACCAGGAAAGGGTTAACCCACCCGTACCCATGATGCACTGCACATGCAAATCAGCAGGCTACAGATGATCACAAGATGGGATATGCAACCCCACAGCACCTCGGCCTGGTAGGGGGAACTGACCGTGTGTACCCCCACAGCACCTCAGCCTGGTAGGGGGTACTGACTGTGTGTGTTACTGGCACAGAGTAGCTACAGACCATCACATTGTGCGGGTACTGTGCTCACCCTGAGGGTGAGGTGGGGCACCCAGCACCAGGTCCACAGCACCTTTCATGGCTGAAATACATCATACTGCAGGTCCCCATCAGTGCTAGTGTGTGTGATAGGTAGTTCCTGCAGGCACACCTAGGATACATCTGTGTCCATCAGCATTTTTCTGTCATGTCTAGCTCTTATGGGCTATGATGCATTCAGAATAGTGCATATTCTCTGTTGGTGCAGTGGTCACATGATGTAGGTGAAGGAGGGGTGTTTGGACCCATAGGTGGATTATGTACCCCCGCCCAACACACTCTCTGTGGTTCATGGTGGGAAACAGGATCTCTGACAACAGATCCACATTCTATCTCCCTACAATGGTGGCAGTAGAGGGGACCATCAGCCCCAGTCCTGCTGGGGAACAGACACCCTATAGGGCAGTCAATGCAGATCTATACACATCCATAATGCAATAGCTGACAGACAGCAGGCCTGGACATACTCAGCTGCCCCCCACCCCTATCTGACATGCTCCTGCAACAAGCCTCCAGCCACTGCATCCTGCAAGGTGTTCCAGCCAGACACATACTAGCTGCAGACAGTCTGCTAGCTAGTCCATAGTGCATGTTCCTGGAGGAGACGCGTGTACCCATAACTGGGATGTCAGCATACACTCTATGGCAGAGGTTCCCAACTCCAGTCCTGGTGGGCCAAGCACTGTTCGGGTTTTCATGCTGTCCCTAATGAATATGCATGGGCACATACCATGCATACCATGGGGGCGGCACATAGAAATGCAGCATAGGCATCTTTATTAGGGACAGCATGACGCCTGAATGGAGTTTGTCCCTCCAGGACTGCATTTGGGAAACTCTGCTCTAGGTATTGCACATGTCTATGGTGTCTGTGCTCTGTAGGGTAAAATATAGGCATTTCAGGCATGTTTATGTTATCTGCAATAAAGGTTCCCTCTTTATTAACACGGTTTAGTACTGGGTAAAATATGGGGACTGTATGGGTGGGAGCCACAGCTGGGACTTGAACCTGTGATCTTCTGCTCCTGAACACACTGGCTGTGTGTACTGCACCACACTGTTGCCACAGGGAAAGTTCTTTCCCTGGGGATACCATGACTGTTCGTCAGACAGGGTCTGGCTGTTGCAGTGCATGGCACCCACCTAAACAGGGCTAGGACATGGTCTGCTGTGGGCAGCTGCCACTGCCCCCTCCACCACCAGTACCCCTCTGTCGCCATGCTGACATGACCTTCTGCTGGTGGTGCTGGTAGTGTGCAGTCTCAGGCCATCCAGTGTGCCGGTAGGTGGCTGCCTATGGTGTGGGTTCTGTGGTAGGGGTGCCTGCATAGATGTCCATGCTTCCCCCCAGCACAGCCTGCCAATGTTCCGTGCCCTTGGGGGTAGCTGCTGGGTACTAACCCCTGTGACACTGTGGGAAACACACTCGTGCCCATGTTAGGCCATCATCAGTTGCTGTCTGGCTGCTCTACTGTTTCAGCATTCATATGGGCCACCTACGCATCACCCTAGTCCGCAATGTGGCCCAGCTGCACCACAGCATGTGCCGCTTGCAGCCCTCTGTATCCCCTTTTCCAGCATCTGTCCAGTTGCCCGTTCCGACATGCCCACCCTGCTGTTATGGGACATGTGCATGCCATAGGAAACCTGTCCAATAGAAAGGGAAAACCCTGATCAGCGCTATTTCACTGTGGGATCATTCACCTTGTATGGGGACAGAGCCTAGCCCCTTCCAAAATTGATATCCTTTTTTTGGAGCTTTCCTGGTAGTGTTTTTTGATGTTTCCCATTAATATCACTATTGCCCAGCTTGGTTATGTTTTTTTTCCAGTTTGTTCAGGTCATTTTCAATGTTTATTTGCCCTTTTGTTCCGTGCACATGTATCACACTTATCACTTTTTATAGTTTTCCCTGGCTTTCCTGTACATTGCAGATATAAATGGTTTCTCTTCCCTTTAAATCTGCTCTAACGCGAAGGTTTCACTCGTGTTAGTTTTCAGCCCAGGAATCCACAGTGTTAGTGTGCAGGGAGCCTCTCCCCTCCCACTCTCCACCCATTGACCCTCTCTCTCCGCCCCGGGGGAGCCTTCCTCCGCCCTCCGGGAGCCTTTCCCCGCCTTCAGCGCTCATTTGCGCCTCTGCGCACGTTATCGCGTGATAAGGCGCCTCATCGCCCAGTAAAGCACCATTATCGTGCAATAAGGCGCCTTATCGCACTGTAACATGACATCAGCGCAAATAGTGCCCTTTAGTAATCATACCCCTAAAGAGTTATGGGATAGGAGGCAGTGTACTATTGTGGATCAGGAACTGCTTAAAAGATAGAAAGCAGAGGGTAGGGCTAAATGGCCAATTTTCCCAATGGAGAAAGGTGAATAGTGGTGTAGCCCAGGGATCTGTGCTGGGTCCGCTGCTTTTTGACATATTCATAAATGACCTTGAAAAGGGAATAATGAGTGAGGTTATCAAATTTGCAGATGACACAAAACTATTTAAAGTTGTTAAAGCCCAAGAGGATTGTGGAAAATTGCAAGAGGATCTTGATAAATTCGAAGACTGGGCATCAAAATGGCAGATTAAATTTAATGTGGACAAGTGCAAAGTTATGCACCTAGGGAAGAATAACCCAAACTATGGTTACATGATGCAAGGTTCCACATTAGGAACCACCACTCAGGAAAAAGATTTAGGCGTCATTGTGGATAACATGTTAAAACCCTCGGCCCAGTGTGCAGCTGCGGCAAGAGAGCAAATAGAATGCTAGATATCATAAGGAAAGGAATGGAAAATAAAACAAAAGCTATTATAATGCCTCTATATCGTTTCATGTTGAGACCGCACCTTGAATATTGTGTGCAATTCTAGTCGCGTATCTTAAAAAGGATATAGCATTATTAGAAAAGGTTCAGAGAAGAGCCACCAAAATGGTAAAGGGGATGGAAGGATACTCCTATGAAGAAAGGCTAAAAAGGTTAGGGCTCTTTAACCTGGAAAAGAGACAGCTGAAGGGAGATATGATAGAAGTCTATAAATTGATGAACGGAGTGTAACGGGTAAACATAGATCGATTGTTTACGTTATCAGAATATAGAAAGACTAGGGGACATGCAATGAAGCTACAGGGTAAACTATTTAAGACTAATAAAAGAAAATATTTTTTCACTCAATGTGTAATCAGACTCTGGAATTTGTTACCGGAGGATGTAGTAAAGGCTGTTAGTTTTGCTGGGTTTAAAAAAGTTTGGACAAGTTCCTGGAGGAAAGGGCCATAAACCATTATTAAGAAGGGACCCAGGATATCACTGCTTGACCCAGTACAAGCATTATGGAACCTGTGTCTTTTGGGGAAACTGCTAGGTATGTATGACCTAGGTTGGCCACTGTTGGAAACAGGATACTGGGCTTGATGGACCTTGGTCTTACCCAGTATGGCATATCTTATGTTCTTATGTTCAGGCAGAGGTGCTTTCATCGTTGAATAGCACCTTTTCCCACATTTCAGTCAACCAGGTTGAGTGCTTTCTCGCCCACACGATCCGGTTGCATCTTTGTATGTCAGTCATCAGTGGCTTATTCCGTGTTCTGGAGCCCCGGAGACCAAACTTCAGGTACCGGCAATGAACTGTTGATGAGCTGACACTGACCTCACTCTTGTCTGACCACACTTGAAGTAGCTGAGGAAAGGTCAAATTGCGATTAGTCAGTGAAATGCGTCATAGTGCGTGGTCCTGGCGTGATGTTGATGCACGTGGACGACCTGAACGAGGCTTGTTCACCACTGAACCCATTTCTTTCTTTCTTCTGTACAATCTTAACAACAGCAGCCAACTTTCCTGGCTATCTGACGGCTTGAAAATCTTTCCTTGCTCATAAAGGACACACGAACACGCTCCTCCAACGTCAGGGTCCGAGTGATCTTCTGCATCTGCAACCAACTACCTTCAACCTGAAGTGACCCAGGCTGGTACAACCTCGAACTCCGCGGAAAACAGCTCTCAGCATACCTTGCCCCAACCATCACCACTATACAAATTTGAAAAAATATCACGCAGAGAGATTGAAGACACTATCGCTGCAATCAACCCTACTACCGCACCCAATGACCCATGCCCTGCTTTATGGATAAAGGAGTTACGATGTGACTTAAGCCAATATCTGAGCGAATTAATAAACCAATCTCTTACAACCGGATCGTTTCCACAAAGTCTGAAACAAACATCCATCAGACCACTGCTAAAAAATAACAAGCTGGACCCATCGAAAGTGGAATCATACAGACCAATTTCAAGTATCCCCATGCTTGCCAAAGTAATCGAAAAGTTAGTACAGCGCCAAATCCAACAGCATATTGATACTGAAGCCCCACTGGATCCTTCCCAGCATGGGTTCAGAGAAGCACATGGGGTTGAAACCCTCCTCACCAACCTATTTGACCATCTAGTCTCTGGAACCGACAAAATTCATCAAGGATTCGCCCTCATATTCCTCGACATTGCGGCGGCTTTCGACTCGGTGAGTCACAAGATACTCATACAACGCCTCAGCGAGAAAGGAATTCAGGGAACAGCCCTAAAGTGGTGCAAGTCATACCTGACTAATAGATGGCAACATGTAAGGTCAGGCTCCACAACCTCCGAACCATTTTTACAAAACCAGGGTGTACCACAGGGCTCGTCACTATCTGCATTGATGTTTAACATCTACATGCAGCCCATATGTGCCCTAGCACGTTCATTCAAGGTCAACTGTTTAGCCTACGCAGATGACATCCTCCTATACATCCCATTCAGGACTAACCAACCGGACCTCTCCCCTCTAACAAGATGTTTTGAGGCAGTAGCAGAATGGTTCAGCACACAAAACATGAGAATCAACTACAGTAAAACAGATGTCCTTTTCATCTCAAGGAACCAGGACTTCACCCCTCCACTCTCTTTAAAAATCGGCAACACAGAACTGAAAACCAAACCCACAATCCGCTACCTTGGCGTTACACTGGATCAACACCTGGATCTGAAAACTCACATAAAAAACACAGTAAAAACAGTATACATGAAAATAAAGACCTTAAAACATCTCCGACCGCTACTCGACTTCAGCGACTACCGATCGATCTATCAGGCATTAATATTACCTCATTTCGACTATGCCAACGTAATTCTACACGGTCTCCCTCAAGCAACGCTAGCTCCCCTCCAGCTTGCAATGAACACTGCTGCAAGAGTACTAACAGGGGCTTCACGGAGAGAGCACATAACGCCAGTACTGATGAACCTCCATTGGTTACCTGTTCAAGCAAGAACCCTCCACAAAGTTCTAACCTTAACTTTCAAAGCCTCAAACACTCTGACCCCCACAGCCCTCAGCAAGATGATACATAAAGTACCACAGAACAGAAATAGAAGACCCATGATGCAAAACACCCTAGAGGTCCCAAAAGTAATAACAAAATGCACAAGAACAACAACAAATAGGGCCTTTACGATTTACGCTCCCAGAGCATGGAATGCTCTCCCTACCTATATTCGAAACATCACTTACCTAACCCACTTCAGGAAGGCAATAAAGCAGCACCTGTTCACTACATACTACCCTGAATCTAGCCTTAGTAACCATACATATGGCCCCCCAGACAATCTCTCATTACAAGTAAACAATCAGACTCAGCATGAAAAAGGATAATCAACTGATCGCTCAGAATGTACCCCAGTGTAAATAAAATGTAGATATGTTCTGCCTGAAATCAGGTACCAGTGTGATACAATGTATAGAGTTAAGAATGTACATAGTTTCCCCCAGTTACTTCCAAGTTGATCTCCCTGTTTATTGTAAATACAACTCAAAGTTCCTTGTGTTGTATAGTTGATGTTAAATGTAAACCGCTCTGATCTAAAATAGAGCGGTATAGAAGAACTGTTAAATAAATAAATAAATAAATAAATGGTTGATCCAGAAAGCATATGAAATTCAAAAATTCTGCGTGTTTTTATAGTTGCACTATTGGCTAGATATCTGCATTGTGATTGGTTCATGAAACCAGCCTCCTGATTGGTCAGAAATAACAGGTGCATATTGGATAATCTCAATCCAGTTTTGACGCAGGATCCACAAAAATCGCAGTAGCTGTCTCCCAGTGTCTGTAAAGTATTTAAATTGGAAGCAAGGAATACAAAAAAGTCAACTCTAATAGCCAAATGTATCCCTTTTAACATGGTAGAAAGATGCATATGCTGGGCTAACACAAAATTAAAAAAAAAACGTTAGAAAGTACGAAAAACACAAAACTCACAAGTGATTCCAGACTTTCGCACACCACTGTAAAGTAGGTTCCACAATGCTTGAATAGGGGCAAGCAGTAGATTTCCCGGGTCCCCTTTAATAATGGTTTATGGATCTTTCTTCCAGGAACTTGTCCAACCTTTTTTAAACCCAGCTACACTAACAGCTTTTACTACATCATCCTGTAACCAATTCCAGAGTTTATGCATTGAGTGAAACAATATTTTCTCTTATTAGTCTTAAATAGGTTACACTGTAGTTTCATTGCATCTCCTCTAGTCTTTCTATATTTTGATGGCATAAATAATTATAATTGATCTACATTTACTCGTTCCACTCCATTCATTAATTCATAGGCCACTATCATATCTCCCCCCAGCCATCTCTTTTCCAAGTTGAAGAGCCCTAACCTTTTTTAGCCTCTCCTCATAGTGGTATCCTTCCATCCCCTTTACCATTTTAGTGGCTCTTCTCTGAACCTTTTCTAAAATCGCTATATCCTTTTTAAGATACGGTGACCAGAATTGCACACAATATTCAAGCTGCGGTCTCACCATGGAACGATATAGAGGCATTATAATATCTTTTGTTTTATTTTTCATTCCTTTCCTTATCATACCTAGCATTCTATTTGCTCTCTTGGCCACTGCTGCATACTGGGCCGAGGGTTTTAACATGTTATCCACAATGACGCCTAAATCTTTTTCCTGGGTGGTGGTTCCTAATGTGGAACCTTGCATCATGTAACCATAGTTTGGGTTGTTCCTCCCTAGGTGTATAACCTTGCACTTGTCCACATTAAATTTCATCTGCCATTTTGATGCCCAGTCTTCCAATTTATCAAGATCCTCTTGCAATTTTCCACAATCCTCTTG
This sequence comes from Ichthyophis bannanicus, assembly GCA_033557465.1. Taxonomy (NCBI): domain Eukaryota; kingdom Metazoa; phylum Chordata; class Amphibia; order Gymnophiona; family Ichthyophiidae; genus Ichthyophis; species Ichthyophis bannanicus. The sequence goes on along the minus strand of CM066032.1, from coordinate 1,043,364,368 downwards.
GGTTTTAACAACTTTAAATAGTTTTGTGTCATCTGTAAATTTGATAACCTCACTCATTATTCCACTTTCCAGGTCATTTATGAATATGTCAAAAAGCAGCGGACCCAGCACAGATCCCTGGGGTACACCACTATTCACCTTTCTCCATTGGGAAAATTGGCCATTTAGCCCTACCCTCTGCTTTCTATCTTTTAACCAGTTCCTGATTCACAATAGTACACTGCCTCCTATCCCATGACTCTTTAGTTTTGACAAAAGTCTCTGATGAGGGACCTTGTCAAAGGCTTTCTGAAAGTCCAGATACACAATATCAACTGACTCACCTTTGTCCACCTGATTATTCACTCCTTCAAAAAAACATAACAGATTAGTAAGACAAGATCTTCCTTGTCTAAAGCCATGTTGGCTGTCTCCCATTAGGTCATGACTATACATGCTGAGTAATTTTATTCTTTATGGTGGTTTCTACCATTTTTCCCTGTATTGATGTCAGGCTCACCAGTCTGTAGTTTCCCGGATCACCCCTGGAACCCTTTTTAAAAATTGGTGTTACATTGGCAATCCTCCAATCTTCAGGTATTAGAGATGATTTTAATGATAGTTCACAGATTACTAATAGCAGGTCTGCAATCTCATATTTCAGTTCTTTCAAAACCCTTGGATGTATACCATCTGGCCCAGGTGATTTGCTACTCTAATAGTTGTAATACATCTTCCTGATGTATCGATATTTCCTTCAATTCTTCCACACCTTTAAATACCACTTCAGTCATGGGTAACATCCCTACATCTTCCTCAGTAAAGACTGAAGCAAAGAATTCATTCAGTCTCTCTGCTATCGCCTTGTCGCCTCTTAATGCTCCTTTAACCCCTTTATCATCTAATGGGCCAACTGACTCTCTCAAAGGTTTTTTTGCTACAAATGTACTTGAAAAGGTCTTTACTTCGCGTTTTTGCTTCCGCAGCAAGCTTCTCAAATTCTCCCTTTGCCTGCCTTATCAATGCCTTGCATTTGACTTTCCAGTGCTTGTGCTGTTTCCAGGTTTTGTCGTTTGGCTCTTTTTTCCATTTCCTGAAAGATGCTTTTTTGGCAACAACAGCCTCTCTGACCTCACCTTTAAACCATGCTGGCAGTTTTTTGGACTTCCTTCCACTTTTCTTAAAGCGTGGAATACAGCTGGTCTGGGCTTCCAAGATAGTATTTTTCAACAACAGCCAAGCCTGATGTGCGTCTTTAACCTTTGCAACTGCTCCTTTTAGTTTTTTCTTAACTGTTTTCCTCATTTTATTATAGTCTCCCTTTCGAAAGTTAAAAGGTAGTACTGTGGATTTCCTTACTATCCCTCCTCCACTAATTAAATCAAAGGCGATCATGCTATGATCACTATTGCCAAGTGACCCCAACAACCTTATCTCTTGCACTAGATCTGGTGTTCCACTAAGGACTAGGTCTAATATGGCTTCCCCTCTGGTCAGTTCATGAACCAGCTGCTCCAAGAAGCAGTCATTTATTTCATCTAGGAACTTTATCTCCCTAGCATGTCCTGACGTGACACTGACCCAGTCGATACCGGGGTAATTGAAATCACCCATTATTATTACTGCGCTGTATCTTTTGTTAGCTTCCTTGATTTCTTTGAGCATTTCATCATCCATTTGTTCATTCTGGCCAGGTGCTCGATAGTACACCCCCACTGCCATTGCCTTCCCCCTTTTACATGGAATTTCAATCCATATAGATTCTACAGCAGATTTTGTTTCCTGCAAAACTTTAATCCTTTCTGACTCAATGCCCTCTCTAACATAGAGAGCAACCCCTCCACCAATTTGATCATCTCTATCATTTTGATATAGTTTGTACCCAGGTATCACAGTGTCCCACTGGTTGTCCTCCTTCCACCATGTCTCTGATATTCCAATCATATCTAACCTTTCATTTAGTGCTATATATTCTAACTCTCCCATCTTATTTTTTAGACTTCTAGCATTTGCATACAAGCATTTTAGAGAATGTATTTTATTCTTATTAATTTGGCTATTGTTAGACATGGGTAATTTGGGATCTTTAAGCTCTGTCTACTCCATACTTGAGGGCATTTGGGCTACTTTACTCTTTTGTGGAACCTCTCTGCTTTTTGTAGTATCCTTCAAAGATACATTCTTCCGAACCATCCGCTCTTGGGCGACTTTCGGCTTTCCCCTAATATCTAGTTTAAAAGCTGCTCTATTTCCTTTTTAAAGGTTAATGCCAGCAGCCTGGTTCCATCCCGGTTAAGGTGAATCCCATCCCTTTGGAAGAGCCCCTCCTTTCCCCAGAATGTTCCCCAGTTCCTAACAAATCCAAAACCCTCATCTCTGCACCATTGTCTCATCCACGCTTTGAGACTCCGGAGCTCTGCCTGCCTTTTGGGTCCTGCGCGTGGAACAGGAAGCATTTCGGAGAATGCTACCCTGGAAGTTCTGGATTTCAACTTCCTACCTAAAAGCCTAAATTTAGCCTCCGGAACCTCCCTACCACATTTTCCTATGTCATTGGTACCGACATGTACCAAGACAGCAGACTCCTCCCCAGCACTATCTAAGACCTTATCTAGGTGGCGCGTGAGGTCCGCTACCTTCGCACCAGGCAGGCATGTTACCAGGCGATCCTCATGTCCACCAGCCACCCAGCTATCTACATGCCTAATGATCGAATCACCAACTATAACGGCTGTCCTAACCCTTCCCTCATGGGCACATGGCCCTGGAGAAACGTCCTCGGTGCGAGAGGGTTTTACATCACCTGGAGGACAGGTCCTAGTTACAGGATCACTTCCTGCCACACCAGGGTAATGCTCTCCTGTCACGTGACCTCTCTCCTCCATGGCAACAGGGATGCTGCCAGACTGGAGGTGGGACTTCAGGACTATATCCCTGTAGGTATCATCTATGTACCTCTCTGTCTGTCTTATGCTTTCCAAGTCTGCTACTTTAGCATCTAGAGAACAGACTCGTTCCCTGAGAGCAAAGAGCTCCTTGCACCTAGTGCACACGTAAGACCTCTCACCAACTGGGAGAAAATCTCCAACAACAAGCCTCCAGCTGCTGCACCCTGCAAGATGTTCCATCCAGACACATACTAGCTACTGACAGTCTGCTAGCTAGTCCATAGTGCATGTTTCTGGAGGAAATGCATGTACCCAGAACTGGGATGTCAGCATACGCACCAAGCAGATAAGTCAGTGATTGGGCCCCAAAAGAGAACCCATAAATATCAAATGAAAAAAATACTATATAGCACTATGGGGGAACCTAGCCATGCCATGGTCACTGCTCAGTCAGTGTGAGAGTGACCTCCCAGCAGGACATGCTGTGGCCACCCTGTCCGTGCAGGTGGTTGTCAGGCACTACAATGTCTGAGCCATTGCCCTATGCCCTGGGCAAATGCATCCTGGCCAGGCCACCCTGTCCGGGCTATACCCATGGTACCTTGCTCCTCATTATGCACATTGGCAGGCTTACACTGGCAGCAGTGTGGGCTGAGGAAGGTGTTGGCAGACACCACACACTGGATAGACAAACACACGCTCCCACACCTATGCCAGCATTGTGCAAATATAGAGGCTCTTGGCAGCCCTGGCCACCGCACCAGTCCTGGGCACAGTGCAGGCATGGCTATGGTAGGCAATACTGTTGGGGTCACTCCCCAGGGTGGTAAACACTGTCAGACACCAGACCTGAAGCACACTCCACAGACATCAGAAAGGTTGCTATGATGCAGCTCAATCAGCAAATTGTGCTTAACTTAGGAATTGTTATCTGCCAGTAATCATAGCAACCGTTTGATAGGTGTGTACCATATTCCCAGGTTTAGGGTGGCATTGCTAAGGTATGCAAGTGCTAGTATTGGGAGATGCACGCAGGGCCCAACATCCTGCCTCTCCAGGAGGCTTTGGATAATGGAGCCTGTGGGTGAGGGTGTGTCTGCCCCTGTTGGCCGCTGCTCTAGGGCAGAGGTTCCCAACTCCAGTCCTGGTGTGCCAAACACTGTTCGGGTTTTCATGCTGCCCCTAATGAATATGCATGAGATACATCTGCATACCATGGGGGTGGTGCATAGCCATGCAGCACAGCCGTGTTTATTAGAGGCAGCATGGAACCTGAATGGTGTTTGTCCCTCCAGGACTGCATTTGGGAGACTCTGCTCTAGGTAATGTGCATGTTTATGGTATCTGTGCTCTGTAGGGTAAAATGTAGGTTGATTGGGCATGTTTCTGTTATCTGCAATAAAGGTTCTGTCTGTATTAGCATGTTTTAGTAGTAGGTAAAATATGGGGACTGGGTTGGCAGGAACCACAGCTGGGACTTGAACCTGTGACTTTCTGCTCTTGAATACCCTGGCTGTGTTCACTGCACCACCATGTTGCCACAGAGATAGTGCATTCCCTGGAGATACCATGACTGTTTGTCAGACAGAGCCTGTCTGTTGCAGCGCACGGCACCCACCTAAACAGGGCTAGGCCATGGTCTGCTCTGGGCAGCTGCCACTGCCCCCTCCACCACCAGTACCCCTCTGCCACCATGCTGACATGCCCTTCTGCTGGTAGTGCTGGTGGTGCGCAGTCTCAGGCCATCCAGTGTGCGGGTAGGCGGCTGCCTATGGTGCGGGTTCTGGGGTAGGGGTACCTGCATATCTGTCCATGCTTTCCCCCAGCACCATCTCACAATGTTCCGTGCCATTGGGGGTACCTGCCTCTCCCATCCCACTCTCCGCCCATTGACCCTCTCTCTCTGCCCCTGGGGAGCCTTCCTCCGGCCTCCTGGAGCCTTTCTCCGCCTTCAGCGCTCGTTTGTGCCTTAGTGCGCGTTAACGCGGGCTAAGGCGCCTTATCGCCCGGTAAGGCGCCTTATCATGCGATAACATGGGAGAGCGCACGTTAAGACGGTTTAGTAAACATACCCCTGTTTTTAATTTGTTTAATGGATCTACATCTTCAATATGATTTTTTGGTTTATATTTTTTGTTTATATTTTTTCAATAGTATGGTTTATTATTTATTTTTCTGTATACATATATATATATTTTCTCGATAGTTCAGTTTATAATTTTCATATTTTTATTAAATTAATTATTTATTTATTTGATGTTTATATGTTTTTATAATTAATTGACTCAAATTTGATGTTATTTTTTGAGGGGTGTTCTCTTTTAAAGACCCCCTGAAGAAGGCTTTTCAGCTGAAACGTATCGGGGCCAATTAACCCTGGGAGTACCAATGGGGTCAAAAGTGACCCCATTGCAAGTTTCACAACGCGTATCTCAGAAACTAGTTGTTCAAGAATGCAATATTTTTATGACTTTTCACATGTCAATATTCTCTTTATATTGCACCATGAGAGGAATAATTTTCATCCGCTAGGTGACGTTAGTGATGAATTGCAGCACAGAGTACCAGTGGGATCATTTTTGACCCCAGTTGCTTACGTCCGGTTTGGATCGTGATACAATTTGCAGTTTTGTGAATTTTTTGATCTGACAAAGGTATTTATCATTAATTATGTATCATTTATTTTTTTGTACTCTTATTTTATGAAAATTACACATTTTCTGTAATTGATATCATATGTTCTCTCATTATTTCCGATGAAATCTAAAGGCTTTCAGCTCGTTCATCACGATTATTGTACACCTATAGTAAAACTACTTTGCGTTTTATTCAACTTTATCTTTGTTTATTTATTTTATGTTATTGTTTATGATGTCAAAATAAAAGTATTCAGCTGCCCAAGTAAGTGAAATATTGCAACGAGATGCTGACAGTGAGGGCTCTGAGTCGTCTGATGATGCAGCATATTCAGCAAGCGAAGAAGCATATCAGCCAAGTTCGGGCAATAAATCTGATGATGACAGTCATGATTCAGATGGCGATAGAAGTTGGTCGCCAAGTGAATGTGAGACTGAAGTTGAGCCGGTAACATCGCCTGCTGCAAAGAGTCAGGTTACAGGTCGAGGCTGTGCTGGACGGGGAAGAAGGCAGGAGTGCTCAGTGTCAGTATCATCTGTGAGGAATCTTAGTTGTGGTCGTAGAGGAGCTAAGAGGTCATCAACTATAAGCACAAATGTTGCCATTGAAGCCTATGTATCTAAAGATGCCACATCATGGAACAGGAAACCTATAAAGCAAGCTGCTTTAAGATCCGCCAGAGCTAATGTCATGCCCATACAACAAGGTCCTACAAGGTATGCTGTACAAAATGTTGATGGCCTTCTCGCAGCATTCCACTTGTTCATGAGGATGAACTTATTGAATGAAATCATGATGTAGACGAGCAAACAAGGAAGACACGTTTATGACGACACCTGTAAAGATTTGACAGATGGAGAATTTCAACGTTTTCTTGGACTTCTGATCCTCTCAGGCGTGTACAAGTCACAAAATTAATCCATAGTTCAATTGTGGAACCTTGAAGATGGTCGTTCTGTTTTCGGCAAAAATATGGCCCGTAACCATTTTCAGCAAATTTCTTGTGCTCTCAGATTTGATGATGCAACCAACAGACGTGAACAATGAGGCGTGGATAAGCTTGCTCCAATCAGACAGGTTTTTGATACCTGGGAAGCAACTCTAAGTGACGCCTTTGTTCCTGGTGAAAATGTTACCGTGGATGAGCAACTGCTTACATTTCGTGGCCGTGTTCCATTCAGACAATATATTCCCAGCAAACCTGGGAAATATGGCATAAAGCTATGGATGTTGTGTGACAGTGCAATGCCATATGTTCTGCGTCTTCAAGTATATACAGGAAGGGAACTCGGCAAAACAGGGAACAGAATCAGGGTGAAAGGGTTGTGCTGCAACTCACTGAAGGATTGATGCGATCTGGCAGAAATGTTACTGTTGACAATTTCTTCTGCAGTTTATCCCTGTCATGGAAATTGCTAGAAAAACAAATGACACTTTTGGGGATGATTCGAAAGAACAGAAAAGAATTACCTCCAGAATTTGTACCAGAAAAGGGCCGAGAGGTATTCACTTCACTGTTTGCCTTTCGCGATGATGCCACTCTGGTTTCCTATTGCCCGAAGAAAGGAACAGTAGTTGTTCTTCTGAGCAGTTTGCATGATCAAGAAGAAGTAGATAACACACGTCCAGCCAAAAATGCATGCATGATCTTGTACTATAATTCTAGTAAAGGTGGAGTAGATAGTAGATACGGCAGATCAAATGTTGCACACGTATTCCACAAAACGAATGATAAGACGCTGGCCAGTGACAATCTTCTACAACATGTTGGACATCAGTGCTTTGAACGCCTTCATTGATTGGATGTCACTAAATCCAGAATGGCAGTCCAAGTCAAAGCACAGACGTTGGCTATTCCTCTTGGAATTAGGAAAGCAGCTGCTTCAGAGTAATTGCAGCGAAACCTCTTCCAGCATTGAAGAAGACAATGATGCTGTTTGCAATGTCGGGATCCCAAAGAAAAGGGCAAGGTGTCACTGCTGTTCCAGAGAAAAAGACAAGAAAAGCAACATAGTTTGCACCTCCTGCAAGCGCAATGTTTGCAAAGAACATTCAGAAATTGTCTGTGTCTCATGCAAATGACTGTAGTACTTTACTGTGTTCATCAAGTGCATGCAAAAACTGCTTTCATGGCAACTCTTCTTTATGTAATTTTATGATAAAGCATTATATTTCAAAACATTTAACCTTCATATAAATAAATTAATAAATAATTAATTCGGAATCATATTTTGTCTGTTTAATTTAAATTTTTCATGGTTAACAATTAAAATTCATCGTGGGGTCATTTATGACCCCAATGGTATTCAGTGTCTCGGTAATTCCAGGGTTAAAAAAGGTTTTCCGCCTGAATTTCATTGACCCCAGTCTCTTTTGTACCTGCTCAGTTGGTTCTTTGTCTAGTGTGTGGGTACTTTCTGCTCCTTTTGGTACCTGTAGCTACTCTGTGCCAGTATCATGCACTATCAGTCCGTCTTACCACACTGCAGTACTGGAGAGGTGCAGGCCCATTTGGTGATCAGCAATAGACCGCTGTTCTGCATGTGCATTGCATCATGGGTACTGGTGGATTTAATCTATCCTGGTAGACACAGCAGACAGTTTGTGCGGTGACCTGCAGTCCTTCTGTACCCAGCCATTGCTGTGCAACAAGCCATAGAGGTATACCCTACTGGTTAGTACAATGACATTCTAAGCAGTGGTCATGGGTTCAATTACTTGTTGTTCCCTCCTCTCATGCCTGTCCAACTCAGATATTTTGCATGCCTGTAACAGTCCTATCTTTGCAGAGCCATGCTGCCAGCCCATATTACCCTCACCACAGTTGCCAACAATCCTTCCGTCCATCTATCTGTGTCTGTCAGCTGTGTAGAATCCTGTCTTCCTGTGCAGGCTGCCACCTGATGTCCCGCGTTGGAACCCTTTCCTGCATTGCGCCTCTTTGTGCTTGCCTCGCCTGTGCCTGATCTGCAGGGCACCACCACTCCTCTGTCCACCCATCATTGTAACTATCCTGCCACCTCTGCCTCCACTGGGGAACACGTATTCCCATCATCTGCCACCCAATGTCTTTCCAGTACATTGCCAACACCCTGTGCTGGGGTACAGTTGCCCTAACATGATTGTCAACAGTACTGGCAGCCACATGCGATGCCTGCAGATATGGCAGGTCCAGCAACTCCCAGCTCTCCCTCCTTCCATCACCTGTTCATTGCTACCTCTACCTTTCCTCAGCCAGACCTTTTATGTTGCACTGCACACCACGTACTGGTACAGGGCATGGCCTAGGTCCACTGCAGGCAGGGGCCACTGCCCCCTCCAGCACGGGCACACACACCCCTGCCATGCTGACATGTCCATATGCTGTCGGTGCTGGTAGTGTTCAGTACCAGGCCATCTACTATGTGGGTAGGTGGTAGCCTAGGGAGCGGGGTCTGGGGCATGGGGCATACATGAGCATCCTCACATCCCCCCCATCACTGCCTACCAATAGTCTGTTCTTTCCGCTTGGGGGAGGGTTGGCTGGGGGTATGTCAGGTCAGTGCCCTTAAACTATTGTCAAAAACCTCTCAATATAATCTGCGTAGAGCACAATCTTCCACAGTTTATTTACTGATTATTCAAGAACACTTGTTAACACCAGAGGTCTCAGACCAATTGGCACTTCGTTAAAGACTTTTAATACATCTAACTGATGTGCCTAATAGCATCAATGACCTTCAGTGTATTATATCCAGTGATAATAAAATAAAAAAGAAGTAAACAAGAAGAACCATCCCTTGAAGTCACTGCAAAAACTCCAAAAGCCTCTACTGGATATTTTATCTGTTTATCAGAGCTATTTCTCCAAAAGAGGTTCACCACTCAAATGGCCCACTTAACCTCAGTAGACTTCTAGGTACATCAATTCTCAGTGAAGCATTTCACAGTCAGCTCTCTATTTTCTTTTCATTCAATCCCGATGTCTTCCTTCGGTACCACTGCGTTTCACTAGCGATGTTTCGTCAGGGGATCGCCATCACCATTACACAATGTTCTGTGAAATAAAACCCATACAGATCATAAAAACCAACTGTGCCCACCAAAACTCATGCCCCTATGTCCCAAACCTACTTATATTAAAAATCCACCTACCACAAACGTAACTGATGCTACATGTGTCTCCTAATTTCTTTCTATAGGGCCACCTCAAAGTTCCACCGAACTGCTGTCTCTACGCCCTTGAAAAAACACCGCGCATGCGGAGCGCTAGACAAGCCTCACCTCTTATAGGTCCTTCCCTATGACCAACCCCACGGCTCGGCAGGGATACCCAGCACTAGCGAATAACATCATTCATGTCAACTGTAATCCAAACTCATTTGCCCGATAAACCCCACCCTCAAATTCATCGCGGGAACATAAACTTGCAAGAAATAAGACGTATCAATATCCTTATATAGATCCCTCCTATCTACCTACTATATTATAGTTAAAATTGTTGTACTTAAAAATGATCTACCAACTCTCGATTCCCCTAAGGAAACCTAATAGAGGCACTATCCTGCAAACAAACCAATTATTTGACCCTACCGACTCAACTAATAATACAGAACTGCCACAAATCAATGTTAGCTCCCCCACATTCCATGGCTCATAACTACCATTCCAAAAAAAATGTTCTTATTCATACTATCCTTATCATAGGCATGAAGCCCAATCTATAGCTGCTTTTAATCCCATAGGGGTGACCAATTTCAACCTATAAATCCATTTCTGTTCTCTAAACAGAAGCGTCTGATCCAGAGTTTTCCCAAATACCCCGCGTTCCACTTTCTCTCTACAGAAGCATACATTGCTGACACTTAAATGGTTTCTCTCGCCTGCAAATGTGCATCTAACGGCAGGTTTTCATTCACGGTAGGATTCAGCCCTTCAGTTCAGCGTGTTAGTGTGCAGGGAGCCTCTCCCCGCCCACTCCCCGCCCATTGACCCCTTCCCCCTGCCCTCTCTCCACCCTCTGCAGTGTTTACCGCGGCCGGGGACGTTAACGATCGTTAAGTAACGTTAACGCGTGTTAACATTACATACCGCATGTTAACATTACCTAACAAGCATTAACGTTACCTAACGTGCAGTCTGTAACGTTACCGCAGTTTAGTAAACATACCCCATAGAGTTTATTCCAGATTATACTCACAAGTGTAGATCTACTTCCAGTTGTAGCAGTCCCTTTTGGTAGTCCTTTAAGACTTTTTCACCTTTTGTAGAGACTTCTCACTTTCTTCCAACACAGCCTTCTTGATGTCGGTCCATAGCCCTTCTGGAGCTCTGTTATTGGTTTATAAAGCAGCAAATTGATTTTACAGGCAGTAGTTTGTAATCTGTACCACAGTCAGCTCCACATTTTGTCTTTGTTGATATTATAGAGCTTTTCCATTGTTGACTTCCAAAGATGTAGTCAATTTGATTTTGTACAATCCACTGGGTGAAGTCCATGTGTACAGTCAACACTTGTGTTGCTGGGAGAAGGTGTTTGAGATAAATAAATCATAGGTCTTACAGAATTCTATCAGTCTTTCTCCAGCTTCATTTCTATTGCCAAGTCCATATTTTCCAAGCACTTTGCCTTCTTCTTTGTTGCAAATCTTTGCATTCCAGTCACCCATGACTATCAAGATATCCTGTTTGCATGTTCTGTCAATTTCAGCTTGTACTTGTTCATAGAACTCATCAACTTCTTCCTCTTCTGTAGCTGGTGTTGGGGCAAATAACTAAATTACAGTTGTGTTGATGAGAACTTCTTGTAGATGATTTGAAATAAAGCATGCACTGATTGCGTTGTATTTCATTAGATTTCATGCAAGTTTACATAAGAACATAAGATATGCCATACTGTGTCAGACCAAGGTCCATCAACCCATTATCCTGTTTCCAATAGTGGCTAATCCAGGTCACAAGTTCCTAGCAGCTTCCCAAAAAGACACACAGGTTTCACAATGCTTGTATTGGGGCAAGCAATGGAATTCCAAGGGTTCTCTTTAATAATGGTTTATGGACCTTTAATCCGGGAATTTGTCCAAACCTTTTTTAAACCCAGCTACACTAACAGCTTTTACTATATCCTCCAGTAATGATTTCAAGAGTTTGATTATGCATTGAATGAAAAAATAGTTTTTCTTATTAGTCTTAAATGGGTTACACTGTAGTTTCATTGCATGTCTTCTAGTCTTTCTACTTTTTGATAGAGTAAACAATCAATCTACATTTACCCATTCCACTCTATTCATTAATTTATAGACCTTGATTATAAATGCAACACCATTTCTTCCCCATCTTTCCTTTCCAGCATAGTAGACCATGTGATCATCAGATGCAAAGTGCCTGATGCCAGTCCATTTCAGTTTGTTGTCATCCAACAGATCAAGTTGTACACATTCTATTTTATTCTTGAGCACCTCCAACTTCCCTTGGTTCATGCTTCATACATTTTATGTCCAAATATATAAGGCATCTTTGCAGCTTCTGACCAAACTATATCATGAAGACAGGATCAATATGGGGTCAATAATAAAATATTTAGAATAGTAAACTTGAACCAAAAGTTATAATACCAAATTCTTCTTGATATAAAAACTATTTTTATGTCAGACTTCCAATGATACTGTCAATAATCTCATTCCTCATTCACACTCATAGGTTGTGCATCAGGGATCACAATACTTAGCTTTCCAATATGAAGTCTTGGTCCTTCTTTAGCATTACTCCACTCTCTATTCTCAGACCTTCCAGTATAATCACTTCAAACAAATGGTGGCAGCATTCTTGCTAGAAACTATCCATTAAAAGCTCCTCCCTTAGTTTTACCATCCAATCACATCAGTGCAAATCCTCCAACCCATCACAGCAGAATAATTCACCCATTCATCAGATAAGGGAAAACCAGTCCACCTCCATATATAGTAGGCCGCGGGCCCCCGTGCCCCGACGGCCGGCAATAACCGGGGGGGCGGGGTGGCTCACCCCCCCTTCCGAGGCGGTCAGAGGCGCGCGCCCGAGCGCGAGTTTTGATTTAAACTCATTGGCTCCCGTGGGCTCAGGTGGCCGCGGGAGCCAATGAGCATTTTGCGGGTCCCAGAGGGAGCGAGCGGTCGGACGCCAGTCCTTCTCAAGCGCGGAGAGAGGACGGGCGTCTGACTGCAGCTCCGTTGCGGCGGTTACCTCGTGTGTGTGAGGGCAACTTGCGGCGCTGTTTCCGTGGTAGCGGAGCGGGCAAGAGAGTCGGGTGAGGAGCGTCGGAGCTGAACGGGGAGCTTCGCTGGCTTCCTGTGAGAGGGCAGCTTGCGGCGCTGAGGAGTCGGGATCGCTGAGGAGAGGCGGAGCTGTCAAGGCCGGCAGCGTTGAGGAGCGGCGTGCTTTGGCCGGCTGAGGCCTCTTTCAGGTGTCGGGGGAATTAGGAGGGGGGTGGGGGGGCTTCAGCCCGTCGCAGTCCAGGGCTCTAAAAAAAACAAAAAAACAAAAAACAAATTTCTCTTCCTGTGGGGGGGCTTACATGATGGTGGGGCAAAAGGGTAAGGGGAAGAGGGGAGGAGGCACGGGGGGTAATAGGCAGTCCCCAGGGTGGGCTCCTAGGGGCTCGGGGGGGCAGGCCAGGGGGAAAGCAGGGGCTGGGCGCAGGGCCACGAGCAAAGGTGGGGAGACAGCGCTCCCGAGTAGTTCCGGGAGATCTCAGGGGAGCAGGGCTGGCCGTGCCCGGGGGATGGCCTCTGGGGTTCCCGGGGGGATGGTACCCGGTGGGGTTATAGGTGCTGGGGCCATCGGGGGACCGGCAGGCAATGTTGCTCCGCCCCCTCCGGTGATGGAATCCTCAGGGGTGGGGGGGGCTTCACAGCTGCCAGCGGGCTGGCAGTGTGCAGCTGGGAGTCAGGATGGGTGGGGTGGGGGAGGCTCTTGGTGTTGGCCTATGGTTCCTGGGGGAGGAGGCATGTCAAGTTGGGACTACTGGCGGGGTGGGGGGCAGGGTTCCTCCAGGGTTGATTGGTCAGGGCCTTGGCAGCTGCCCTGGGGCTTGTCGGGTTCCCCTTCTTTTTTTCCAGTGTCTCCACAGGTACCGGCAGGAGACGGGGGGCGGACGACACTGAGCGGCACAGGACGGACTACGGCGGAGGTACCGATGGCGCAGCGTGAGGACTTACAGGAGGGGCTTCCGTCTTCAGCGTCTACCTTACCAGATGTGGTGCAACCTTGGACTTCGACTGAAGGTGAGTTACCAGAGACTCGGGTCGCGCAAGGCACGGAGTTTAGTCAGGTTGGGGGGGCGGGTGGCAAGGCGAAGAAGAAGAGTCGCAGCTCCCGTAAGCGTCGGCGGAGGGGTGGTTCATCTTCGTCTTCGTCATCTTCGTCCACATCGGTTGGGGGAGGTGGCGGGCAACCCGTCGGGGGTGGGGGGACGGTAGGAGGGGGAGGTGGGGGTGCGACGTTGGCCGCCTTTTCTGAGCTGTGGGAGGGGGTCCCGCGTAAGCTTAGGCGCAAGATATGGAAGCGGAAATACATAGATATATTTCGTCTGCTCGAAGGTAGGAAGCGTTCGGGGGACAGCCGGCGGAAACGGAAGGCGGATGAGAAGGCGGGCAGGGTCAAGATAGCGTCGCGGAACATCATCAACTGGACGAGGGCTTTTCTTCGGTTAGCTAGCGTCTGGGGACAGCGTTACGCGGGGCACTACGGGATGTTGCTGGCATACGCCGACTCGATTCTGGAGGCGGCTCAGACTCATGATGGTTGGGCATGGCTCAATTATGATGAGAAGTTCCGCGACAAAATGGAAGAAAATCGGGCTCTCTCCTGGGGGACCCAGGACATCGGCCTCTGGTTAACACAGATGTCGGCGAAAGGAGGGGCTGGTGCGGGGGGGCAAAAAGGGGTCGCTGCTGGGTCGGGGAGTGTGGGGCGGCCATTTTGGAGCGCCCCGGCTCCCGGTTTCCCAAAAAGCGCTAGTGAAGGGGCTGGGGACGTCTGTTGGCGCTTTAATAAGTCGTCGTGCCCCTTTCCGGACTGTAAGTTCCGGCATAGTTGCTCCTTATGTGGGGGAGGACACTCTGCTCTCCGTTGCGGCAAGAAGGGACCCCCAACTCTGGCCGCAAAGCAATAATAATAATTCAAGTGAGTTGGCCCCTACCCCCATAGATTTTTCGGCACTACGGCCTTGGTTGAAGCGCTATAAACGGGTTACGGCTCGGCGGGTCTTGGAAGGGGGTTTCCAGTATGGGTTCCCCATCCCAGTAGTGGGGGAGGGGGGCCCGACGATGGCGCGCAATGCTCCGTCGGTGAAGCGTCTAGCGCAGGTAGTTCGCGGTAAATTGGCCACGGAGTTGGCCCTCGGCAGGGTGGCTGGCCCCTTTGTGGACCGGCCGTATCAGAATTTTGTGGTATCTCCTTTGGGCATTGTGCCTAAGAAGGAGCCCAGGAAATTCCAGCTCATTCACAACTTGTCCTTCCTGGAGGGGGCATCGGTGAATGATCTCATTCCGCGAGAATTGTGCGCGGTGCGGTATGCGTCGTTTGATGGGGCTGTACGGCTGGTGCACGACTGTGGGCGCGGGTGTTTACTGGCGAAAGTCGATATTGAGTCTGCTTTTCGCCTGCTGCCGGTGCATCCGGCTTCATTCCATTTATTGGGTTTTGCGTTCGAGGGCTGCTATTACTTCGACAAGTGCCTGCCGATGGGCTGCTCGGTCTCTTGTCGTTATTTTGAAATGTTCAGTTCTTTCATGCACTGGGTTCTGGAAGTGTCCGTCGGCTCTCAGAATGTGGTTCACTACTTGGACGACTTTCTATTTGTGGGTTCGGCGTCGTCCGGGCTATGTCGTGCGCTACTGGATGGGTTTAGGCGGCTCGCGCGGGAGTGGGGGGTGCCACTCGCGGTGGACAAAACGGAGGGTCCTGCCGAGCGCCTCACGTTTCTGGGAGTGGAATTGGATTCAGTCGACATGGTGGCGCGACTGCCTGCTGGCAAAGTAGAGCGTTTGCGTGTGTTAGTGGCGAACGTGCTGGGGGCAAGAAAAGTTACGTTGCGTGAGATGCAGGTTTTGTTGGGCTCCCTTAACTTTGCCTGCAAGGTTATCCCGATGGGTTGGGTGTTCCTACGGCGCTTGTCGGCGGCTACTTCTGGGGTGCGGCGGCCGCATCATCGCATTCGGGTCTTGAGGAGCATGAGGGCGGACCTCAGGGTCTGGGATCAGTTTTTGCGAGATTTTAATGGCGTCACGGTCCTCCTCGAGCCGGAGGTGTCTTCCTTCGATTTACAGATTTTCACGGACGCGGCAGGTGGTTTTGGGCTCGGTGTTTATTTTGGGGGAGCATGGTGTGCTGCGCCATGGCCATCTGCCTGGCGGGCGGCGGGATTAACCGACAGTATCACATTCTTGGAGCTGTTCCCTATCTTGGTGGTTTTGGAGCTGTGGCCGGATAAGCTTCGTAATAAGCAATTGTTGTGGTGGTGCGACAATGAAGCGGTAGTCCATGTGATTAATCGCTATGCGCCTCGTTGCGCATGGGTGGCGGCTTTGATGAGGGAGGTGGTTTTTGCCTGCTTGAGGATGAATGTGGTAGTGAGGGCCCGACATGTTCCGGGATATGCTAACCAGATCGCCGATGCTCTTTCTCGTTTCAAGTGGGACCTGTTTCGGCGACTGGCTCCAGAGGCGGACCCGGTGGGGCGGTCGGTCCCAGAGCGTTTATGGCGTCTTGGCCTCCAGGTATCCTGAGCTTGCTGAGGGGATCGGTGGCATCGGCCACCTGGAGTGCTTATTGCAAGGGTTGTGACAGTGTGGTGGCCTTTCTGGTGACTCATGGATGGCGGTTCGGCCCGGTGCCTGATCACCTCATGGGTGAATATATTCTGGCAGCAAAGGCTGCGGGGGTGGCCCTATCCACTGTGCGGTCTCACTTGGCCGGCTTTGCCTTTTTCTCCAAGGCGGTCGGGTGGGCAGTGCACGGTTGGGGGTTTCTTTCTCGCCGGCTTTTACTGGGGTGGGAGCGGGCTACCCCCCCCAGGTGGACAAGCGTCGGCCAATTACCCCCGATCTACTGGTCCGGATGAGCGCAGCTTTACCTTTAGTGGTGGAGTCCGAATACGAAGCACTGCTGTTCCGGGCTGTATTTTGTGTGGCCTTCTTTGGGGCATTCCGGTCGGGGGAATTGGTGGCGTCCAGTGGGAGAACGGGGGGGTCGGCGCTGCAACTCCGTCATGTGCGTTTGGCTCAAGGGCAGCTGAGCATATGGTTGTCCCGGTCAAAGACCAATCAGAGGGGTAGGGGGGTGTGGGTGCATTTAAGGCCGCTTCCGGCTTCGGCGATATGTCCGGTAGCGGCTATGGGGGCGTACTTGCGAGTGCGTGCTCCGGGAGGCAACCTGCTCTTTGTGCATGCGAATATGCGGTGTGTGACGCGTTTTCAGTTTGCCGCGGTGCTGCGGCTGGTGGTGCTACAGATGGGCTTATCACCGGGTGACTTCGCGCCGCATTCCTTCCGGATAGGGGCCGCTACTAGCGCGGCGCTGGCTGGTTTGCCGGGTACCGATATTCAGCGGATCGGCCGCTGGCGCTCCAATGCATTTAAGGGATATGTACGTTGCTGAGTTGGGTAGTCCGTCCATCGGGTACTAACTCTGTTTTTTCTTTTAGATGGGATTCGGGTGCCGTTTGCCTGCTGGATAGTCGGCCATTCCTTTGTGCACTGGGCCGGCCATCAGGCAGCTTTACGGCCGCTTGGTGCGAACTTGGGACTGCCTGCTGACGGAGTGGTGTTATCATGGCTGGGTGAGCGCGGCCTGCGCTGGTTACAACTCTTACCCTTGCTGCGGCACCATCAGCGCGTCAGAGGATCCCCGGACTACTTGTTGCTGCATCTAGGAGGCAATGATCTGGCATCATGGACAGTGAAGCAGCTTATCCGGGCGGTTCAGCGTGATTTGGGGGAAGTGTTATTAATGTTCCCCGGGGTCATTTTGCTATGGTCTGATATAATTCCTAGGCCTGCTTGCTGGGGCCATCGGCGGTGGTCCCGTGGGTTAGTTAAGATTAACCAGCAAATTGGCCGTTGGGTTTTGAATAATGGGGGGTATCAGATTTTACATTCCTGGGTGGAGGTCGAGTGCGCAGGCCTGTATCGTTCGGATGGGGTACATCTTTCCCCGATCGGGGTGGATTTACTCCTGAATGATTGGCAGGAGGCCTTGGAGTTGGGGCTGTCTAGAGTGGGTTAGCTGGTCGCAGCTTTGATTTTGGTGGGGGGGCTCAGGGACAGGTGTCACTGAGCCTGTGGCAGGATCCCGGAGGTGTCCGGGGTCCGGAGGCATGGCAATATGCAGGGCGGGGGTGGGGGTACCCCCGACCCGGAGAAGCCCTCGGTTTTTGCTAGTAATATGGCGAAGCCGGAAGAGGGGGATGGAATTGCCAGGGACGGTTTTCGGCGGAGGCGGGAAGGAACTCACTTTGCTACCCATATGGCTGGTGAGGGATTGTCCCGCTGCCGGAACCGTAAGTTAACAGTTTTGGGTTGTAATGTTATATTGTGTTTGTTTAATAAAGCTGCGACCAGTTATTTTGCCAATAAGCGATTATGTGGTGGTTATTTGAAGGAGGGGGGGGATGGGGGGTGGAGGGGGGCTGTGGGCCACGTCCGCCTTACCTGGTTAATAGGAGGCCGCGGGCCCCCGTGCCCCGACGGCCGGCAATAACCGGGGGGGGCGGGGGGGCTCACTCCCCCTTCCGAGGCGGTCGGAGGCACGTGCCCGAGCGCGAGTTTTGATTTAAACTCATTGGCTCCCGCGGGCTCAGGTGGCCGCGGGAGCCAATGAGCGTTTTGCGGCTCCCAGAGGGAGCGAGCGGTCGGATGCCAGTCCTTCTCAAGCGCGGAGAGAGGACGGACGTCCTCACCCTCCCTCCCTTTGGTGGAGCTTGGGGTCTGGGGGACGGGGGGTTGCAGCTGGAGGGGGGGGGCGGGATCCCGGAGGTGTCCGGGGTCCGGAGGCATGGCAATATGCAGGGCGGGGGTGGGGGTACCCCCGACCCGGAGAAGCCCTCGGTTTTTGCTAGTAATATGGCAAAGCCGGAAGAGGGGGATGGAATTGCCAGGGACGGTTCTTGGCAGAGGCGGGAAGGAACTCACTTTGCTACCCATATGGCTGGTGAGGGATTGTCCCGCTGCCGGAACCGTAAGTTAACAGTTTTGGGCTGTAATGTTATATTGTGTTTGTTTAATAAAGCTGCGACCAGTTATTTTGCCAATAAGCGATTATGTGGTGGTTATTTGAAGGAGGGGGGGGGATGGGGGGTGGAGGGGGGCTGTGGGCCACGTCCGCCTTACCTGGTTATTATTCCTCTAGATTGTACTGAATCTAAAGTGAAGATCCAGAACTGTTCCCTATAATTTAAGAGAGCGTCCTGGTGACCCCTTTTCTTAATTGGCACATGATCAATCACTCTCCAGCATAACTGATCAAATGTATGTGTATGTTCCAAACAATGGTCCACAATCAGGGCTGCTGTATTTTTAATATTGAGTCAGGATGCAAGCATATAGCTCATCTCGAATGGCCAATATATATCAGAGGACATGGACAAATCAGGATATACACCACATACTGTGATGAACAAATTATCATGTACCTAGAGGAGACATTTTCTGAAGAAAGAGGGTCACACCAGTTATTACCCTCCGCTGTACTGTGCACACATTGAGCATCTGATCTAAAGTGGATTTTAAAAAGTTGACATCAGCCAGTGTGTGTGTATGCTAAAATTTAACAAAAGAGCATAGCATGCAATGTAGTATATACCCATTAAAACCTCATTTGCATTCAATATTACTTCATCTGTATGCACATATTAATTTTTGCATGGAAGCACTAATGGCATTTCAGACTGATTTAGTGTGCATGATAAACTGTTAGTGCCTAATGCAATATTTTTAGCATATACTCAATGGCCCTAGCATGCACACTAGGCTTCCGTGAATAGGTCCCATAGTGCTCTTTAACCAGCAGATGTGGTTTATAATGATTTAATACTTAATTCACCCACTGTTATTTTCTACTCCCCAGCTCAAATGTCTCCAGGTATTCAGGTTTTGAGAAATAGCAACTATCAAAAGGAGATATATGGGGGATTCTCAAAGTGGTTAAAAATAATTCAACATGGCTCAAAAAAGAGATCTGCCTTGTAAGACTAGTAAAATAAAATATTGTAACTTTAAATTAAAAGCAGGTTTTATGTCAAATTTCTGTAGATACATCCTACAATAAAGAATAAATCTCACAGTCTCTTTTTAGCCTGTATGGTTACATAAATCTTTGGGAGATGCAGAGATTCAAGACTGGATGAAGGTGTTCTATGTGAGATCTGCAGATTTTAATATACTGTCTACATCATATTTTAAATACTTTCAGTTGCATAGTTACAGTATATATGTAAACGGATATCTATTTTCAGAACAACAAATGTCATCCAGAAATACTGTTCCCTTGTACAACCATAGCTAAAATATAATACTTAGCTTCTCATAGCTATAAAGGGGTGCAAACTCAAAGCAGAGATCTTTGCAGTCGTTTGTCTGAGGCAGCAAGAAATGGCCTGAATGAGTCACTGGGAGAGAGGAAGCCTTGCTCGTTTCATTCTAATAATCACAATTGTCATACCTTGAAAGACTTTCATTTAGATATTGTATTGCTGTAAACATAAGAAATGCCATTCCTTCATTTACTTGCATAAACTGAAGATAATGCAAAGCATGTAAATAATAAGGTATTAGGGCAAATGAAATGAAAATAATTGAACTGGTTAATCTTCCAAAACCATGTACCATGTACCATGGAACAGTTCTTATATGCAGAACTTCTCTTTAAATAATAGATTATGTGAAAATACTTAAGCACGAATCCACAGATCTAAGAGCATGAAACTTTATGCCACGTGTTTATGAGTGGGATCACCAACCAAAGTTTTTAATATCTAGAAGGAGCTCCATGGCTCGACCAGGACTGTACCAAACAAGAAATGTGTCTTGTACAACCAACAAATCTGGTGCCCCTCCTTCACCCAGCCATGCTCAGTAACTCATTCTTTGTGAGCTTTCTGGAAACTCAGTGATAAAATCAGTGCCCCCTTCAGTGCTTGTGCCCTATGTGACCGCGCAGCTTGCACAGCCCTTGGTAAGGCCCTAGGCTCAACAAACATAAATTAAAGCGTATCCCTTCCAACTTTTCTTGCTAAGCTAAAATGGATATCTTTCAAATTTATGCTCCCCTAAAGTAACCACTTTACAATCCAATTTCATGGTTTGAGGGTGCAATTCTATCACCATCTCACCATAGAATCCACATCTCAGCTGTAACCGGGTAGCCGGACCCGGCGCTCCCTCCTACAGATCCTCGATCACCCCCTTCCTCTTCACCACCCTTCAATCCCCCAACAAAATCCACAGACAACGCTCTTGGTAACAACTGGTCGCAGCTTTATTTCCAAACAAACTCATTAATATTAAACCGTAATACTGATCCAAACAAACCCCAGCGGAGCGATGTGCTGCCAGCTATGCAATTAGCAAAGCGACCACGCCTCCACTCCGGCCATGGTCCCACCAAAAGCCAAGATCCTACCTCCCCTATCCAACTTCGCCATATTACTAGCGAAAGTCTTCCAGGGGTTGTCCGTGTCGAGGGCACCCCGCCCCACTCCAAGTCGCCTAAGGCTCCGGACCCCGGAAACCTCCGGGATCCCGCTCAACCCTCCCCCCAGCTGCGACACCCCATATTCACCCCCCTTTGCTGGAAGGGGTGGGCGGGTGGGCTGCAGAACCGACGGCCCAACCGCATGTGCAACGTCCACGCCAACGTCGCCGGAGCACATGCGCTTCCCGATGATCTGATTGGCTCCTCTCGCCCCGCGCCCGAGCGGAGCCAATCATTTTAAATGACGCACACAGCGTCCATCTCTGGCGCGCCTCGCACCTTGCTACCAGCGCGTGCAGGGTCCCGCGCCAGGCACCCGGTTACGCGCGGGTGCCGGGACCCTGCCCGCGCCTTGTTTACTAACCGGATAGCCGGACCCGGCGCTCCCTCCTACAGATCCTTGATCACCCCCCCCCCCCACTTCACCACCCTTCAATCCCCCAACAAAATCCAAAGACAACGCTCTTGGTAACAACTTGTCGCAGCTTTATTTCCAAACAAACTCATTAATATTAAACCGTAATACTGATCCAAACAAGCCCCAGCGGAGCGATGTGCCGCCCAGCCATGCAATTAGCAAAGCGACCACGCCTCCACTCCGGCCATGGTCCCACCAACGGCCAAGATCCTACCACCCCTATCCAACTTCGCCATATTACTAGCAAAAGTCTTCCAGGGGTTGTCTGGGTCAAGGGCACCCCGCCCCCACCCCAAGTCACCTAAGGCTCCGGACCCCGGAAACCTCCGGGATCCCGCCACCGGCACAGGACCACAAACTACCTGTGCCACCCCCCCCTACCGGAAGCTGCGACCAGCGTGTCCTATCATGTACTACACTCTCCAGCACCTCCTGCCAATTGTTCAGGAGCAGATCCATCCCCACTGGCGATAAGTGCACCCCATCCTCCCTAAACAACCCGGAACACGCCACTTCCGCCCAGGGATGCTGAACTTGAACCCCCCCCCCTGCTCACATACCCACCTCCTGATCTGTCTGTTAATCTTGGTCAGCCCCCGGGATCATCGCCTCTGACCCCAGCACACTAGCCTAGGGATAATGTCCGACCATATCAACACCACACCCACAAACATGCGGAGCACTACAGCAAAGTCTCTCTTGGCGGCCCTGATCAACTGCTTGCACGACCAAGCAGCCAGATCATTGTCCCCCAAATGCACTACTAAAAGTGCCGGCTGGTTCCTGATGCATCCATGGTGATGAAGCAAAGGCAGCAGCTGCGCCCACCGTAGACCCTGCTCTCCCAGCCATGATATCTCCACCTTCGCTGGATCCAGACCCAAATTCGTCCCGAAAGGCCACTCTGCCGCTCGCTGGCCAGCCCAGTAAATGAAGGAGTGCCCAAAAATCCAACAGCCCCGCTCGCACAGACCCCCATCTGCAAAAGAAAAGAACAGCATTAGCAACCCCGGGCCCCCCCCAATAGGCGACTCAGATTCGCACATATCCTTCAAACGCTCTCAACCGCCATCTGCTGATACTCTGTATCTGCACCCCCGACAAACCCGCAGACGTCGCGCTTGTCGCCGCCCCAATACGAAAGGAGTGAGCCGAAAAGAGCCATGGATCTTCACCAATCCGCCGCAACCCCATACGCAACAAAGCAGTGACCTGAAACTGCGTAAGCGACCTGGCGTCCTTGTGTACAAAAAGACCCCCGCCACCCACCGGGCGCACCCCCAAATAGTCTCGCATGGTGGTGACTGGGCATGTAAGCCCACCCGTCGCCCTCAAGACCACCCATAACCCTTTCCCCTTCTGGTCCGTTTTGGACTTCGCCAACAACACGCACATCCTAGCCGGTTCCATCCAAACATGCTGCCTGCACAAACAATTCCCCAGCCCCGCATTACCCGAGTCCGCCACCAGCTCTCCCATCCTGAATGCCCCAAAAAAGGCCAGGCAGAACACTGCTCTTTAGAGCGCGTCCTCATATGGCGACAACACCACTCCCGGGAGCTCCCTGCACAGCCTCGCCAGTAATTTGTGCGTAATCGGCCATATATGATCCCGAGGAACCGGCTGAGACCTCTCCCATCCCTGGAGTAGCCGCCTCACTAGGAACACTCGTCCCGAGAATTCCCACCCTACCGCCCTGGCAAAGAACCCGAACTCCGCCAAATGGCTCCGCACAGCCGATCTCGTGACCCCATGCTCCTTCGCCCAGTCAACATACCTCCCCAGCAGCTGATCCGGTACCACCCCCCCCCCCCCGCCCATCCATTCGCATGCAGAAATTCTTGCACTCTCTCGCAACCACGCCGATACGCTTCCCAGGTACTCTCCACCACCGAGCTCTTCAGGAGGCTCCTCATTGCAGAAGGCCACAGCTCCACAGTCTCCAGGGGACCACGAGCCCCACCTTGTCCGCCTCCGGCGCCAACTTCCGATACCACTCCAACTGCAAACGGGAAAGAGCATCAGCAATTTCATTATTATGCCCCAGTATATGTCGGGCCCTCAGATCTACATTTAAACGCAAACACGCCAGTATCACCCGTCGCATTAGTGATGCCACCATACCGCAGCGTGGCGAATAACGATTGATAACATTGACCACTGCCTCGTTATCACACCACCACAGCACCCTGTGGTTGGCCAATCTGTCTGGCCACAACTCCAACACCACCAATATCGGAAAAAGTTCCAAGAATGTAACATTACTGACCAACCCATTCTCCACCCAAGCCTGCGGCCATCTGTCAGCACACCACGCCCCACCGAAATAGATTCCGAGGCCCACCCCCCCCAGCGGCGTCAGTGTGCAGCTGCAGGTCCACACTGGAGATCTCCGCCTCGCGCAACACTGACGTCCCGTTGAATTCTTTTAAAAAGACATCCCAAACCCACAAATCGTCACGCATTCCCTTAGACACACGGATACGATGATGAGGCTTGCTAACCGCCGACTGAACACCCGCCCTATAGGAATGACCTTACGAGCGAAATTGAGGGAGCCAAGAAGCGCCTGCAGTTCCTTCAAGGACAGCTTTGGCGAAGCCAGGACATTGGCCACTAACACCCTCAGTTTCAACACCTTTTCCCACGGCAGCCATGCCACCATGTTCAGCGAATCCAACTCAACTCCTAAGAAAACAATCAACATAGTCGGGCCAACCATCTTACCCACCACCAGAGGCACCCCCAACTTGCCCGCCAATCCGATAAAACTGTCCAACAGCGCGTGACAGCTCTCCGTCTCGGCCCTGCCGACAAACAGGAAATCGTCCAGATAATGCACCACCTCAGAGCTCCCTACTCTCTGCACCACCATCCAATGTAAGAGGGTGCTAAACTTTTCAAAGTAAGCGCAAGACACTGAACAACCCATCGGCATACATTTGTTATAATAGTAAGCGCCCTCAAATTGGAAACCCAACAACCGGAATGCAGCAGGATGCACCGGCAACAGGCGAAATGCCGATTCTATATCCACCTTAGCCATCAATGCCCCGCGACCGGCCCGCAAGACTAGCTCCACCGCTCTGTCGAATGAGGCGTACCTTACCGTACAAAACTCCCGCGGGATAAGCTCGTTAACCGATGCCCCAGCTGGCGAAGAAAAATTGTGGATCAGTCAAAACTTCCCCGGTTCCTTCTTAGGTATTACACCTAAGGGGGAGACCACGAAATTCGGAAACGGAGGATGTCTGAACGGCCCCGCAATTCGACCCAATTGCAACTCGGTTGCTAACTTCTCACGTGCAATAGCCGCCCAGCGCCGCACGCTCGGAGAATTCCGTGCTGCTGCACCCGCAACCACACCTTGAACTGGAATAACAAAACCGAACTGAAATCCTAATTCCAATGTTAACTTATCTTTTTTCTTCAGGTACCTGCGAAGCCAACTGAGCAACACCGGAACCCGGATCGGAGAGGGGGCAACTTCACAACTGGCCCCTTTACTTAGGTCCCGGCGCCGAGGGTGACCCAACTCCATTCTTAACACATTTTGCTGCCGAATGGGGCCCTCCACAGACAGAACACAAGTGCCGGAACTTACAGGCCGGAAAGGGGCACGTGGACTTATTGTACCTCCAACACACATCGCCTGCTCCCGCCGGGGCAGGCCTCACCTGCCCTGTGGAGGTCCCGCCACGAAAGGAATGACCCACTCCCATAGAAACCCCTTGCCCCGCCTTGTCCCCGCCCCCACCCTCTCCCCCGCCCACCTTGACAGACATTTGTGTTAACCACAGGTTAATGTCTTGCGTCCCCCAAGATAACAACCTGTTCTATTCCATTTTATCCCTAAATTTTTTGTCGTAATTAAGCCACGACCAGCCTTTGTGCACTTGCGACGCTTCCAAAATAGAGTCCGCATAAGCCAGTAAACTGCCATACTGCTCAGGCCAATAATGCCCCAAACGCTCGCCAACCGCAAGAACGATCTGACCCAATTTACGACATTGCGAGATACGCTGCGAATACGGCCAGCCTTCTCATCCTCTTTACGCTTCCTTTTACTATCCCCGGAGCGCTTCCTACCCTCGAGCAAGCGAAAAATATCAATATACTTCCTCTTCTTGATATTCCGTCGCAACTTCTTTGGGACCCCTTCCCATAATTCCGATAAGGCCACCACTGAGGCTGAACCCGCGCCTGCCTGACCTGAAGCAACACCCTCCGACGCAGCTAACCTCCTATCAACCTCACTAGAAGAAGACTCCAAACCCTCAGACGACGAATCCGTGCTACGTCTACGCCGACAAGCATGCTTCCTTTTCCTCCGCGCCTTTACAGACCGCTCAGCGTGCGACCTATGCCCCTCCCGCTCAACTACCCCCGTTTCCGGCGACTCACCCGCTCCGCCACCTGCCGCTGCTCCGTTGGACGTAGCTGTCGGGCCTAGTCTGAGGATCATCCGTCAGCTGCTGCGCATTTGCACCCTGAGCTTGGCCACCTTCACTCGCCACCGCCCCTGGCACACTGGTTACCGGATCCATACTTGGCACTCCCCGTGAATCAGCTGCAGAAGGCCCACCTCCCGATGTGGCCAGAAATGGCAACTGCGGAGAGAAAAAAGGGGAACAGAGAGGAGAGAAACCCGGAGACCAAGGCTGCCAGGCCCCCACCCACTCTGCCCTCGACGACCCTTGCCCACCAGTCAACCACTGCTCCCAGCTTGCCTGCGTACCGGGGGGCACGCAGCCTCCAGGCACCATCGCGCACCCACTAGGGTGAGGCGAGCCGCTAACCCCTCTGCTAGCTCCTTCTACTACAGACCTGCTCATATCCCAGAAACCCCCGTGGCTGCCCCCCACCCTGGCCTGCACTCCCCCGTGCCCCCTTAACCTGCCGCTAATACCCTGGCAGCATCCCCTCCCCTTATCTCAGCCTGGCCACTGGAAGGGTCAGGCGTCCCTGCTTCAAGCCCCCCAGACACCCACCGGGTGCCAAGCCTACTGCCCCACGCAGTGCGCCCCTTCCCCGCTCTTCTCACCAAGGAAGGAGACCCCCACTACCCCTGGCAGAACTCTGCCCTCTGCCCGACCCCCCTATCACTCTCCCCCCCATCCTGCTCCGAAGCCCGGACCTCCCCCTCGCGCCTAACCCCCTCCCGCTTTGTACCCCTTTCTGCCTAGCCACCGCCCCCTTTTAGCCCCTTGCCCCCCCAGCCATAACCCTCTTTTTTTCTTTATACTAAAGCTAATTTGCTCTTTACTTCGCTTGAGGTTTTAGGAAATTTGTGTTCTTTCCCTTTTCTCCCTTCCCATTTTTATTTATTTAATTTAATTTATTTTTTTTTTGAAGCCCTATCTGCTGCGGCTCAGGGCTGCCGCTTTGTATTATTATTTTATTTTTTGTTTTTCCTTACCCCTTTTGCCACCCGCAGCTCCTTTGCCCGGCAAAGCGCTGCCCACCCCCCTGCTCCACTGCCCTACCGCAAACTATGTTCTCTTTTAAGTAGGAGCCCAGCGAGGATTCAAACCCACAACCTCAGGATTGCCAAACCAACTAGGCAACCACTAAGCCAGCAAGGCTTTTACCACTGATCCGCCACCGCTGCTGCACACCACGGCCTGAACTAGCAACCTGGCCCGGTCACGCTCCTCCGTCCTCGAGACAGCTGCTCCGACCCTGCAGAACCGACGGCCCAACCGCATGTGCAGTGTCCACGCCAATGATACCGGAGCACATGCGCTTCCTGACGATCTGATTGGCTCCTCTCACCCCGCGCCCGAGCGGAGCCAATCATTTTAAATGCATCCATCGCCAGCGCGCCTGTGCAGCATCCATCGCCAGCGCATGTGCAGCATGTGCAGCGTCCATCACCAGCGCCTGTGCGCGCATGTTCAGCGTCCATCGCCAGCGCACCTCGTGCCTTGCTACCAGCGCGTGCAGGGTCCCGCTCCGGGCCGGGCACCCGGTTACGCGCGGGCGCCGGGACCCTGCCCGCGCCCTGTTTGCTTGTCAAGATATTATTTGTGTTTCTCCCAGATTCAACAACTACACATTTCCTTTCAGAAGCATTTTCTAGTGATCAGCACACACTTAACTTATCACTAACCATGCAGGCTATAGCAGCTTCCTGTTTCACAGCCTTAAGCACTTCCAGATTTTGCTGAACACAGCAGGAAGAAAGTTTTCTGACCATGTGAAACAAATTTTGCAGAAGTTGCACAGATTCCTGGTTGTTTTTTTGTTTTCTTTTTAAGGTTGATAGGACGACCTGCTGGAGGTGGAGCTGGATGTCGGACAAGATGGCTGGGTAGATCTCCCTCAGACCCAGAAAAGACCCATGTGTTTTCATCCTCTCCCACCACAGAACATAAGTTACTGTAGGGCGTAGGACTCAAATAACATGGCAAACAGTAAACCAGTTTGTTTGGAGTTTGCCCTAGAAGTGAATTCTGGAACGAAAAGAGCAAAGCAGATCCTCCATCCACGCTCAAAATGGTGGCAAACCGGGATGCAGTAGAGGGTTTTCAAGAGCTTCTGCAGGAACTTTGAGTGGTGCGGGCTCTGGTAACAACAAACGGGGAAACTCTTAACTCCATGCAAGATGACATAGAAGAGCTTAACTCTCAAATGGACTTTCTAACCACCAGAATTGAATGTATAGACAATAGGTTGGGAGTCCATGAAGAAAAGTTGAAACAAACACAGCGAAACACCTAACACATCGTGCAACTGGAACAGAACCTCAAAGATCTCAATAATTGTACCAGAAGAAATAATATTCATCTCCTGAGCATACCAGAGGGCACGAAAGGTACAAACATAGTGCAATTCTTAGAATCTTTACTGCCAAAACTGCTTTGAATTGACTTTGTAAAACCACTGGAAATTGAGAGGGTGCACAGGGTACCAACTCACGCAACTTTAAATAGGCAACAACCTAGGCCAATAATATTTAAAGTGAATAATGGAGTACCCCAGGGATCTGTGCCAGGTCCTTTACTTTTTAACATATTCGTAAATGACCCAGAAATGGGAATAACAAGTGAAGTAGACAAATTTGTAGATGACACAAAATTATTCAAAGTTGTTAAAACCCATGAGGATTGTGAAAAATTGCAAGAGAACCTTGATAAACTGGAAGACTGGGCATCCAAATGGCAGATGAAATTTAATGTGGATAAGTGCAAAATTATGCACCTAGGAAAGAACAACTCAAACTATGGTTAAACGATGCAAGGTTCCACATTAGGAACCACTACTCAGGAAAAAGATTTAGGCGTCATCGTGGATAACATGTTGAAACCCTCCACCCAGTGTTCAGTGGAGCCAAGAAAGAAAATAGAATGCTAGGCATCATAAGGAAAGGAATGGAGAATAAAACAAAGGATATTGTAATGCCTCTGTATCATTCCATGGTGCGACCACACCTTGAATATTGTGTGCAATTCTGGTTGCTGTATCTTAAAAAGTATACAGTGTTATTAGAAAAGGTACAGAGAAGAGCCACCAGGATGGTAAAGGGGATGGAAGGATACCCCTGTGAGGAGAGGCTAAAAAGGTTAGGGCTCTTCAATCTGGAAAAGAGATGACTGAGGGGAGATATGATAGAGATCTATAAATTAACGAATGGAGTGGAACATGTAAATGTAGATCAATTGTTTACGCCATCAAAATAAAAAAAGACTAGGGGACATGTAATGAAGCTACAGTGTAACCTATTTAAGACTAATAAGAGAAAATATTTTTTCACTCAACGTGTTTTCAAACTCTGGAATTTGTTACCGGTGGATGTAATAAAAGCTGTTAGTGTAACTGGGTTTAAAGAAGGTTTGGACAAATTTCTGGAGAAAGGTCCATAAATCATTATTAAAGGGGGCCCAAGAAATCCACTGCTTGCCCCAATTCAAGCATTGTGGAACCTGTGTCTTCTTGGGAAACTGCTAGGTACTTGTGACTTAGATTGGCCACTGTTGGAAACAGGATACTGGGCTTGATGGACCTTGGTCTGATCCAGTATAGCATATCTTATGTTCTTATGTTAAAGGTACCAGCGAGCTATACAGATAATGAATGTCACTAAAACCTCATTGGAAATACTCTACGAAGGACATACGGTGTTTTTCTACACAGATTTTAACAAAACTACTGTTGAACATCGTAAACAATGTCTAGCGTTTCATCTTCGCCTTCAATTTCTTCAGGCTCAATATGGCCTGTTTTTTCCAGCACGCCTTCGGGTCACAATCCACAACCAGACCAAGACATTTGATGACCCCAAAACACTGAAAGCTTTTCTGGAAGAAAATCAAGCGACAGCAATAACCTGACTCAAATACTTTCTTTCATCCCTGTTGAGGATCAATCATTTTGGTGGCCAAAGGTGCCCTCTGGAAAGGTTCTGACTCAGCCATATGTTAACTATTTAATAAGACGTCAGTCTAAGATAACATTCATATAGCTAATGGACAATGTTAATAGTAGTTTAAAAGTATTCATTGCCATTTTTGGTCAAGATAAGAAGAGATAACTTTAGAAGCAGGGGCTTTTCTAATGGGATAATTATACTTAGGATGGTACTAATAGTTCCAACGCGAGTTTCAGTTCAGAAATAGAACACACTATTGTTGGACAAAAGAAGTAACAATTGTACTTGCATAAATTGTAGTACTGTACCATGTTGAATTTTCCCACCTTCAACAGATAGCACTATCTCTCTGCTTGTTGACACAAACACGGTCATGTTTAAGATAAACTTAAATGGTCAAGAAAGGGCATTGAGTGGAGAAGTTGGATAAAAAGTTGGCCGAGTGTGTAATTGTATGTTGGTTTTCTATATGTAAAGGAAGGAAGAGGGGGAACATCCATAATAACTACTGGGAGAGAGCTGTAACGGTCATCTAATATAACACTGGCTCGCCCAAGTTTATTACTTCTTAATACAAGGGCTGGGGTTGACTCTCTGGGAATAGTTACAAGTGTATTGTTATGCTGGCAATATTGGACCATCCTTTAATGCAAGAGTGCTTGGATTCCAAATATACATCACCTTTCACATCTACTCCTAAACATGATGCATACAATTATAAATCATGGGGGCTAACACTTTTCTATCTTTGAATGTTAAGAGCATTATAAACCCGATCAAAAGGAAAAACAAATAACCTACTGCCAAAAGGCAAAAGCAGACATAATATACCTACAAGAAACATACTTGAAAACACACTTGAACACAGTAGAAACTGTAAAATTGGGTCTGGGCAGATTCATGGTGACAGCACATGAGAGGCTCATGTGGTGCCTTTACACAAAAGCGGAAGTAAGGATGTGGTTGAAAACTACAGGCCGGTTAGTTTAACTTCGGTGGTGAGTAACTTATTGGAAATGCTGCTGAAAGAGAAAATAGTGAGGTTTCTGGAGTCCAGCAGATTACAGGATCCGAGGCAGCATGGATTCACCAGAGGCAGGTCTTGTCAGACAAATCTGATTGATTTCTTTGACTGGGTGACCAGGGAGTTGGACCGTGGGAGAGCCCTAGATGTGGTGTATTTAGATTTCAGTAAAGCCTTTGACACTGTTCCTCACAGGTGACTTATAAACAAACTGAGCACCCTAGGGATGGACCCTAAAGTTACTGCTTGGGTTAGGAATTGGTTGGGTGGGAGGCAACAAAGAGTACAAGTAAATGGAGTTCACTCTGAGGAGAAGGATGTTATCAGTGGTGTGCCCCTCTTTGCGGATGATACCAAAATCTGCAATAGAGTAGACACCCAGGAAGGGGTAGATAACATGAGGAGGGATCTAGCTAAGCTTGAAGAATGGTCTAGAATTTGGCAGCTAGGATTTAATGTTAAAAAATGTAAGGTCATGCATTTGGGCTGCAGCAATCCAAGGGAGCAATATAGAATAGGGGGTGAAGTACTTTTGACCACTAAAGAAGAGCGGGACCTAGGCGTAGTTGTGTCTGATGATCTTAAAGTAGATAAACAGGTAGAAAAGGTGACAGCAAAAGCTAGAAGGATGCTTGGGTGCATACGGAGAGGAATGGCTAGCAGAAAAAAGGAGGTGATAATGCCTCTGTATAAGTCTTTGGTGTGACCTCATTTGGAGTATAGTGTGCAATTCTGGAGACCGCACCTTCAAAAGGATGTGAACAGGATGGAGTCGGTGCAGAGGGTGGCTACTAAAATGATTAGTGGTCTTCATTATAAAGCATATGAGGACAGACTGAAGGATCTTAATATGTACACCTTAGAGGAAAGGCGGGAT
This sequence comes from Ichthyophis bannanicus, assembly GCA_033557465.1. Lineage (NCBI taxonomy): Eukaryota > Metazoa > Chordata > Amphibia > Gymnophiona > Ichthyophiidae > Ichthyophis > Ichthyophis bannanicus. Next base: position 1,043,332,466 of record CM066032.1, on the reverse strand, counting down.
AGAGGTGATATGATTGAGATGTTTAAATACCTCCGTGGCATAAATGTTCAGGGAGAGAGCCTCTTTCAATTGAAAGCAAGTTCTGCTACGAGGGGACATGGGATGAGAGTGAAGGGAGATAGATTCAGGAGTGATATGCGGAAATATTTCTTTACGGAAAGAGTGGTGGATCCGTGGAATAGTCTCCCAGTGGAGGTGGTAGAGATGAGGACAGTAAATGAATTCAAAAAAGCATGGGACAAACACAGAGGATCTCTAAAGGTAAAAAGGGGACTGTTGTAGTTGTTATGGAAGGACAGACGAGATAGGCCATGTGGTCTTTTTCTGTCATCATATTTCTATGTTTCTATGAAATCAATGGCCACATCCCCATACTTCTCATGAATAGAATAAGAAGGGCTACCTTTCGTAAGCGCTAAAGCTCTAGCTCTGTCATGCCATTCAAGCATCTGAGATGGAGCTTGTCTACTGAACAGATTACCCATCACTGGTAATGCTCACAAATCTTCTAGCACCTTCTGCCTTGCCCTGAATGCAGAGACCCGTATATCCAGCAGGGCACCAACTGAAAATGTAGTCTGCACTTCCCTTCACTGGTAATGGATTTCCACACCCAGAGCAATGAGAAGGAAGCAATTACTGTTAATAATACAAATCACACACAATTGTATTATTTATTTATTTAGCATTTCTTATATACTGCCTTTTATGATATCAAGGTGGTTTACATTGAGCAAACTTGAAATTTCATTGAACAGGGCATTATAACTTGGAGATAACTATTTTACAGGGAACAGGGGCAAAGGAGGGTTAGGTAGCTTGTCTAAGATCACAAGGAGCACCTGTGGGACTAGAAATCCCAGTCCTTCTGGCCCAAGGTTGCTGTCCTCTAGTGGGATTTGAACTGCTGACCTTCTGGCCTGAGGTAACTTGCCCCAATCACTAGGCCCCTCCTCCCTCCTATTACAAATCACATCAAAGTTTTGGGAGAGAGCACAAAGCTTTCACCTTGCATCTCTGACATCACAGACTTCAGCCACTAGTATATTTATTTGTCAAAATTCCATTTCACAGCATAATTTCCACCTTATTTTTCTATGTCAAGCATCACATATATTCATAATGTGCATCTCTTATGTCTCTATGTCATAGGTCAAATCTTATTAGTATAGGTCATCAGCCCCCGCGGGCTTAACAGAGCCGCGAAAGGGAAACTAGTCCTTTTGCGCTCTGAAAGCCGGCGCGTTTGACTGAAGCTGCGAAGACAGAGGTGATAAAGGGGAGGGCAGACAGAGAAGACAGCTTCTTTTTTAAAAAAATGTTCCCTAGGCTGGGCTGGGCTGGGCTGGACTGGGGGGGTTGGGGGGGGGTTAGGAGTGGTGATGGGCTATGGGGAGGCTATGGGGGGGCTGGGGGGGTTAGGAGTGGTGATGGGCTATGGGGGGCTGGGGGGGGTTAGAAGTGGTGATGGGCTATGGGGGGGCTGGGGGGGGTTAGGAGTGGTGATGGGCTATGGGGCTGGGGGGGTTAGGAGTGGTGATGGGCTATGGGGGGGCTGGGGGGGTTAGGAGTGGTGATGGGCTATGGGGGGCTGGGGGGGTCTAGGAGTGGTGATGGGCTATGAGGGAGCTAAGTCTGTATATGCGCTGATGGGATTAGGACTGAAAGTGGGTTGATGGGGTGGTTAGGACTGGTAATGGGCTATGGGGGGGCTTAAACTAAAAATTGGGTGATGGGGGATTAGGACTGGAAATGGGCTGGTGGGATTAGGACTGGGAGTGGGCTGGTGGGATTAGGACTGGGAGTGGGCTATGGGGGGCTAGGACTGGTAATGGGTTGGGGGGGTTGCTAGGACTGGAAATGGGCTGGGGGGATTAAGACGAGGTGGGCTGATGGGGTTAGGACTGGTAATGGGCTGTGGGCTGTTGGGGGGGGTTAGGACTGGTAATGGGCTATGGGGGGGCTAGGACTGGAAAGGGGCTGATGGGAGGGTTAACACTGGAGGTGGGCTGATGGGGTTAGGACTGGTAATGGGCTGTGGGCTGATGGGGGGTTAGGACTGGTAATGGGCTGTGGGCTGATGGGGGGGTTAGGACTGATAATGGGCTATGGGGGGGCTAGGACAGGAAATGGGCTGGTGGGGAGGGGTTAGGACTTGAGGTGGGCTGATGGGGTTAGGACTGGTAATGGGCTGTGGGCTGATGGGGGGGTTAGGACTGGCAATGGGCTATGGGGGGCTGAATGGAAATGGGTTGATGGGGTTAGGACTGGAAGTGGGCTGATGGGGGGTTAGGACTGGAAGTGGGTTGATGGGGGGGCTAGGACTGGTATTGGGTTGGGGGGTTGCTAGGACTGGAAATGGGCTGATGGGGGGCTAGGACTGGAAATGGGCTGATACAGGGACTAGAAGGGAATGGATGCTGGGTGAGGCTGGAACTAGAAGGGAGCTGATGTTGGGGGAGGATTAGAATGGGATGGGGCTGGGAGAGTAAAATGGAGAGGGGAAAAATAGTGTGTGGGAGGGATAAAAAATCTACACTTAGCCGGGTATTGGGAGAGTAAGTGGGGATTGAGGATGGAGGGGTAAAATTTGAGTGGATGAAATAGGAATGAGGAAAGAGCAAAAGGAGAAAGATTAGTATGTTAAAGCAGATGTAGAGAGAGAGAATGGAAAAAAAACTAGAAGAGAGAAGAAAGGACAAATGGACAGCAGATGATGGAGAGTTAGCAGAAAACATGAAGAAACCAGAAGAAAGTGGCTGGAGCAATTGCAACTGAAAAAAAATGCACAAAAGGTAGAAAGATATCTCTTTATTTTGAATTTATTAACTGGAATATGAAAGCTCTGGGAAATGTGCATCATTAACGTCTGCGCTTTGTTTGGTACAAGAGGAAATTAATTTATAGTTTTATTTCTACAGTGTTGTTGTACATTCCAAGTTTGGCTTTTGGGGTTCCCAGTTTAATTATTGCCTTCCTGTTTCTAAATTGTGATTCCTTGTTTGGTGATGGTCTATGTTCTGCATGTGTAACTGAGCTGAGGTATTCTGTTTATGTAATTCCTATTTGACATTGCCACTTGTTCTCTTTCCCCAGTAGGTCATGTATTGTTGTGCTCTGAAATGTATTGGTTTAATATTTGCAGTGTTGCCTTTTGATAGGTAGGGTATGGTGCTTTGTGAGTCCTGGTAGTGCTGTTAGGATACGGCGGGTTTGCTATGGGTTCTAAATGGGCAGTGTTTGTAGTAGTTCCTAATGTGCCTGGCGGTTGGCACTGGATTATAGTAATGTAGAAATCTTTTAGTCTGTCTTTATCCATACACACACTAACTTTTAGTAAACATGTCTCTTAATGAATGGTAGCATTATGCAAATATTTATGCAAATAAGGCCACTTATGCAAATGAGGCCCCGCACTGAGTCTCCGCACATGGCCCCGCACCCCCCATGGGCCGCCCCTGAGTACTTTGCTCCTCATTATGCACATTGGCAGGCTAACACTGGCAACAGTGCAAGCAGTGTGGGTTGAGGAAGGTGTTGGCAGCCACCACACACTGGATAGACAGACACACACTCCCACACTTATGCCAGCATTGTGCAACTATAGAGGCTTTTGGCAGCCCTGGCCACTGCACCAGTCCTGGGCACAGTGCAGGCATGGCTATGGTATGCAGTACTGTTGGGGTCACTCCCCAGGGTGGTGGACACTGTCAGATACCAGACCTGACACACACTCCACAGACATCAGAGAGGTTGGTATGATACAGCTCACTGAGCAGATTGTGCAAAACTTAGGAATTGCTATGTGCCAGTAATCATAGCAACCTTTTGATATCTGTGTACCGTATTCCTGGGTTTAGGGTGGCATTGCTAAGGTATGCAAGTGCTAGTATTGGGAGATGCACGCAGGGCCCAACATCCTGCCTCTCCAGGAGGCTGTGGATAATGGGGCCTGTGGGTGCAGGTGTTTCTGCCCCTGTTGGCCGCTGCTCTGGGGAAGGGGTTCCCAACTCCGGTCCTGGTGGGCCACACACTGTCCGGGTTTTCATGCTGTTCCTGATGATATGCATGTAAGATATCTGCATACCATGAGGGCAGCGCATAGAAATGCAGCACAGGCATTAGTGACAGCATGGAACCTGAATGGTGTTTGGCTCTCCAGGACTGCATTTTGGAAACTCTGCTCGAGGTATTGCACATGTTTATGGTGTCTGTGCTCTGTAGGGTAAAATGTGGGCGTACTGGGCATGTTTTTGTTATCTGCAATAAAGGTTCTGTCTGTATTACCATGTTTTAGTAGTGGGTAAAATATGGGGAATGGGTTGGCAGGAACCACAGCTGGGACTTGAACCTGTGACCTTCTGCTCCTGAACACACTGGCAGTGTGTACTACACCACACTGTTGCCACAGGGACAGTGCATTCCCTGGAGATACCATGAGTGTTTGTCAAACGGAGCCTGTCTGTTGCAGTGTACGGCACCCACCTAAACGGGGCTAGGCCATGTTCTGCTGTGGCCAGATGCCACTGCCCTCTCCACCACTAGTACCCCTACGGCACCATGCTAACATGTCCTTATGTTAGAGACAGCATGGAACCTGAATGAATTTTGGCCCTCCAGGACTGCATTTGGGAAACTCTGCTCGAGGTATTGCACATGTTTATGGTGTCTGTGCTCTGTAGGGTAAAATGTGGGCGTATTGGGCATGTTTCTGTTATCTGCAATAAAGGTTCTCTCTGTATTACCATGTTTTAGTAGTGGGTAAAATATGGGGACTGGGTTGGTAGGAACCACAGATGGGACTTGAACCTGTGACCTTCTGCTCCTGAACATACTGGCTGTGTTCACTGCACCACCATTTTGCCACAGATGCTGTGCATTCCCTGGAGATACCATGACTGTTTGTCAGACAGAGCCTGTCTTTTGCAGCGCATGGCACCCACCTAAACAGAGCTAGGCCATGGTCTGCTCAGGGCAGCTGCCACTGCCCCTCCACCACCAGTCCCCCGCTGCCATCATGCTGACATGCCCTTCTGCTGGTAGTGCTGGTGGTGTGCAGTCTCAGGCCATCCAGTGTGCGGGTAGGCGGCTGCCTATGGTGTGGGTTTTGGGGTAGGGGTGCCTGCATAGACGTCCACGCTTCCCCCCAGCACCGCCTGCCACTGTTCTGTGCCCTTGGGGGTAGCTGCTGGGTACTATCCCCTGTGACACTGTGGGAAACACAGTCGTGCCCATGTTAGGCCTTCATCAGTTGCTGTCTGGCTGCTCTGCTGTTTCAGCATTCGTATGGGCCACTTAGGCATCACCCTAGTCCGCACTGTGGCCCAGCTGCACCACAGCATGTGCCGCCTGCGGCCCTCTGTATCCCCTTTTCCAGCATCTGTCCAGTTGCCCGTTCCGACATGCCCACCCTGCTGTTGGGGAACATGTGCACACCATAGGAAACCTGTCCAATAACAAGGGAAAGTCCTGATCAGCGCTATTTCACTGTGGGATCATTCACCTTGTCGGGGACAGAGCATAGACCCTTTCACGATTAATATCTTTTTTTGGGAGCTTTCTCGGTAGTGTTTTTTTGCTGTTTCCCAATATTATCACTATTGGCCAGCTTGGTTAAGTTTTTTACCAGTTTGTTGAGGTCATTTTCAATGTTTATGTGCCCTTTTGTTCTGTGCACATGTATCACACTTATCACGTTTTGTAGGTTTCCCTGCCTATGCTGTACATTGCTGACACTGAAATGGTTTCTCTCCCCTTCAAATGTGCATCTAACGGCAGGTTTTCAATCGCGTTAGGATTCAGCTCTTCAGATCAGCGCGTTAGTGTGAAAGGAGCCTCTCCCCGCCCACACTCCGCCCATTGACCCCTTCTCTCTGCCCTCTCTCCACCTTCTGCGGTGTTTACCATGCCGCGGAACATCAACGATCGTTAACGTTACGTAACGCGCGTAATGTAACGTTACCGCAGTTTAGTAAACATATCCCTTAGTTTCTCTCTTATCTGAACATTCAGCATAGTTTTTCAGTAGAGGCTCTCAAGGTCGTTAGCTAAGTAATAGGCCCTGGAATGTCTGAGCTACTGAATCTGTGGTGTTAACTCTTTCTGAGAGCGTTCAGTAATATAGTGTTATTAAGTACCCTCACAGTGTACACAGCCCTGTACAGACAAGCTTCCTTTCAAAAATATTTAGGAGTCCACTATAATGTGTCCTTAGAGGACACCTTGAAGACCAATACCAAAGATCTTTTAAACATAGTCAATACCTTCACTTTAAAATGGTCGCCACTCTATCTTTCATAGTGGGTAAGACTCGAATCCATAAAATGGTCCTTACTCCTAAAATTAATTACATCCTTGAAATGCTCCCCATCTTTCTCCCTGTAGGCTTTTACAAGACTAATGAAAAACTGCTTATCACCTTCCTATGGTGAGGAAAACCTCCAAGAATAGCCACCAAAAAACTAAAAGTGAATAAAATTAGTGGCAGAGTCCACTTTCCAGACTTTAGTTGGTACCTCAGAGCATTTTTGATAAAACAAGGTACCAAATGGGCAGAACCTTTACAAACTAACAAAATACACCCTTAGTAACTACCATTAATTAGCCAAAGTCTTCAAAAATACTAATTTATAACTTCTACAATACTTAAACACAACAAATTCAATAAGGCATTAACAACCTCAGGATGGCCTTACCCCTACATTTGGCGAATCTAGTCACCATAGGGAAATGGCAGACGCTCACATCATAGGTCTCTAGCCTTGTTATTCTCAATTTTATTTATTCTTATATTATTCAAATTAACCACAAATTGATAATTCTACATCCACAAAAGTACTTTTAGGGATCCTTCAAAACTCAAAAATACATAAACACAATAAAAAGAAAGCGTCTATATTTCTACATGGTATGTGGTAATTTCTACCTGGTACCAGAGCCCACAAAGTGCAATCTGTTTCCTATAACGAAATAGAAAAAATCCGCAAAGGTAAACTTGTCTATACACCTAAAATAGATATAGAGTCACTTATCTGAGCAACTTCTTGGGTTCAGCACATATCAATAGTTGAAAAACGGATTGCACTTCGTGGGCTCTGGTACTAGGTAGAAATTACCACGTACCATGTAGAAATATAGACACTTTCTTTTTATTGTGTTTATGCATTTTTAAGTTTTGGAGGATCCCTAAAAGTACTTTTGTAGATGTAGAATTATCAATTTGTGGTTAATTTGAATAATATAAGAATATAAGAATAAATAGAATTGAGAATAACAAGGCTAGAGACCTATGATGTGAGCATCTGACATGTCTCTATGGTGACTAGATTTGCCAAATGTAGGGATAAGGCCATCCTGAGGTCTTTAATGCCTTATTGCATTTGTTGTGTTTAAGTATTGTAGAAGGTATTTATGAGTATTTTTGAAGACTTTGGCTAATTAATGGTAGTTACTAAGGGTGTATTTTGTTAGCTTAGTTTACCCTTAGGCAGTTATATTTATTGCTGAACCTATACAGCCATGCAGGAGCCCGATCTGGCTGTTGTTAGAACAAATGGTTGCCTCATTTCCTTTGCAGCTACTGATGGGCATGGAACACACCAGTCACTCAAACATGAATAAGATCGTTATCGCTACTCAAGATGCTTTTCAACCACTTTTAACTTGGAGAACCCCTTTTCCTCCTCCATTCCTCTATGGTGTAGGAAAAGCATTCAAAATTCAGAAAAGATCTGTTGCCTGGCACAAATGATACTCATACGGAATTTGGACCCTAGGGCAGCTATTAGAGGGATCCTCTTGGAAACTGTTTCATAAGTTGCAATCAGAATTTGATCTTTCCTCCACATGCCATTATCAATGGTTGAAAATGAAACATTGTATTGCTTTTTCTAAGATAGATATGAGGACATTGGATCAGGATTGGGGTCTTCAGAAAATAATTAATGATATAGGAAGTAACAAAGGTATAGTCTTGATGTTTTGCGCTCTATTTAGGGATCGTTCCCTGTATAATCCTATCGGACTAGAAAAGACTGGGTAACTGAATTATCGGTATCTCCTTCCCCACATCATTGATCATATTTTTGGGGTCCCTAATCAGAATGACTAAATTTGCCGCCCTTACGCAATCCTTGTACTTTTTAGCTCAGTTGTTGATATGGAAGGACAGACTAGATAGGCCATGTGGTCTTTTTCTGTCATCATATTTCTATGTTTCTTTCGAGCCTATGTCATGCCAAGTCGCCTTACAAAGTGGGACCCAAAAATTGGAAACAAATGTTGGTCCTGCCACACTATTAGGGTATGTTGGCTCATATGACATATGAATGCCCTAACATTGAACATTTTTTGGAACATGATCTGGGAAAGAATACTATTAGTGCTACACTTCAGGATACCCAAATCATGGCAGATCATTGTGATGAGATCCCTATCTCAACTCCCCATGGTAAGAAAAGAACACACTTTGCTGTTAGATTTTATGTTGGAGATAGCCCTGAAAGTAATAATCTCCCATTGAAAAACCCCTGAGGCACCGGATTGGTACACATGGTGGAATTTGGTATGCTTTTATTCCAAATATGAAAGAGCAAATGAGCTCTTATGCCAGAGGGGCCGTTTCAGGGTACAAAAATGGAAATTTTTGGAAGATTTTGCCCTAAGCACTCACATAGGAATAGATAGCCACAGGGGGACACAATGTTTAGTTTAGCAACAAAATACTAATAACAGCTTGTATTTCATTATTATAGATGCCAGCCAATGTGGCAAGGTGTGTATTGGAGTTAGATTGTAAGGATAACTGATATGTTCACCCAGAGAGTCGGGGGGGGGGGGGGGGGAGGTGATTGTTGTAAGGTTGGGAAATTTTGTTAATGGTTGTGTTTGTAGCTTGTAAAAAAACTAAATAAAATATTTAAAAAATGAGAGGACGACCTGCTCCCCAAACGCCAGCTAAGGATTAAAGAAAATGAAGAAGGCTACTCCTCCACTCTGTTTAAGAGTAGAGAGACTATATTTTGCCTTCAAGATACAGAATCAACCAGATGCTGAGTTTCTTACAATCGCTGTTCATCTACACTGACATGTAGAAACTCCAATGCTCCCAAAAGACCCTTTTTCATCCTCATAGCTGATGCTAGCAAACCTAACATACACGGGGATATGTGCACTCGTACTTCCAGCTACTTTGCACCCAACATATCGAAAAAAAAGATCTGTTACTTTACCTTCCATAACAAATACCTTTCACCTGGACTATTAGCAGAGACACATTCCCATCACAACCTGTGCAAGTGCAAGGGTATGAGGTGCCCTCGGTGAACCATCAGTTTTGCACCCCATCCCTCAATTAACTTTCAGCCCCTAGAACCCCATCGAGATAGACTGCAAGGGGAAGCCTTGCATTGCCCTGATGGGATGGAAATGAAAGGCCGAGAAGCAGGTTGTCAACAATTGTGAGTCTATTTTTATTTACCTTTTTCAGTAACAATCCAGGCTGACAGAGTACGGTCTACTGACGGGTGACAGCTGCTGAGCAGTCCAGAGCTGTCATGGATTGAATGCCTTCTCAAATTTGCTTTACAAACTCCCAGCCAGGGAGGAGAATGAGAAAGAGCACAAGTGTTTGCCTGTTTTTGAGATACATTGTGAGCAATGTTCTATGTACAAGGTTTATCCCTTTGAGGATTTTCAGAGTTTGTTTTGCCACAAGGGGGTGTACCTACCAGTTATAACTGTGCCAAGTCAGAGAGAGAGAGAGAGAGGAGAAGATTCTCATCAGCCCCACAGCAGTGAGGCCAGGAGGCCTAAGTCCAGAACTGTGCCAAATTTAAACCTGGACAGGATGACTGGATTCGTTTGTGGAGACAGTAGCCTGGGAACAGCCAGGACTTATAAAAACTTCTCGTTTATGTTTATTAGAATGCTTGATATACCACACCTTATTGGTCCAGGGCAGTTTACAATTAATAACAAACACAATGGCCGTAGGCCTTAGAAAAAGAAAGGAACTCCATTAAATAACGGGAAAGAGAAAGTGGAGAGCAGAACAGAGAGAGAAGAGAAAAGATGCCTATAGAAGTCTGGAGGGCAGAGGTTAGATAATGGTTGATTGCAAATCGAAAGCAGTTTCAAAAAGATGGGTTTTCAAAAGAGTTTTGAATTTAGTAAAAACTGGTACCTGCCATATTGTGTAAGGGAGAGAGTTCCATAATGAGTGTCCCAGAAAAAAGAATGCAGAGTGCCAGGTAGATTGGAGGTGTGCACATGAGGGAGATGGGAGCACCAGACGGTTAATATGGATAGAGTGAAAGCTGCGAGAGGGGGTATGGAATTGCACTAACTCAACCAAGTACTGAGGAATACCGGTATATATAACACGATGAGTCAGTGTTAGAATTTTGTATTGAAAACGGTAGGCTACAGAAAGCCAGTGTACCACGGCGGAAGAATGAGTTATGATCCAGGTGGCTTTATTCTGTATTAGTTGTAAGAGATGAAGTTGAGTTTTAGTAATACCAGAGAAGGCCAAGTTAAGAAATCTATTTGTGACATAACTAAAGACAGGAACAGTATAGTCAAAGAATGTGGGGAGAGGAATGGGCAGATAATGCGTATCTGTTGGAGGTAATAAAAGGAGCAACGGGAAAGGAGTGAGATATGTTCTTGAAATTTAAGCACCAAGTCAAGAGTCAGCTGAGATAATGAATAGAGGAGACTAAGGGGATAGCAGAACCAGCGAGAGTTGGAGCAGCAGTGGGACATGGGGTACTGAAAGTGAAACAAATTGCGAGAGTCTTAGACAGATTAAGATGTAGATAATTGGAGGTAAGCCAGGAGGAGATGTGTTGTAAACAGTTGTTAAGTATGGAGAGATTTGGGTGATGTGAAGTAGTATGGTGGAGCAAAATAATGTCATCTGCATAATAATATGCGGATAACCCAAATTGTTGTATAAGAAGTGCCAAGGGTGCTAAAAAGATGTTAAAAAGAAGAGGACCCAGAACAGAGCCTTGAGGAGCACCACAGCACAGAGGGACGTGATCAGAAGAGGTTGAGTTGAAATGCACTGAGAAGAAACGAGAGGAAAGGTAGGAATGAAACCACTGATAGACCATCCCACAGAGCCCAGAGTCACGAAGGCGTGAAAGTAGCAGAGAATGATCAACGAGGTTGAAAGGATCTGAGAGATCAAGTGACACCGCCAGAGTGATATCACCATGTTCATGGGATGTGTGAATGTCATTAAGGAAAGACAGTAAAACAATCTCAACACTGTGACCAGTGCGAAACCAGACTGCTGAGGGTGAAGTAGATCAGTTGAGTCAAGATGATGGGACAGCTGAGAAAAAAATGGCTTTTTTCCAGAATTTTAGCGAGGAATGGCAGATTAGAAACAGGACGATAGTTGGAAAGGGCAAGAGGATCAAGGGAAGATTTCTTTAAGATGGACCAAACAGTCGCATGTTTCCAAACAGAGGGAAAAACACTAGATGATATGCTCTCATTGAGGATGACAAGAACAAGAGAGAGACGCGCCAAAGATGATTCTGCAATCCAAGATGAAGGAATAGGATCTAGTGCACAGAAAGTTTTATGAGATGTGGAGATCAATTTAGAAAGTTCCACAGTAGAAACTGGGTGGAAAATGGACCAAGAATGGGAAAGAGAAGTGGGGGAGGCTGATGGAGAGAAAGGGGGAGAGAAAGGGGGAGAGAGGGGGAGCTTCTATATGAGAAGAGCAGGTGGCGAAAGAAGAACAAAGAGATTGAATTTTAGCATCAAAGAAAAGGGCCAGGTGGGAGGCCGAAAGAGTCTCAGAGGAATCAAGAGATGAGGACTGAGACTGCAAAATGGACAGAGATTTTAGTACTGAGTAAAGGCAATGGGAGGAGTTCGGAGCTGAGGAGATAATGGTGGAGAAATGTTCACGCTTCGCCTGATGGACCTGTGTATGAAAAGCATGGTTTGAAGGCTTAAAGAGCTGTAGAGATGCCGGTGTGCAATGTTTACACCAGGTGTGCTCTGAGTGCCGTAGCCGCACGCCAATAAATGGAGGCCTGAGTGAAACCAAGATTACGCTGATAAAGTAGAGTGAGCAGATGGCCTCAGCTACAAAGGGGCAACTTTGTCTAGAGCAGCCGTAAGTGAAGAGGTCCATAGAGAGACCTGTTGTTCAGTTGATAACTGGGAAAAGTTGGTCAGCAGCAGGAAATTGCTCCAAGGTCTGAGGAGAGATGCGGCGGGCCCAGCGGTGTGTCCGTTGATTCAAAGAAGTATGTGTAGGTTGGGAAGGTAACTGCACATGAAACTTAATAAAGGTATGGTCTGACCAGGGAAGGGGAGTCACCTCAAAATCGGAAAGCTGGAGTAGTGGTGAGGAGGAGGAGAGTACTAAATCTAGTGTATGCCTTTTTCTTTTGCAACTTGGACTTTTACCTCATGCTGTGAATATTACAAACTGGGATTTTGAATTGAGTTTTATTGAGAACCATGCAAGGATTGTAAAGGATGTTGAACTGCAGGTGAATGGAACTGGTTCTTTTGGCTTTACATGAAAGGTCTGGAATACACATTTAAATACTACTAGTGGTGTTTTATGTAAGAATTGTTTTAGAATTCCATTGTGAGCAGGAAAGTGCAGCATTTATGGACCATACCTATTAATTTTGTTGTTTAAGCTTTCTTTTAAAGAAATAAAGATACATTGGCTGGTTTAATACCAGAAAGTGGTTCTCATTGAGGGTATCACTGAAGGTGACTAGAAGATTCATACTGTACCTGGAGTCATCTCACCTATTCTCAGATCCACGTGCAGAGCCCTGCTTGTGACAATCTATTGATACATGCACATGCTGCTGGTTCTTTGAGTTTGCGTGGCTGTCAGGATCCACTATTTCACTTTCATTTCAGATGTTCCTTGCATTCTGTCCAAGAAGCTGCTGCCCTAGGTGACCACCTAATCTGTTTAATGGTTAAGTCGGCCTTGATCACAACCCCACTGCAGCTAATTAATTGAATTTTCTTTTGAGTAATTTCCTTTAGATCTTTGCATATGTTAGTCTCCAGTGCCAGCCCGGTTTTTAGCTATCATATGGTTTTATATAAAACCCGTTCATTTTATATATAAATCAGTGAAAACCTCTTCCAACATCAGTCCTCTATTCTAATAGTCCAGGTGTTTCAAATTAACAACAAACATCATAAGTTTGCATCAGGGAACAACTGTACTTATCTTCACTGTGCAAATCACCAAGCCTTTAGTCTGCTGTAAGTCATTAATCCATGCCACCATTGGCTTCATCTAGACCAGTGATATGTTCACTTCCGTGGCATTACTAGCTCAGTTAAAAGATGACCATGCCTTGGTGGTGGGCTACTGAATGATTATCTTGAAGAGTTTATCTAGACTGTATATTAAAGGTCAGAAGCATTTGGCTTTCTTTCGCTTTCCCTTGAGTGAAAAGTTTATTACCGCAACGAGAGTTTTTCTTCTGTACTGATTTAAAATTACATAAATTAAAAAAAAAAAAGATGACCATGCCAAATTTATGTTAGTTAAAACTGGGCAGGTAATTGAGACTGATCAATTCTGACAAAAAATGTTTTTTGGTTTTTAATGAGGATAGGCTTTTTTGTACCTTGAGTGGATTATTTTCCTGTCTAGATCTATTACTATAGGATATTGCCAAAGGAAAAGGCAGAATTCCAAATTAGCATTAATTAACTGATTAGCCATACTTTGATAATATGATTCTCTATATTTAAGGTACATTAATAAAAGTCTATATGTGTCCTGACATTCAAGCTACTGTTAACAGAGCTGCTAAGGTAATGGACATAGAAAGCAAATATGTGTGCATTTACATGCAGTAACTGGGTAGCCAGACCCGGCGCTTCCCCAACCCATCCTCTTGCCCCCACCCCCACCCCCTCCGCACTCCCCCCTTTTGATAAAAGACCACAGACAACATTCCTCATGGTAACAAACTGGTCGCAGCTTTATTTCCAACAGAAACGTATTAACATTAATGCCAACAATACTGAACTATACCAACCCAGTGGGGCGATGCGCCGCCAGCCATGCTATTAGCAAAGCGGCCCTGCCTCCGCTGCGGCCGCGGACCCACCAACGGCCAAGCTCCCCCCACCCCTATCCAACTTCGCCATATTACTAGCAAAAGTCTTCCAGGGGTTATCCGGGCAAGGGCACCCTGCCCCCACCCCAAGTGGCATAAGGCTCCGGACCCCGGAAACCTCCGGGATCCCGCCACCGGCACAGGCACCATCACCACCTGTGCCCCCCCCCCCCTGCTGGAAGCTGTGACCAGTGAGCCTGGGACCTCACCAGACTCTCTAACATCTCTTGCCAATTGTTCAGGAGCAGATCCGTTCCCACAGGCGATAAATGGACGCCATCCCCCCTGAAGAGCCCCGCGCAGGCCACCTCCGCCCAGGGGTGCCTCACCTGGAACCCAACGTCTAACAGGTCTCTTACTGGGAGAAGCCGGGCGGCATCAATCTTCAAAGCTCTCGTTTTAAGAGCTTCAACGCAGGCAGCATCAAAATTCATAAAAATATTTGAGCAGCACTAGTCTTGTGATCCCCTGAGGAAACCAGCAACGGTGAAACGTCTCAGTGGTGCCCTGCATGAACGTCGGGATTGTGATAATGAGTGCTCTGAAGTTAACGCGAAAATATTTTGAAAGCTAAGTACCTGGATAAGCTATTGCTTTTCGCGCTTGATTCTTTGGACACTTAATTCTTATTCTGTATTGAGAACATTGCACTACAGATTTTGTTTATAAAGAAGAGAATACTGCACTACAGATTTCTTTATGTAAAGGCCGTTGATGCAATGCTAGCATTCTCTAGTCAGGCTTGCCTGCTGGGATGCAAAGAAGAAGTCTGAGGCCTTAAGAAATCAATAGTTGCAGTTTGTCTAGAATGTGAAGTCCATAGAATAAGATTTAGTAGGAGATCATGTGTATTGTTGAGATTGGATGCACCTTTGAAGTCTATTCACCTGGAACCCGCCATGATCACACACCCACCTCCCAATCTGCCGGTTAATCTTGGTCAGCCCACGCGACCAGCGTCGCTGATCCCAGCACACTAGCCGCGGGATAGTTTCCAACCAGATCAACACCGCGCCCAAAAACAGGCGGCGCGCCACCTCGAAATCCCTCTTGGCAGCCCTGATCAACTGTTTGCACGACCAAGTAGCCAGATCGTTGCCCCCCATATGCACAATTAAAAACGCTGGATGTGTCCTGACGCGGCCATGGTGACGGAGCAAAGGCAGCAGCTGCTCCCATCACAATCCCCGCTCGCCCAGCCATGAAATTGCCACCTCCTCCACCGCCAGACCGAGATTCGGCCCAAAAGGGCACTCCGCCACTCGCTGGCCGGCCCAGTAAACGAAGGAGTGGCCCAAAATCCATCAGACCCGCCGGCGCGGCTCTCCATCTGGAAAAGAAACACAACCACATTAGCAACCCCTGCCCCCCCCCCTAGAATGGCCAAGTCAGAGACGGACGTACCCCTCGAACGCCTTTGACCACCATCTGCCTATACTTTGTATCTGCAAACCCGAGAAACCCACTGCCGCCGCGCTTGTGGCCACACCGATCCAAAACGAATGGGCCGAAAAAAGATGAGGATCCTCGCCCAACCGAGTCAGTGTGAGCCATAACACCGCGGTGAACTGAAACCGCGTCAATGCCTTACAATCCTGATGAATGAAAAGCACCCCACTACCCTCGGGTCGCAGAGCCAAGTAGCCCCGCATGTTGGCAACCGGGCAGGTAAGCCCCCCCATTGCCCGGAGGATCACCCAGAGCCCTTTACCACTCTGGTCCATCTTAGACCTAGCCAGCAACACACGCATCCGCGGATGCACCATCCACACGTGCTGCCTGAGCAAGCAATTCCCGAAGCCCGCCATCGCCGACTCCGCCACCAACTCCCCGATGCGAAAGGCACCAAAAGCCGCCAGACAGAACACCGCCCGAAAGAGCATGCACTCATAAGGCGACCAGGCCACCGCCGGCAGCACCTCGCACAGCCGCACCAGCAGGTCATGCATAATCGGTCGACGATGATCCCGTGGATCCGGCTGAGATCGCTCCCAGCCCTGAAGTAACCGACGAGCCAGAAACCCCCGACCTGACACCTCCCACCCCATCGCCCTGGCGAAAAAACAGAACCCCGCCAGATGGCTACGCATGGACGATCTCGAAACCCCATGCTCCTTTGCCCAGCTGACATACCCCCCCAGCAACTGATCCGGGACCACCCTCCCCCCCCCACCTATGCACTTGCAAAAATTCTTGAACTCTCTCGCAACCGCTCCGATATGCTTCCCAGGTCCTCTCAGCTACCGAGCTCTGCAGTAGACACCTCATCGCAGCAGGCCATCGCTCCACAGCTGCCAAGGGACCGCCAGCCCGTCCTGGTCGGCTTCCGGCGCCAACTTCCGAAACCGATCCAACTGCAAACGGGAAAGAGCATCAGCGAGTTCGTTAGTACGCTCTGGTATGTGCCGTGCCCTCAAGTGGACGTTTAAGCGCAAACACGCGAGAACGACCTGGTGCATCAATGACACCACTGCCCCACAATGCGGTGAAAAACGATTAACCACATGCACCACAGCCTCGTTATCACACCACCACAGCACCCCGCGGTCGGCTAACCTATCCGGCCACAACTCTAGCACCACCAAGATTGGAAACAGCTCCAAGAACGTAATATTGCTCACCAAACCGTTCTCAACCCACTCCTGCGGCCACCTGTCAGCACACCACACTCCGTTGAAATAGATGCCCAGGCCTACCCCCCCGGCGGCATCAGTGTACAACTGCAACTCCTCCGTGGAAACCACCGCTCCCCGCAGCACCGCCAACCCACTGAATTCTTGCAAAAAGACATCCCAAATGCATAAATCATCACGCATTCCCCTCGTCACTCAAATGCGGTGATGCGGCTTGCGCACCCCTGCCATCGCTGCCGCCGCCAACCACCGACTGAACACCCGCCCCATCGGAATGACTTTACATGTGAAGTTGAGGGATCCCAGAAGCACCTGTATTTCCTTCAATGTCAACTTCTTTGAAGCCAAAACGTTGGCCACTAAAACCCGCAGTTTCACTACCTTTTCCCATGGCAGCCGTGCCACCATTCGTTGCGAATACAATTCGACGCCCAAGAACACTATCGTCGTCGAGGGGCCCACCGTCTTACCCTCCACCAAAGGCACCCCCAGTTCGCCCGCCAAACCAATAAAACCATGCAACAGAGCACTACACTGAGCAGACTCGGCCCTACCTACAAACAGAAAATCATCAAGATAATGAACCACCCCTGCACAACCAACTTCCTGCACCAATTTCCAATGCAAGAAGGTGCTAAACTTTTCAAAGTAGGCGCACGAGACTGAACAGCCCATAGGCATGCATTTATCATAATAGTACGCCCCCTCAAATTGGAAACCTAATAACCTGAATGATGAAGGGTGTACGGGCAACAAGCAAAATGCCGATTCCAAATCAACCTTGGCCATCAACGCCCCAGGACCAGCCCTAGAAACCAACTCGGCCGCCCTATCGAAGGAGGCATATCGCACAGAAAAAAACTCCCGCGGGATAAGCTCATTCACAGAGGCGCCAATCGGAGCCGACAGGTTATGGATAAGCCGAAACTTTCCCGGTCCCTTCTTGGGTACCACACCCAATGGGGACACGACAAAATCCAGAAAAGGCGGGCGACTGAACGGCCCCGCAATTCGGCCAAGTTGCAACTCGGCAGACAACTTCTGCCGAGCCACCCCCACCCAGCGCCGCACACTTGGGGAATTCCATGTCATTGCGCCGGCCGCCCAGCCCCGAACAGGAATAATGAAGCCGAATTGAAACCCACGTTCCAAACATAACCTGTCTTGCACCCTCGGATACCCCTGGAGCCACCTGCGCAATACCGGCACCCGAATTGGAGAGGGGGCAACCTGCAAATCTTCCTCCCTACTTAGGTCCCGGCCCGGGGGGGGGCCCCACCCCTTTTTTAACACATTTGGATGCCGCATGGGGCCCCCCACAGACGGAACACACATGCCGGAACTTTCAGTCTTGGAAGGGGCACGTGGACCTGTTGAACCTCCAGCAAACATCTCCTGCCCCCCCCCCAACAGCAGTCTTTGCCTGCCCCAGGGGGGCGTCCCCTCAAAAGGAACGGTTCACCCCGCCAGCCACCCCGATCCCCGACCTGCCCCCCCTTCCCCCTCCACCCACCTTGACCGACATCTGTGTTAACCACAGGCTAATGTCCTGCGTCCCCCAACTCAACATCCTGTTCTCCTCCATCTTGTCTCAAAATTTTTTGTCGTAATTAAGACACGACCAACCTTCGTGCACTTGCGAAGCTTCCAAAATTGAGTCCGCATAAGCCAATAAACTACCATATTGTTCCGGCCACTGACGCCCCCAGACGCTCGCCAGGTGCAGAAAGGCCCTGACCCAATTGA
Organism: Ichthyophis bannanicus; assembly: GCA_033557465.1. Lineage (NCBI taxonomy): Eukaryota > Metazoa > Chordata > Amphibia > Gymnophiona > Ichthyophiidae > Ichthyophis > Ichthyophis bannanicus. Next base: position 1,043,313,946 of record CM066032.1, on the reverse strand, counting down.
CCACATTGCGCGAAACCCAGTGAAGCTGACTGGCCTTCTCCTCTTCCTTCCTCTTCTTCTTGCTATCGCCCGAGCGCTTCCTACCTTTGAGCAAGCGGAAAATGTCAATATACTGCCTCCCCGTGATCTTGCGCCGCAACTTCCTGGGCACACCTTCCCATAGTTCCGAAAGGGAGGCCACCGAGGTCACACCCGCACCTACCGAACCTGACGCACTGCCTCCCGGAGCCGCAATCCTCCCCTCACCTGTGCTTGATGACTCCGAATCCTCCGACGACGAAGTGGACGACGAGTCCGTGCTACGTCTCCACCGGCACACATGTTTCCGCTTCCTTCCCCCCTTCCCAGACCGTGCCGTGCGCAACCCCCACGCCCCCTGCACCACTCCCCCCATCTCCATCAACTCACCCGAAGCACCTCCTGCCGATAAACTGGAGATTGGAGCGGGCTGCCGAACCAGGGGATCTTCCATCCGCAGCTGCGTCCCAGTCCCTTGCGCTGTGCCATCCACACTCGATGCCACACCGGGTGCACTAGTCGCTGGATCTATGCTCAAAGTTCCCCGTGAATCACCCGCCATCGGCACTGCTTGCGGCGTGGACAACCAGGGAACCTGTGGAGAGAAAAAAGGGGGACAGAGAGGCGAGAAAACAGGAGACCACGGCTGCCAGGCCCCCAACCAATCCGCCCTCGAAGACCCTTGCTCCCCAGCTGATCACTGCTCCCATAGCGCCTGTGTTCCCGGTGGCAAAACGCCTGCAGGTGGCATCACCAGCCCCCCGGGGGTGGCACCCACCCCACCCCCCCCGAGTCCACCACCCCAGGCAAGCGCTCTTCCAAGATGCTCCCGGAGGCAGCACCACCCCCCACTCCATCCCTCCCCGCCCCACAAACGCCTGCCACTAGCCCACCTGCGGCCTCCACCCTCCGCACTGTGGCCCTACCACGGGGGGTGGTCGACGAGGCCGCTGCAGCCCTGCCAGCCACCGGCCTGGTCCCACCACGCTTGCCAAGAGCCACGTGGCTCCTACCCGCACCCCGAGCCACCGAAGGAGACCCCCACCCCCCCCGGTCCACACTCAGCCTGCTGCCCTGCTGCCCTGCCGCCCTGCCTACCAGCCCCCCTCCCCCCCACCCCACTCCGGGCCCCAGCCCGCGCCCTTCGGGCCACCCCCCGCCCCCTCTGTGTCCCCCCCGCCCTGGCTGCAGGCCCCCCCTTGTCCCCTCGCCCCCTCCCCCGGCCATCCCCCCCCAAACCTTCAATGCCCCAGCTGTCAATGCGCTTCTGTCGGACTTGCTGCACGTTCTTGTGGGCCAATCCGCGGTTATATATCTATAATTCTGGTTTCGGGGGTTTTTTTGTTTTTTTTATTAAATCCCCAATCCACGCCTTTGCCCCCCCTAGGGAAGCAAGCCCCCAGCCTCGTAAGAGTTGGATTATGTTATGTTTGATTTCGTTGGCAATCCCCCGAGTAATGGCTGACCCCCAACAGCACTCCCACTCATTCACACTTGCCTGGCCTCACAGTCCGCGCCCCCGCCGGCCGCCAGGAAGACTCCGATAGTGCCGCTCAGCCGCCCCGAAGCCCACGCCAGGCCATAAACGCCGATATCGGGCCCTGCACTGCACTACCGCCACACGCCGTGCCGACAGCCTATCGCATGTGCTCCAAGCTCGTCCCCGAAGCCGAAGCACATGCCCGACCTGCCTCCCTGATTGGCTCCGCTCGCCATGTGCACCAGCGGAGCCAATCAGTTCGAAAAATGTGCTACGCTCCTCATCTGCGCGCGCCTCCCCTGCGTTGCCCCGCACGTGCAGGGTCCCGCGCCGAGCCGGGCACCCGGTTTGCTCGGGCGCCGGGACCCTGCCTGCGCCCTGCTTATATAGCATGGTATATTAGTGATTTCCATGTTCAAATGGCCACTTACATACTTAATGTACTCTATCGCTATTTTGTAAGTACTGTACATGCTTTGGCCCGATGGAATGTACTTTCACTGTGAACGTGTACAGGAACAGAGTTCGAGTACTGTAGAGTACAGATTTACACATGTTAGTTTCTAAAATACTATAATTTACACACATTCTTGAAAAATCTAGGTGAGAGCATTTACACCTGCCATAACATAGGCATGAATGCTCATGCCTGGTTTAACATGCATTTTTTATCACTTGCACTCCTATTTTGTAAAGAAAAGTAAACATGTGCCTTACTTTATTAAATGCTCATGAAGGTGCATGTAAATCTAGGTGGCCCTTTTAAAATTATCCTCATAGTGCATATATTTCTCTGTAATGGGTTAAAAAGCATTTGCTGAAGCTATTTATAGTCTAATATTTCACAGCTAAATATATGCAGGCATCGAGAAGATGAATTGCAAAGGACATGTTCCATGTCTCCATTACAGGCCTTTACAAAGATGTTCTGGTGATCCCACAAGATATCCACAATGAATATACATGAGATAAATCTGACACATTTCCTTATATCATGCATGTTCAATGTGGGATCTCCAGGGCAGCTCTGTGAAGCCCTCCCCTATGCAGTTTAGAACAGAAAACTATTAATTTGTTTAATAGTAATGTGGTTACTAAATGACATCATAAATTCACAGTTGCACAGCTTCTCCAATGTTCTGCAGTAAAAGTGTACAAAATTGTGCTGCAGTTTTAGGAAAGGGTGTTTTCTATACAAGCAGAATACAGTGACACTTTATAAAGGGCATGTCTCAAAAACTCATAAAGAAACTACTTAGTAAACTCATTGGGGTGCTGGTATTTAAACTGCAAATTCACTGACCTTTGTTTAATCAAGTCCATTGTGTATGGTTTGTTTTCATTATTTTATTTTAATTGGGTTATATTTACAGAGGATGAAGACACCGAGAAAGAATATGTGTAATGATATGATAATCAACTAGTAAGCTTGCTTTGAAAGACATTCTGTCCACTCTACAATCTGCATGAGAAAATGGAGCTCTACCACTGAATTTCGCCATGAGGTTATTGTTGTTGTTAAGTGCCGGAGGTATCATAGGAATAAAATGAACTGTAATTTATATATATATATATATATATATATATATATATATATATATATATATATATATATATATATATATAAACAGCCAACAGAGGTGAAGAAATAAGACCTGACCACCTAAGGCCTCTTTTACTAAGGTGTGTTAATTGTCATGAATAGGCATAGGAGCAACCTTTGTTCTGTCTTTGACAAATATATATATGAATGATTTTGTAGTCCAAGGTATCAGTGATTCTCCCTATAACGAAAAGATATTAATCTGGTGGCATTTCATCATATTTTTTTTGTTACGGGCTAGTGGTGAAACTGAGTCAAATGCTTTTGCAGCATGGCTAAATGTGTGTAATAAATTCAGTTTGATATTGAATTATGATATGAATCAGTTTGATATGAATTAGACATAAGGATTGAGAAACATGAAATTTTCCTAACAGCTATTTATACAGGGCACGATATTCTGTGTGATTAGTGAGGTTAGCAGACCTGCTAAGAACAATGATCATGCCGATCAGGATATTCAGCAACACGAACACAGTAGTGCCACAATGAACACCCACAGGTTCCGCCGCTGCATGTCCCAATACTAGCCAGCCAGCATTAGGGAATTCCAGGGGCACAGCACAGGCAGAACCGGGCAATAACCAGGCAGCAGTGATATCGAGCTATGTGGCAAAAGTCAGGCACTTTAAAGGTTGGCCTAACTTTTGCCGCAGAAGCTAACCTGGCCATGATCACCATTGCCCAGTTAGCGGTATCGCTATCCGTCTGCCCTGGATATTCAATGCAGATGGGAAGATATGGCCCCAGCACTGAATATCCGGGTCTAATGTTCTGCGGTGGCAGCCAGCTGCTTTAATATTGCTAGCCACCACTGCTTGATATCAGGCCCACGAAGTCTACAGACCAGAACGTTTTACTGCAATATGGAAGTTCCCATCCAAGGAGATTAGAAGATATTCTTAGTTTTCCACAGCTTTTCACCAAAGGCGTGTTTAAGAATCAGCCTTTGATATTAAAACAAAAACAAATGAATAAAGGTTACCCCTATTGAGTTGCCCAGAATGAATATAAAAGAGCCTTATTTAATGCTTGGGAATTCCTTTTCCATAGAAAAGTGGGTAAGAACAATGAGGGGGACATGCCAATTTCTGTCTTGTGCCATTCTCCATTATCATTGTGCATTACTTCTATATTGAAAAACACACAGGAGTGTTTTGTTGATAGATCCTTGTTTTGCGGAGAGAAGACATTATCATTGAAAGCTGGGAATAGAATTTGAAAGAAATTTTCAGTCCTGAAAATCTGAGAGAGGAAGTAATTGATCAATAAGCTAAGGGCCATTTTAAATGTGGGCAGTGTGCAATATGTAACATTACTGCAGAAAGTAATAAACTGAAGTTTACACATTCCTGCAATTCAACATTTATAGTATATGTGGTCCGTTGTCCAAGGTAAATTATATATTGGCAAAAAGGCACATTTTACAATGGGATGGCAAAGCTAGAATGTCTGAAAGTAAGCAGGCACGTGCAAGTTCAGGCACGATTTCAGAAACATGAATGTGCCCAATATGGACGTCTATAGAGACGTCTACATTGACATCCCCAGAATAGCATCTCAGAACATAGATGTCTAATAGCATAATGCTTTAAAGTAGTGGGTTAGGAGCAGGGTGGCTAGGATTCAAATCCCAGTGTGGATCTTTGTGATCTTAGGATTAGTCACTTAACTCTATATTCTCTGGATGTTTTAAGGCAAAAACAAGCACTTTCCTGTTGCCTATTCATGCCTGCAGCAGGTCTAAACATGGACGTGCCTGCAGTTGTCCTTATCATTCCTGAAATAAAATAGAAACATAGAAACATGATGACAGAAAAAGACCACATGGCCTATCTAGTCTGTCCTTCCATATCAACCACTACAACAGTCCCCTTTTTCCATTTAGAGATTGTCTGTGTTTGTCGCATGCTTCTTTGAATTCAGATACTGTCCTTATCTTTACCACCTCCACCGGGAGACTATTCCATGGATCCACCACCCTTTCCGTAAAGAAATATTTCCGCTTATCACTCCTGAATCTTTCCCTTTTCACCCTCATCCCATGTCCCCTCATACCAGAGCTTGCTTTCAATCAAAAGAGCCTCTCCTCCTGTGCATTTATGCCAAGGAGGTATTTAAACGTCTCAATCATATCACCTCTGTCCCGCCTTTCCTCTAAAGTGTACATATTAAGATCCTTAAGTCTGTCCTCATATGCTTTATAATGAAGACCACTAACCATTTTAGTAGCCACCCTCTGTACTGACTCTAACCTGTTTATATCCTTTTGAAGGTGTGGTCTCCAGAACTGTACACAATACTCCAAATTAGGTCTCACCAAAGACTTATACAGAGGCACTATCATCTGCTGGCCATTCCTCTCCCTATGCACCCAAGCATCCTTCTAGCTTTAGCTGTCACTTTTTCTACCTGTTTAGCTACTTTAAGATCATCAGACACAACCACGCCTAGGTCCCGCTCTTCTTTAGTGGACAAAAGTACTTCACCCCCTATACTATATAGCTCCCTTGGATTGCTGCAGTCCAAATGCATGACCTTACATTTTTAAACATTAAATCCCAGCTGCCAAATTCTATACCATTCTTTAAGCTTAGCTAGATCCTACCTCATGTTACCTACACCTTCCTGGGTGTCTACTCTTTTGCAGATTTTGGTATCATCCACAAAGAGGCAAACCTTACTGACAGTCTTTCTGCTATATCACTAATAAAGATTAAAATAAGGACATGTATGTCCATTGCACCTCCCCAGACATTCCTCTCACCACGTTCCTTTGCCTACTTGGATGTCCATGCATTGGAGATGTCAGTAAATGTCATTTGTGCAATGGCTTTTGAGATGTCTCCATGATTTTGCCATCCAGATGCATGCCTTCAGACATCCTAAATCACAAATAAGCCTTTTAAAATGACCCCCAAAACATTTTGAGAGATGAGACAGAGAATGATTGAACATTAGTCGATGGCTGAAAACAAAGAACATTCTATGCTAGTGCACTGCATAGAACATTAACATAATTTTTTCTTATTGTTTATGTTTATGTTTATTTGTACTTTATATACTGCCTTTCTTTTTAAAAGCAAGGTGGTTTACAATCAATAAAATCATTGCAAATAGAAAGGAACACCATCAGCTAATAGGACAGAGGGGACAGAGAGAGTGAAACTAAAGTTGTAGCAGGAGGGGTGAGAGAAAGAGAAGGAATGAGGCTTGTTCTAAATCCCAGACAGCCTAGGTTTCAAAAGCCTGTGAGCTGTGTTTTGAAGGAAGTGCAAGAAGGTTCAAGAAGGAGCGATCGGGACAGAATTCCAAAGAGTAGGAACACAGAAAAAGAAAGCCAAATAACGGGTAAACTCGAGCAGAACTTTATTAGGGGATGGGATATAAAGTCTATGATCCTGGAGGGAGCATAATGCCCTGGATGGGATATAGAATGAGATAAGAAAACAGGTAAGCAGGGGAACCACTATAGAGGATCTTGTGTGCTAGAGTCTGCAGCTCGTATTGAACCTGAGCTGAGATTGGCAAACAATGGTGGGATTTCAGGAGCAGTGTAGCATGGCAAAATTTTCCTGTGCACGATAATATGTGGATGGCTGTATTTTGGACTGCTTGGGGGTGCTTTAGAGAGGAGAGGGATAGCCCAGCATACATGGAGTTGCAGTAGTCAAGACAAGGGATAACACAACTAAGCAACAGGGAGGTCAGAGCAGAGGAATCACAAAATGGGTGGACAGAGCAACATCTTATGTATGGCAATTGATCAAGTGCCAGAGAACAGAAGAGATTGGATGCTGCTTCGACAAATGGATTTTTTATTTAAAAGAGTGGAATCTAATGGTTTGAATATTTAAACTGATTAGAAAGCTTTTATATAACAGCATTATAAATTAAAAAAATTAGAAGCAGTATCATTATTGAGAGTTTTGTCTGTGATATATGAGTTGACCCTTGCTAATTATGACATTGATGCAAGGAGACTATTGTCTGTGACTGAGTGAAGACTGGTTTGTTTGAATTCCAGTTGGCATGAAATCAAAGTTAATGTTGATGGATGCTGGAGGCACAATTTATTTGATTAAGCTCTACCACTCAGAAAAAAAGGGAATATTTTATGGAATGGTGATTGATTAAATGCAGAGGTTCTCAATCCAGTTCTAGTCAGTCAAGTTTTCAGGAGAACCACAATGAATATGAATGAGAGAGATTTGCATACAATGGAGGCAGTGCATGCAAATGTCTCTCATGCATATTTATTGTGGTTATCCTGAAAACCTCATGGCTAGGTATACCCCAAGCACTGGGTGGAGAACCAATGATATAATGCGTACAAGGCAATGCTATTCTGGCATACAGAAATATAGAAACATGACGGCAAAAAAGACCACATGGCACATCCAATCTGCTCTTCCATATCAACTACTACAACAGTACAACAGCCCCCTTTTTTATTTCAAGATCCTCCGTGTTTGTCCCATGCTTTTTTGAATTCAGATATTATCCACATCTCTATCACCTCCACTGGAAGATTATTCCATGCATCTACCACTCTTTCCATAAAGAAATATTTCCACATATTTCTCCTAAGCCTCTCCCCTTTCACCCTCATCCTATGTTGAATTGTAGTAGAGCTTGCTTTCAATCAAAAGAGGCTCTCTTGTGCATTTAAGCCACCGAAGTATTTAAACATCTCAATCATATCTCTTCTATCTTGCCTTTCATATTAAGATCCTTAAGTCTGTCCTCATATGCTTTATAACGAAGACAACTTATCATTTTAGTAGCCATCCTCTGCACTGACTCCAACCTGTTTATATCCTTTTGAAGGAGTGGTCTCCATAATTGTACACAATACTTCAAATGAGGTTGCACCAAAGACTTATACAGAGGCACTACCACCTCCTTTCTTCTGCTGACCATTCCTCTTCTTATGCACCCAAGCATCCTTCTAGCTTTTGCCATTGCTTTTTCTACCTGTTTAGCTACTTTAAGATCATCAGACACAATCATGCCCAGGTTCCGCTCTTCTTCTTCTGTCAACAGAAGTACTTCACCCCTATATTGCATCTCTCCCTTGGATTGCTGCAGTCGAAATGCATGACCTTACATTTTTTAATTTTAAATCTCAGCTGCCAAATTCTAGACCATTCTTCAAGCTTAGCTAGAGCCCTCCTCAAGTTATCTATTCATTCCTGGGTGTCCACTCTGTTGCAGATTTTGGCATCATCCACAAAGAGGCAAACCTAACCTGACAGCCCTTCCACAATATCACTATCAAAGATGCTAAACAGAATCACACCAAGAACAGATCCCTGCAGCACAAGATTGGTAACCTCTTTCTCCTCAGAGTGAGCTCCATTTACATGTACCCTTTGTCACCCCCCACTCAACCAATTTCTAACCCAAGCAGTAATTTTAGGATACATTCCTAGGGTACTCAGTTTGATTATAAGTCGCATGTGCAGAACGGTGTCAAAAGCTTTTCTGATTTCTTTTACTAGGCTCTCCCTTGATCTAACTCCCTGGTTGCCCAGTCAAAGAAATCAATCAGATTTGTCTGACAAGACCTGCCTTTGGTGAATCCATGCTGCCTCAGATCTGGTAATCTGTTGGACTCCAGAAACCTCACTATTTTGTCTTTCAGCAGCGCTTCCAATTTACTCACCACCAAAATTAAACTAACCAGACTGTAGTTTTCAACCACATCCTTACATCCACTTTTGTGTAAAGGGACCACATGTGCCTCTATCCAGTTCTGTGGCACTACCCTCGACTCCAAAGAGACATTGAAAGGGTCAGTCAATGAAGCTGCTACTATGTACCCAATTTCCCTCAGTATTATCGGATGTATCCCATCCAGTCCCATCACTCTGTCTACTTTAAGCTAGATCCTCACGAACATAGTCTTCTGAAAATTGTTCAAGATATCCCTCGCTTCTGTTCCTGTTTGTGGGTATTTTCTGAGTTTCTGCTCCTGATCCTCCATCTGTGAACACAAAACAGAAATATCTGTTAAGCAATTCCGTTTTATCTTCATCAGCTTCTACATATTTCTTCCCTTCACCCTTGAGACTAACAATACGACTTTTGCCCTTCCTCTTCTCATTAACATATCTGAAAAATGTCATCCCAACATTTTATTGCATTGGCTATTTCCTCCTCTTTTTGAACTTTGCTTTCTTGACTACTTTTTCAAATATAGATGCCTGTCTTTTTTCAAATATAGATACCTGTATTCTTCTCTCTGTGATCTCTTGTATTTCGTGAAAGCCTCCCTCTTTTTCTTCACCTTTTTCAGCTATCTCTTTTGAGAACCATAGTGGCCTCATTTTCCTTTTGCCTTTATTTACCATTCTAACAAAAAGGTTGGTTGCCCTTAAAATATCTCCTTTTAGTTTTATCCACTGTTTTTCTAAATCCCCCAGCTGTTCCCATCCCACTAACAACTCCTTGAGGTATTGGCCCTTCTTGTCAAATTAGTTTTCCTAGTCTAAAACCCTCGCTTTTGAATGGATTTTATCAGCCCTAGTCCTAATACTGAACCACACCATCTGGTGATCACTGGATGCAAAATGATCTCCTACTATAACATCAGAAACACTTTCACCATTGGTAAGCACCAAGTCCAGTATGGCCCCTCACGTGTGGGTTCTGTTACCAGTTGCATGAATAGTTCTTCCTCTAAAGAAGCCAGGATTATCTTACTTCTAGATGATACTGCAATAGGGATGCATCAATCAACATCCGGCATATTGAAATCCCCTATCAGTAGCGCTTCCCCTTTCCTGGCAATGCTGCATATGTCTTCTATAAAATCTCTGTCCACTTTGTCTCCCTGTGAGTGAGGTCTTTGTATCATGCCAATGTAAATATGTTTCTCTTTCCCTCTTTCTAGTTTAACCCATAGCGCATCTTCTCTCCCTTTTAAACCCTGTATTTCCATAGCTTTATATTATTATCCTCCTCCCCTTCTTCCTACCCTGTCCTTTCCTAATAAAGTATAGCCTGGTATAGTTCATCCCAGTCATGGTTGTCCGTGAACCATCTCTCTTTAACCTCCATTAAATCCAAGTCAGCCCCTCCACTTACAGCTTCAACATCTGGGATCTTATTTCCCATGCTACAGGTATTTATACACACTTCTTTCCATAAGTTACCCTTTTTACCCATTTCCATAAAGGTATAGAGAGTAATTTTATAAACTCCCGCATAGTTAATATGCATGTTTCTGCACATATTTTATGCCCATTTTATAAAATGAAGAACACATGTATTTTACTTTATAAAATAGTAGCTTAAGTGCTCAAAACTGTGCATTAAATCTAGGCACAATCTGTTACATTAGCCCTATGGCTGGTATAAATGTCTGCACCTAGATTTTTCAAGAATATAAATTATAGCATTTTATAATTTAGGCACCTAAATTTGTGCTTCTCCCATGTCATCAGTTTCTTCACGCCACCTGTATTATGCATATACTTATAGATTAGCAACCAATTAAACACATAGGTAAAGGCCCATTAAAATGCATGAGACACTGAAAATATGCACTTTATGGGTGTTAATGGCACAAACGTTTACCCAGCTGCTAAGGAAATGACCCCCTTAGGACTGATTCTATATGACGCTCCAGGGCAGTTACATGCTAGAAACACGAGTGTCAATGGGCACTTACATGCATGCTTTGGGCAGTTGTTATTCTGTAAGCATTAGTGTTAAGTCCCATCATGTGTACTTTGTGTAGGGGTGTGCCAACCTAGCCTGCTCTAACTGCCATGATTGGGATAAGGAGCCCCAGCATACCCCTATTCTACAAAGCAATGCACATGTGTACATTACTTTATAGAGTAGGCCCCTAAATATGCATGTGACAATGCGCAGAAATTGAATGGGAGTCTGTAAAATTACCCTCAATGTTTGAGGTCTTTTTTCTCCTCATATACAACAAATTTAAAAATCATAAAAATGAATAGGAACATTTGTAATAGAAAAGTAAAAAATGAATGAAGTATCCACGAGTATCTACAAGTTTAGTTAAAACAGCATTTCCCATGGTAGAAGGTCTGCATTTTTTAACTATTAGCATGGCACCTGCGTTAACTGTTGGTTTTGTGACATGTTAACTGAGCACATTAAGTGCAGCATTAACAGTTATTGAAGTTTAATGAATAGGCCGCTACATGTGTTGTTTTTCCATGGAGAAACTTCTCTTGCAATCTCCAAAGGGTATGATCCACAAAATCTATACCAATATGAGTACTGAAAATTGCTCCAACTGTGAGCATACTAATGCACATAGACTCCCTTCCCTGTCTTGCATTTACCAAAACAACTAGGCTGCACTTTGTCTGCTCGAAATGCTTATGCTACACAGGGGTGGCCCAAGGGGGGTGTGGGGCCATGTGCGGAGACTCGGTGCGGGGCCTCATTTGCATAAGTGGCCTTATTTGCATACATATTTGCATAATGTTACCATGCACTAACTTTTAGTAAACATGTCTCTTAATGAGTGTATGGATAAAGAAAGACTAAAAGATTTCTACATTACTATAATCCAGTACCAACCGCCAGGCACATTAGGAACTACTACAAACGCTGCCCATTTAGAACCCATAGCAAACCCGCCGTATCCTAACAGCACTACCAGGACTCACAAAGCACCATACCCTACCTATCAAAAGGAAACATGCAAATATTAAACCAATGCATTTCAGAGAATACTGGGGAAAGAGAACAAGTGGCAATGTCAAATAGGAATTACATAAACAGACTACCTCAGCTCAGTTACACATGCAGAACATAGACCATCACCAAACAAGGAATCACAATTTAGAAACAGGAAGGCAATAATTAAACTGGGAACCCTAAAAGCCAAACTTGGAATGTGCAAAAACACTGTAGAAATAAAACTATAAATTAATTTCCTCTTGTACCAAACAAAGCGCAGACGTTAATGATGCACATTTCCCAGAGCTTTCATATTCCAGTTAATAAATTCAAAATAAAGAGATATCTTTCTACCTTTTGTGAATTTTTTTTCAGTTGCAATTGGTCCAGCCACTTTCTTCTGGTTTCTTCATGTTTTCTGCTAACTCTCCATCGTCTGCTGTCCATTTGTCCTTTCTTCTCTCTTCTAGTTTTTTTTTCCATTCTCTTTCTCTACATCTGCTTTAACATACTAATCTTTCTCCTTTTGCTCTTTCCTCATTCCTATTTCATCCACACAAATTTTACCCCTCCATCCTCAATCCCCACTTACTCTCCCAATACCCGGCCAATTGTAGATTTTTCATGCCTCCCACACAAAATATTTTTCCCCTCTCCATTTTACTCTCCCAGCCCCATCCCATTCAAATCCTCCCCAACATCAGCTCCCTTCTAGTTCCAGTCTCACCCAGCATCCATTCCCTTCTAGTCCCTGCATCAGCCCATTTCCAGTCCTAACCCCCCCATCAGCCCATTTCCAGTCCTAGCTCCCCCATCCATTTCCAGTCCGAGTCCCTTCATTAGCTCATTTCCAATCCTAGCCCCCCATCAGCCCATTTCTAGTCATTTCCTAGCCCCACCATCAGCCCATGTCAAATCCTAGCTCCCCTCCACTCAGCCCAATTCCAGTACAAGCCCCCCCATGAGCCTACTTCCAGTTCTAGCCCCTCCATGAGTCCATTTCAGTTAAAGCCCCCACCACAGCCCATTTCCAATCTTAGCTCCCCCCAACAGCCCAGTTCCAGTCCTATCCTAGCTGCTCCATCAGCCCATTTTCAGTCCTAGCTCCCTTCCCTCACAGCTCATTTCCATTCCAAGCCCCTTCCCCATCAGCTATTTGCAGTTCAAGCCTCCCCTTCCACTCAGCTCATTTCCAGTCCTAACAACCCCCCAACCCATTACCAGTCCTAGCCCCCCATCAACCCACTTCCAGTCCTAACCCCCCATCACCCCATTTTCAGTTTAAGCCCCCCTATAACCCATTACCAGTCCTAACCCCCATCAGCCCACTTCCAGTCCTAACCCCATCAGCCCATTTCCAGTCAGCCCCCCACAGCCCATTGCCAGTCCTACCCCCCGTAATCAGCCCACAGCCCATTACCAGTCCTAACCACATTAGCCCACCTCAAGTCCTAAACCCTTCCCATCAGCCCATTTCCTGTCCTAGCCCCCCCCATAGCCCATTATCAGTCCTAACCCCCCCATAGCCCATTACCAGTCCTAACCCCCATCACCCCATTTCCAGACAGCCCCCATCAGCCCACAGCCCATTACCAGTCTTAACCCCCCCATGGCCCATTACCAGTCCTAACCCCCCCAAACAGCCCACAACCCATTACCAGTCCTAACCCCATCAGCCCACCTCAAGTCCAAACCCCTCCCCATCAGCCCATTTCCTGTCCTAGCCCCCCCATAGCCCATTATCAGTCCTAACCCCACCATAGCCCATTACCAGTCCTAACCCTCCATCACTCCATTTCCAGACAGCCCCCATCAGCCCACAGCCCAGTACCAGTCCTAACCCCCCCCCAACAGCCCACAGCCCACCTCAAGTCAAGTTCTAACCCCCATAGCCCATTATCAGTCCCATCACCCCATTTCCAGACAGTCCCCATCAGCCCACAGCCCATTACCAGTCTTAACCCCCCCATAGCCCATTACCAGTCCTAACCCCCCCCCCAACAGCCCACAGCCCACCTCAAGTCAAGTCCTACCCCCCCATAGCCCATTATCAGTCCTAACCCCCTCCCTAGCCCATTACCAGTCCTAACCCCCCCCCCCCACCGGCTCATGGAAAATATTAAAAAAAAAAAAAAGCTGGCTGCTACCGCTGCCGCGGCGGCAGAATGGAGTGTCCCGCGAGGCCCCCTCTGCCCGTCTGAGCTCTCCCGGCTCGGCTGAGCCCCTCTGCACCGGCTTTCAGATACGCGAAGGGAGAGTGTCTCCCTCGCATCTCTGTTAAGCCTGCAGGGGCAGATGGGAAATTTCCCATCAGCCCCTGCTTCCCATCAGCCCCTGCGGGCTTAACAGAGGCGCGAGGGAGACACTCTCCCTTCGCGTATCTGAAAGCCGGCGCAGTGGGGCTCAGCCAGGGCAGGAGAGCTCAGCTGGGCAGAGGGGGCCCTGCGGGACACTCCATTCTGCCGCTGCCGCAGCAGCAGCAACAGCCAGCTTTTTTTTTTTAATTTAATTTTTAAAAAAGCAGAATGTTCTTTGCGCGGGGCCCCCTGAAACGCGGGGCCCTGTGCAAAAAACATTCTTGCTCAATGGACTGGCCGGCCCTGATGCTACAGGGTATGTCTACTAGGTACATTAGCTGTCACCGTGGCATGAACACGGGATGATTGCACTGTGATAGAAGCTAGTGCAGTCGAAATGCAAACACCAAGGTGATTTTCTGCCATTTTGCGCTTTAAGTGCAGGCTTGGGCGGGAAGTCGGTGGGATTAGTGCAGAGAGTAGGTGGGCCTGCAATGTGCGATTACCGCAGATGTAAAGAAAGTTGCAGACACCGTGGGTACATCTAATAACACCTCAGTGGTGGTTGACACGATCCCTGCTTTTTCAGCATGGTATCTTCTGGGAACATGCTGTGCGCACCCCCAACAGATACCACAGGGCTTTTGCAGCTAACACAGTACTATCTTCATCAACATCCATCTTTAGCTGCAAAAGCCAATCATGCTTTAGTAAACATACCCCTAGGTGCATGAAAATCCTATGTAAAACTTTGAATTGTATTTTCAGTAAGAGAATGCATTTCACAAAATGTTGTATTTGTATGGGCCCACTTTTAAGCATATCTATGAAAAAGTCAGAGGCTACTGTATATCAATTTGACATTTCAGAAGGAATGTCCATAGCTTTGGAAGGAGGATAATCTTAAGAAAGGTGTTCTGCTTGTAACATCAGTTTTTTATGTGGAAAGTGTGCTATCCAAAATTTGCTACCATATACATATAAAATAATATGCAGGGTAGGGAGTGATCCCAAGTACACTTTTATACGTTAATTAAACAGGCATTCCTGGGTACGTAGCTAGGCAAAGTTTGGGGTTTACACATATGCAGGTAGACATTTAACCATGATGATTTAAACATCTCCAGCTGCCATGATTACATATAATATGGCTATTCAGTTCTGGGATCTGCATACTGGCCGGTGTCTATGGAATTCTTTACCAGATAACCTAAGGAGTTGATTGAATTTTAAAAGAAACTAAAAACATTCAGGTAATATTTAGTCAAGATAGTTTTTTCTAATGCCAGCCACCATAGATAAATAAAAAACAGAGGGTGGGTGTGTGAGGGGGGGGGGGGGGGGAAGGGAGGTATTCAGCATGATTAACATGGTTAGCAGATCTGCTAGCTACGTCAATCATGGTCACCAGGATATTCAGTGATAAAAACATGGTTAGTCCGCTGAATATCTCCAGGTGCCGCCGGTGCTAGTCGGCTGACGTCAGGGTGTTCCCGTTGGCACTTCTTTGAAGTGATGTAAAATAGTTTGGTTAATATTAATCATGGAAAAAGAAGACTTTGAATGAACAGAGGTCGTTGATGTGAAATTGGCACAATATTAGGACATTGTCTGGAGAATAGTGCCACCAGGAGTCTGAGACCTCAATGCTCTTTTCATGTCTATGATTAGATATATCTTGTTTGATGATTTTTAAATATTATGAGGTACAACAGAAAAAGAATCATAGCCTAGAAATAATTGGAGGGAGGAATACTCTTTATGGTACATAGATTAACCCTCTGTAAATTGACTTAGTATTTGTTTTTACCCTAACCAGCTAAAGTTAGGACAGCTTAATGATTATGCTTACTTTAGCTGATTTTGCAGTTTGACCAGGATCACAATCTGGGCAACCCAGATATTGAATGCTGGGGTCTGGATATTGCCCCTGACATTGAATATCCAGGGCAAAGTTAAAGCGGTGACACCCAGATGCTTTAACTGTGCTGGCCATCACTACTGAAAATCCTCTCCTGCCCCCAGATGTTTAGTACCAGTAGCCGATCTGTGTTTATAACAATACTAAAGAAAGGTGATCCAACTGACTGTGGAAATTATCGAACAATAGCTCTGATCCCACATGCCAGCAAGATTCTACTGAAGATTATTCAAAAGAGACTACAACCATACCTGGAACAAGAACTACCTGAAGTGCAAGCAGGGTTCAGAAAAGGGCGAGGAACGAGAGACATCATTGCGGATGTGAGATGGATCCTTGAAAAGACTAAAGAATACCAAAAGGATTTCTATTTGTGCTTTATCGACTATAGCAAGGCTTTTGACTGTGTAAGTCATGAGAAACTCTGGGCCACATTAAGAAGCATGGGTATACCAGAACACCTGATCGTTCTCTTGCGCAATCTGTACATTGATCAAGAAGCAACAGTTCGATCGGAACAAGGAGAAACAGAATGGTTTAAAATAAGCAAAGGTGTAAGACAAGGCTGCATACTTTCCCCCTACCTGTTTAATTTATATGCAGAACAAATCATCAGAGAAGCAGGATTGTATGAAGACAACAGAGGTGTGAAGATTGGTGGAAGACTCATCAACAACCTTCGCTATGCTGATGATACTACATTACTGGCTGAAAGTGAAGATGATCTGAAACATTTGCTTCTCACAATCAAAGAACATAGTCTCAAAATGGGCCTTCACCTTAATGTAAAGAAGACAAAGATCATGACAACTGGCATAATCAACAGGTTCATCGTTGAAGGAGAAGAAATTGAAATTGTGAACAACTTTAACCTACTTGGATCAACTATCAATAAAGAAGCAACAAGCAGTCAAGAAATCAAACGACGCATTGCTCTTGGCAGAATGGCTATGAAAGACCTAGATAAGATTCTCAAGAGCAGAGATGTCTCTCTCCATACAAAGATTCGACTTGTTCAAGCCATGGTATTTTCAATAACATCATATGGATGTGAAAGCTGGACAGTGAAAAAGACAGACAGGAAGAAAATTGATGCCTTTGAATTATGGTGCTGGCGGCGAATACTGTGTATACCATGGACTGCCTGAAGAACAAACCAGTCGGTACTAGAGGAGATCAAACCTAAGCTTTCTTTAGAAGCTCAGATGACAAGACTTCGACTTTCATACTTTGGACACATCATGTGAAGAGAGAGATCATTAGAGAAAGACATCATGCTTGGCAAGATATAAGGTCAACGCAAAAGAGGAAGGCCAGCAATGAGATGGATTGATACAATAACAGCAGCTACGGGTACCAGTCTGTCAACAATGAGCCGCCTGACTGAAGACCGAACACAATTTAGGATAGCTATCCAGAGGGTCGCCATGAGTCGACTCTGACTCGACGGCACTTAACAACAACAAGCCGAATAGTAGTGGTGGTGAGTATCTAGTCACTGTGGTCAGTACAGACACTCTCCCTAAAGGGCAATTGTCAGCACTATTATAAAGACAGCGAGCCAGATAGACATTTAGATCAACATTTTTCTGTCCTGAGCTATCTAGCTAGCTATCCATATAGCAGCGCTGAAAATTGCAGTTCCAGGGTGGTGAGAGAGGACATTCAATGGCACTATCTGCATCATGTTGAATATCACTCTCAGTGGCCCTTATCCTGTCAGCAGGTGTTGCTAATCCGATAAGTGCTTTTAAGTATTAATGTCTTATTCTTTGCTTGTTTATTTACCTTATGTACTTTACCACTGTACTGTTTTTATAATGTAGCATTTTATGGAACCTTTATGATGTAGCTTTTATGCCTTGTTTGCTTATTTTATTGTTTTTATGGAAACTGAGTAGGCCAGAAAAATTATAGATACAAAATTATATTATCAGTAAATGTGTCCCATTCAATAAAATGAGACCTGAAGTAAATAATTCCTGTTAATGTATTAGCACATCTAGCCCCTAGGAAGTAATTGTATAAGGCATTTATGCCTGTAAAACAGCATTTACACTTACAAATAGCTACATATAGAGGGTGACATAGTCTCACCATTCAGACTAATCTTCTTCAACAAGGCTCAGCAACTTTCATTGGAGGTGTATATGAAAATATTTTGAAATAAATTGTTCATACTTACCATACTGCTACACATATTCCCAAAATGGTCTCTGCTTGATTTTATAATATTATTTCTATTCCTTTCCTAGTTATAGGCTGTTTTCAATGCAAGAATATTTAAGAACTGTGCTAGGCTAGATTTTTTGTTCCTGTCTCTGCAATGTGTGACTTTAAGCGCTTCTTCATTCGTAGGTTTTCCTGACAGAATACTCTGGTCCGCTGATTATCTACCTACTCTTCTATGTTCGTCTTGCAAGTATTTACGACATAGAAGAAAGCAACAGAAGCATTCGCCATTCAGTCGTGCAGTAAGTAATAATCAAACTTCTTATTGTACTTGAGAAGTAGAACAAGAAGCATTCTGATGACTAACGACGTCTTTAAAGTATTTGGGAAAAATAATGAGGGATCCTTCCCTCCAACCTTTGCAGTTTGATGCTCATCATCAAGTGTCCCAAAGAAGTGAAAAATTCATGTAGAATAAATTCTGGAAGGAGCATATTGTTCATCAGTTGTGTGTTCTTCTTCCTTATAGACAAAAAAATGAAAATGTCAAAAAAGGTTGAGAAGATTAAAAGACTCATTTTGCATAGCTCATCTAGGGGCATGTTTACTAATGCAGGCTACCCGCGTAGCGCAGGGATGACACATGTTATTGTCACCATGCTAACAAGTAGCATGAGGCCCTACACTAAAATTCATGCACTACCTGGTCATTTGGCAAGGAATACGTGATGCTGTTGCGGTACCATTAGGGTGGGCTTGAAAACTCACTCTGTTGGTGCTCAGTGGGGATCAACTACTGTCAGCACAATGGGTGTCAGTAGTTGCTCCCCACAACAGCATTACTGTGGTGAGCCATGCTAAATCCAAGTTTAATAGTGACCTTTTAAAGAAAGGATGAGGAAAGAGGTGAATAACAGTCAGAAAGAAGGAGAGAAATAGAAGAAAAACAGAGGTTGATTCAGTCCCACTTACGGGTTTGTAGGATGAATATTTTCTGGGTCTTACTGAATAGCAAGTATCACAAAGGTGATATTTGGGAGAGAGAGTGTTCAAAGATAGTTCAAAGATGGCTGAAGAAGCAGAAGGTGGAGACACCACAATTACTCTATTAGCATCCTCTACTTTGTCCATGAATCAAACCATACACTTACACTATTTTATTCACCCCCTAGAACCTTTCAGATCCAGTCAGGTTGATATTCAGTGACTCTTAACTGATTAGCAGTACTCGCTGAGCGGATAAGTGCTGCTGAAGGGGATATTCAGTGGCATGGTACATTTAGGGGTATGTTTACTAAACCGCGTTAGTGCAGTTCGCGTTAGGAGCCGCGGTAATAATCAAAACCCCAAATTTATTTATTTATTTGGACAGTTTTGTATACCACCTTATCCTTCAATCAAAGCGGTCACAACACAATTGGGGGATACATTTAACACGCGGGGATATGAGACACATACATTAATACAGGGAACATGGACTATGGAGGGTTAAGTGGCTTGCCCAAGACCACAAGGAGCATCTGTGGGACTAGAAACCCCAGTCCTTCCGGTCCAAGGTTGCTGTCCTCTGGTGGGATTTGAACCTCCGACCTTCCGGCCTGAAGTACCTTGCCCCAACCACTAGGCTACTCCTCCCTACAGGGAGATGGGCGGGACATCGTAACACCTAACGCGCGTTCCAAAAACTAACGAGCATTACAGGGCGCCGTGGCGCGTCACCGCGCGTTAAGCATAAGAAGCCACCCAGACATGCATCACCAATGTAGAGCTGTAGCACAATGGTTACTGCACTGACTGCTACTACAGGCATAATGGGTTCAAGTCCCCAGGGTGCCAGATGCATAAGGCTGGCTGACACAGCATCCTGTACATTATATAGTGAGTGAGGGGACATGTATATGTTTTGTTTTTTTTGTAGGGTTGCCAGCAAACACCCCCACACAGTGGCGTACCCGAAGGTGCCGCAGAAGGCACCCCATAACGCACATCATAGGCTACATTATAAAGTGGACTGTCCGCTGAGGCACATCAAAATGTCCCCCATAGAACATTCTATAAGGGAACGTAAAGGGAGCCAGATAAGGTGGCACATGGTACGCCCTATGAGGCTCTGTAAGGTTATATTATGCTGAGGGGCTGTCGCTGGTAGCAGACATGTGTATTAAAAATATATAACACATACTTAGAATCCTGACTTAATACCTATACAAATTTACTATTTCGCTCCGAGCTGACCGGGGCACCTCGGGGGGGATGGCGGCCCATAAACCAGCGCGCTTGGACTTCGGGTCTCCTTCTTCTTCTCACGGAAAACGCTCCAAAACAGAGGTGTCCTCCCCACAGAAGATGGTTCCATTTCGTGAAAACCCCGAAATGCACCTGGAGATTTTGGAGGAAATACGCGGCGTGAAGGAACTGGTGCAGTCCAATGGAGAAGCGCTTCGAGCCATGCGAGAAGACTTTGGAGTGCTCCAGGACCGACTTGAAAGTCTTTCATTACGGCAGGACAACATGGCGGGGGTCCTCGACTCGCACGAGGTGCGCTTGGGCAAACTGGACAAGGCTGAGCGCCAGATACAGAATCTTCAAAAGGAGTTAGAAGATAGCAATAATCGAGCCCGTCGCAACAATGTGAGGCTCCTCGGAATGCCGGAGGGGGTGGAAGCAGGAGATATAAGAGAATTCTTGCTCAAAACTCTTCCCTCCTTGCTGAAGATCACTTTTCACAGAGAACTGGAAATCGATCGAGCACACCGTGTTCCTGCCCACATGGCGCTCAACCGCACGACCCCCCGGCCTATTATCTTTAGCTTGCTACGATATCAACAAGTGGAACAAATTTTACATGCTGCCCGAGCGAATCATCATTTGGAATTTGAAGGTCGTAAGGTCTCCTTCTTTCCTGATTTGGCAAAGCCTACCGTTGACCGTCGGAAGAAACTCCTTGCTTTTCGCCCTCGACTTCAACAGCTACAGGCTCGCTTTGGCCTGTTGTATCCAGCGAAGCTCCGAGTGACTCTCCACAACCAAACCAGGACGTTCGAAGATCCTGATCTACTATCAACATTTATAGACTCCAAAGAAGCAGAGCAGATGCGCTGATCCCAAAACTTGGACTCTTATCTGCCGGCTCTATCCGCCATTTTGAAGGGCCCGATGCGGCGGTCATAGCCCAGCACAGAAATAGCCTGGACTTTCTTTCTTTCTCTATATGACTTTTGTTTTTTGGTCTCCTATCCCTTCATGATGTGTGCCTCGGTCGGATTCGGAGCACGCACAGTCCTACAGGTTATGTGTTTTTTCAATTTCGGCCTTCTCTGGGGTTTCTCCACGCAGACACATGGTCGCCAGTAATTTTGGGGTTTTGCTTCTCCTCTACCGTACTGCGGTTTTCTTTGTTAATGTGGGGCGCTTCATTGTATTATATTAGCTTATTTTTCCTATGTCATGTGTACAGCCAGATACAGTCAGTTTGAGGGACATAGTGAAATTATGTGTGCTATCATGCTCAGACTTTTTAACTTTTCTGAATGGCCTTATGTAAAATCTTATCATTCACCGTCAAAGGCATTAATGGTCCACTCAAAGGAAAGAAAATCCTTAGCTATCTTAGCCATGAGCATGTTGATTTAGTGTTTCTTCAGGAAACGCATTTAAACTCTGCTGAAACACTGAAACTCAATGCTAAGCCTCACATGGTAGCTGCCTATTCTCCCACCGTTTCCAAATGGTACGGGATAGCCATTCTGGTTAGGAAGTCTTTGCACGCTACTGTACCTGATATTAGCGCTGACAAGAAGGGTAGATGGGCCCGTGTACACCTTGAGGTTGGAGATAGTGAATTCACGTGTATTTGCATTATGCCCCGAATGTGGACAACCCTGCTTACTATGCAAGTATTGCGCAGTTGGCCTTGGCCTCTGCCAATGCTCCATTAATACTTGGTGGTGATTTTACTCAAGTGTTCCCTCAATCTTTTCTTCTCAAATAAGGTGCTCGTTGGTTGGAAGATCCATTACCGAGTAGACCTGTGTGGCTAGATATAGAAGCGGACCTTTGCAAACCGATTCCTCTTACCTTTCTCCCTGGTATGACTCTCCCATCAGACTCCCACTATCCACCAATGCTTTTAGACACTTTAGGTGCCTTTAATACTCTTATGCAATCTTTAGACTCCCGACTCTGGTCAGTGCAACTTCAGCATCGCCTTCGGAGCACTAGAGGACTCCCGCCATCGGCATTCTCTACATAAGGTTGCTTGGAGACTTTCCGATCTCTCGGTAGTTCACCGGGTGTAGCATCCACTTTTACTAAACCTTATGTAATGCTATAACTAGAGATACCCCTATAGCGCAGAAAGTATGGGAGAGAGAATTGCATGTGACTTTGACCTCGGAGCAATGGAGCCTTATCTGGAGTAGAGGGACACGGGTTCCCGACCCGCCTCACTCACTCAGACCCTCTTCTTTCTAGCCCACCGGTGTTTTTACACTCCTCACAGATTAGACAAATGGAACACTACTCAGGGCAATGGTTGCTGGACACGTCCTGCGGCCATTGGTTCATTGCCTCATGTTATGCATGAATATCCCGCACTACAGTATTACTGGCGTCGGGTCTGGGGTCGTATTTAGTCTATCTCGCACTCTCAGGAGCCCCTTTCTTGGAGGATAGTGGGACTTCGCCCAGTTGCGGGGATCCCCTCTCTCCCAAAAATGGCTTATCTCCTTTCGAACTTTATGCTTGGCATTGCTATTTCCCTAATTAAGTAATACTGGACAATTAGCTCCCATCTGAGCCCCAATGAATGGTGGAATCATGCTTGTCTTTACAGTAAATATGAACAAATACCTCGTCTGTTCGCTTCCTCCGTTCAGACTCCTTCTCATTGGTCTCAATGGAAGATGCTCAATGACTATGTACATTTTGCTAAATGCTCTCATCTGACTGTCTAACTTTGTATATATCTCTGTCCCATGATCATGCTGTATTGTAGATACTCTTTTGATCGTTTGATGTATAATCACTGTTAATTGGAAGCGCTCACATGCTGATATAATCGGGTAGAGAAGAAGCATCGGGGTGGGGGGTAATGGGTTTACTTTTCCTTATTGTATACTTGTTTTGTCTCTTTTGGTGTGTTGTTTCTTTTGTTTGTTGCAAAATGAAAATAAAAGTTTAAAAAAAAAAAATATATAACACAGCAGACAGCCCTATAAAAGGAGTCCACTGTGGGTCTGAACCCATGACTACTGGCCCCACAGGCAATGAAGGAACCACTGGCCTGCAGCCCCATAGCTGCTAACAACCCCCTGGCTGGCTACTGAAGGGCAGCAGGACACCACCCTAAATGCCTGCTGTGTTGGCTAGGATCTGTACCAATGCAGGCATACCCATGGTGCACTGCACATGCAGACCAGCAGTCTAGAGATGAACACAAGAAGGGGTACGTACCCACATAGGCCCCTGGTATGGTAAGGTGAAATGACTGTGTGCGTCACTGTCACATAGTAGCAACAGACAGTATCCCAACAGGGTGCCCCATAAGAAGCTAGAAAAGGTATCCATTAAGGCAGCCTGATCCATAGCACAATGGGTAAGACACTGTTAGGTGGTGCAAGGTCTGTGAGTTCAATTCCCCCTGTGTGCCCAAGGACCAAAGCTGCCTGCAACAGTACCCTCCACAAACAGTAGTTACTCATATGTAGAACCAGTCACCACTCTGTTTAAACCATAGATAACCCCATAATTTTGTCGGACACAAACAACCTGAGAGGTGGGAAAAAATGCCCACCTCCCCTCATTGGGAGTGGCCATTTAATCAAGAGAGCCTCAGCCCCCAAAGGTAGAAAACAGTGTGAATCTGCAGCCAGAACCGGGTGTGTGAAACGTACAAAGTCAAATATATACACAATTCATTTAATAAAGGAAAGACAACGTCAAACTGTGCTTGAAACAAGGCAGGGGACAACCCAATTGTCCTGCCATTGTAAGCCAGCAGCAAACACCACCAGGACATGCATTGTTTGGCCCAACTATGGGCCCTGTACTAAGTGAATGTGTCCCTGCCAGGTGGGCGTATCTGTGGATGAGTGTGCGTCATGACCCCCACACTAGATCAGTAATGTCATAGGTAGTCTGTTTTGTACGTCCAACAAGTTCTGCTGGCAAACACCCACTCACAGGGATATAACCCGAAGGTGTCATATAGGGCACCCTAAAAGCCACACCAGAGGGCAAAGGTTAATGTGCACTGTCCACCAGAGCACCCTATAGGGCATGTCACAAAGCGCCCCATAGGGCATGTTATAGGGTCCCTGATGAGTCACTGTGAGGAGTCTGCAGTGTGAGGGTGTTGCTGCTGTCAGCACCAATGTAAAGCAAGATAACAAAATGCCCCTCCAAGGGGTGCCAAATGATCCACTGTGTGCTGAAACCCATGACCTAGGGCCCCCCCCCCCCAGGCATGGAAGTAACTATTTGCTCATATTGCTAGTGCAAATAACACAGTCCCAATAATGAGGTGGCCAGCTACTGGAGCAGAACTGTCAAATGACCCAAACACCCACACCAGAACCACAGAAGTTGCACTATGTACATACAAGGGATGCCTGACAAGGAAACAAAGCAAGGTCTCAGCAAACAAGGGCATATGGCAAACACAATCAAGACCAAGGCCATGATCATTACCAAATATATAAGGCCCAATAACATCACAGACCACTTTCCAAAACTGAATGTCACTGGCAAAAGCAAAAGCAAAAACAAACATACTATGGTTAGTGTGCGCAAGAAAATGCAGATGTCCGTAACACCTGAACCACAACCCCCTGACTGTGCACCGAGGGGCGCCATGTCTTCACCCAAGGTGCCTGCTGGGGTGCTAAGGATATGGGTGTATGCAACAGTACCCATGGTGCACTGCACATGCACAGCAGCAGTCCCGAGATGACCATAGGAGGGGGTAGGCACCCCCACAGCGCCTGGCCCGGAAGGGAGAAATGAATATGTGTGCCACTGCCATAGAGCAGCAAAAGACAGTAGCCCAACAGTGTGCCCAAGAAGAAGCCTGAAAAGGTGTA
Organism: Ichthyophis bannanicus; assembly: GCA_033557465.1. NCBI lineage: Eukaryota > Metazoa > Chordata > Amphibia > Gymnophiona > Ichthyophiidae > Ichthyophis > Ichthyophis bannanicus. The sequence continues at coordinate 1,043,288,703 of CM066032.1, read as the reverse complement.
CCAGTACGGTGTCAAGACAGGTGTCCAAAGCTAAGTGCAATATGAGGTACATAGGGATAGGAGAGTGCTGATGGAACCGTGGCCCATAGAACAATATGGCACGGTGCTCCAAAAATGGTATGTTTGCCAAGGTCAGTGTGCCCTAGAGGCTGCAAGGTGTTCCTGGAGGGCCTGCAGGACCTGCGTGGAACAGAGACAGATGTAGTACAAACACCACCTAGAACCCACAGTAAAGACAATGAACAGGTGACAGATGGAGGGTGAGTAGGGAGTTAACGGACCCTCATCCCTGACAGCATCACACGTGTCTGGCAGCAGCACAGACAAACATGGCGGTGGCAACAGCATCACAGCAAAGGGTGTTGGCACCCTGGAGTACCGGAAAAACAGTGTGTGGCAGGTGAGGAGAATATGTGTCCCCCAGTGGAGGGTGAGGTGGCCAGAGGAGTGAGTCTAAAATGCAGAACAGGCACGGGACCACCAAGCAAAAAGAGATGCTATGCAGACAAGGATAGCAGGGTAGGATAAAGGGCAACAGTCCACAGCAACATACAGGACATCTCACACCACAATGATGCAGATAGATGGACCAAAGGATGGACAGCAAATGTGATTAGGATAATATGAGCGGCCAGGACGTAGAAGCCAAGAAATGAGTGTTACAGCAACCACAGGTACCAGTTCAGGAAAGGCATAAAAACAGGGGAACAGAGAGAGTGCAAAGCTATGACCACTAGGATGGAAAGCAGTGCAGAAAAAAATGACCACAACAACACCCTGAGGCACACAGAAATGGATGCAGACAGGATCACAGCATGTCAACATCCAAAACCACAGCTGCGTGTCAGGCGATGGAACCACAGAGCGTAGCCAAGATGCAGTACACATGTGGAGGAGGGGTCCACAGCCAACAACACAGTCCACAGGTGGTATGGAAGACACATATGAACAGGTCCACACACACACACACGAGGAAATATAATGCAGTGTAAACAACATGCAACTGATCAGGAGCGTGACACATGAGGGGTGGAAGGGGTTAGGACAATGGAAGGCCATGTGGATGGGCTGTGGAAAGGGCAATGGACTGAAAGAGGAGCATGTTAATGACCAACAAGATCAGGGATGAGGCCCAGGCCAACCAACATCAGCAGCACCAATACACAGGTAGCCCAGCACATGCACCACTCCAGGAGGAAAACTACAATTAGTCCAGACAATGTGGCACAGGGGCAGCAAACATGCCACACGGACATGAACAGCTCAACCATGGATGGGTGGATGGAGATGTGATGGGGCTGCACACATCATATGGCCAAGTAAGCAGCAAACAAGGAAGGAAAAGACAACTGCCAGGTGTCACCCAAAACGTCAAGCACACGAGTGGCAATGAAATGGGGTGACCAAACCCCCAAATATCCAAAACAACGAAAGTGCAAACATCTGTCCCCAACAGTCAATCACCAGATCCAAGCAGAAAGCATATTCTGCATTCCGGTGCACCATATGACGTGAAGAACGACATGGGGCCTGTGTGGCAGCCAACGTCGCAAGGACACACCCAACCCACGTTGCGACACCACCCACCTGTTTCTGCCCATGGAGCCTACACAACCTGACCACCCCCCGCTGGTGCCACTCAAAATCCAAAGCCCTAACTCAGCAGACTTTGCAAACAGACAGTAATATGTGAGGTGGAGGGTCTCACCATGACATGTCCGCACAGTGTATGCACTCACTGTATGCACAGCAGACACCATCCCCAGCAAACAAAAGACTCTGGTGAAAGCATGCAGAGTGACAAGGCCACATGCCATGCCAACAGTGACGGTTCAAAAATCACCAACCCATGTACAGCTCATCACCCCCCTACTGCAAAAAACGAAACACCCAAACAGGTCATGGCAGCAACGGCAGGCAAGTCACCGCAGGAACAGTAAGAATAGGCCAGCAATGAGTCAGAGAAAAAGGCCTGTGTCCAAAGTGCAGAGTACTATCTCCCTGTGTCACCAACAACCAGGAACACGCTCACATGGGTGCTGTGGCCAAGCACATATGGATGACGGGATCACCAGATGCAGTGGAGCACATGTGTCAACATTGTTGTCAGTGTCCTGTGTGAAAAGATGCAGATATCAGGTAAGGGAATGGCACACCCACCCACGACCCCTGGAGGACAGAAAGGAGACACACACATAAAAACAGCAATACCCAGAATGCATAGATAGTACCACATGACATGGCCACAACACTGAGCACAGTGCACATGGACCACTGCAGGAGATGTCCCTGAAGACCAGGACACCATCCCAATATGTTCATGTAAATGCACATGACACGCATACACCCCAGGGGTCCAGAGCATGTGCAGCAGTGGTGGCACACAGAGATAACAACGAAGGACATCCTGATAGCAATAGGCCAAATGCAGCATCAGCACGTGGTGTATTTCCCAGAGGATGGAAGGTGAGGCCCACCTGAAAGGTATACCAGTGGCCTGACTGGGAATGTCCGTGTCAGGCAAGAGCACAAAGAGCCCCAATAGCGGATGCAGACACCAATGGATGGCAGACATCACCACGTCTGCATGGGTAGCTGTGAGTGGAACATATCCACGGTGCATTGTGTTTTGCGGAAACACAATGTTGATGTACATTGGACCACCGGCAAAACTGTGACACATCTGAGAAAAATATATGACACATGTGCACAATGTACATTAGCCCACAAGCAGAAGGTAACAGAGGGATGAGGGAACATAATTGGAGAGGTGGCCAAACACATCCCTACAACACAGATAGGCAGGGTAGCACAGAATGACCGGTCATATAGACAGGTCAATCAGAAACAGTAACATACACTGTGTGACAAGGTACGCATGCCAGAAGGTTCAGATGGCAGGACCCCCAACACTGAACGACAAATGGAGACACACATCACAGTACATGCATGAGTGGCACAAATCTTTCAAATGACTCAATGGCAGTGGCTGTTCAACATACCCTCCAACAATACAATGTCCTGTGCCCGAGTACACACACAGCCTCACAATATGTGTCTAAGATACACCATGAAGACTCCCAAGATGTGAACAGGTAATGGCCACATGTGTGACAGATGGAAGCTAAGGGTGATGGAGCAGTGGTCCAAAGACATGTGCATCACCATAGGAGCAGTGGAGAGAAAACAACATATATGTGTCTAACCGTGACGACAGCAATGCAATCCTCACTATCTGCCAACTCACCCGAGTCAACAGGAATGGTGCATATATGAACACACACTCCCCACATGTAGCACAGCTTCGGGCAGCATAGTCAGCCAATCCCTGTGGGCCCGGAACACAGAAGCTCATCCTGTGGAGCCAAGAACATGACAGAGATATGGAGACATGAGATGGCAGTGCTGCACAATCCGTACACCAGCTAACACATGGCTAACCCAGAGACACGTCCCCAGCACACCCATAACTTACAGGAAAAGAGCTCCTCGATCAGATGTTGCCTGGCTGCAATCCCCGCACATGTGTCACCATGGCCAGGTGCAGGAGGGCACACAGGATCCACCCCGAGATCCTCATTAATATCGACTGGAACATTGTGCCTGAGAGCAATGTTGTGGAGGATGCAACAGGCTATGATGATTTTTGCCACAGTCAGGGGTCCGTACTGTAAGGCCCCGCCAGTCCTATCCAGACACCTGAAGCGACTTTTGAGAACGCCAAAGGTGCGCTCAATCACTGAGCGACTGGAGGCATGGGCCTCTTTGTACTGTATCTCTGCACCTGGCCGAGGGAGACGCACAGGGGTAAGCAGCCAGGTGCGACACCCATATCCTGCATCACCTGCAGAAAACAATGGTGCAAAGTTACATGCGTGCTGAGGCACCAATGGATTGACAGACGTAGCAATACAGAACTGGACAGCCGAGAGGCCGTGCACACAGATATGAGGCAAAAGCAGTGCACACAGTGGTAGTGCATCAGAGGCTGTCGAGGCCAGAGGCAAATGACCATGACATGCCGATAGGGGCAGTGCACACCCATGTTACCATGTCACATGACATGTGCCAAAACTGTGCCGAAAGAGAGCAGTGGTGGGAGCTGTGAGCCAAGATGTCCGACAGTGGCAAAACACACCCGGGGGTGCAGGGATGCACAGGTGTGCAAGTAGGTGGCTGGCCTAATCTGGCACACACACATCATAGGCCACTGGGATACATTGCGGGGGTGGGGTGGGGGAAGCAACAGGTGGGGTGGCAGGGGACACCGAAGAAGGTGCCCAGACATGCAGCAGACATGTGTCATAGCTGAAGCGCCCACAGCACATTTCACGTGTAGTCCCCAGCATGGCCAGAGAGAGAAGGTCGCACATACAGAATGACCACCACGAGGATGTGTCTGTGACCCCATCCCCCCACAACAGGATGGCACACATACAACCATGCAACATATGAGCTGCCCAAGTGACTGACCCAACTGGGAGACATGTGTACAACTGCCAGTGCAGTATGCCCATGCCCAGATGTGGAGGCCATGGGCAAGTTGCAGGTGTAGCTCACAGGCATGGAGGGGACACATCATATGCAGCACGGGTGCCCCTGGACACAGTAACTAAGAATAAAAAAGGGCAAGGCCACGGAAAAGGTGACACCACATGGCCGCTGGGACACACATGTGAGAGCAAACAAACACACATGGTAGACAGAGAGATGGGTGTCATTGCACATATGTCTGTGACCAAAACACCAGTGACACGGCATGAGGTAGTGTGCCACACCCAATAGTCTGCACCCAGAAATAACACCGCAATGTCAGGCATGCAGTGGACAATGGTGACAATGGTGTATAGACAACCACCTACAGTAGGTGCATGTCATACACGTTGAATACCCACCCAGCAGGACGTAGTCCTCATATTGACCAGCCTCAAACTGGCCAAACACTGCCGAGTTCTGCAGGATATAGGAGTCATGGGCAGACCCTGGAAACCGCGGGACCACATTCAGGATACGCATACTTGCATCACAAACAACCTGCACATTGAGGGAATGGAAGTGTTTGCGGTTGCGGTACACAGCCTCCCTGTCACGTGGCGGGACAAGGGCAACATGTGTGCAATCTATAGCGCCCATCACGTGTGGTATCCCAGCAATCCTATGGAATGCCTGTGCCAGGGCCGCCCAATGTTGCCTCCCGTTGGGAATTGCAATGTAATTCCCAACCTGGCTGACCATGGCACGCAGTACCTGGTGGAGACAGCAGGAGAAGGTCGGCCTACTCATCCCACCCACTGCTGCCACCGAGGATTGGAAACAGCCAGAGGCAAAGAAATGTAGGGCAGCCAGGAGCTTGGTCATACCCGGTATAGCATGTGACCGGGCAGTCAGGGGCTCAAGGTCAGGTCTGAGTTCCTGATAGAGCTCCCTAATGGCCCCTGTGTCCAGCCGGTAGAGGGAGATTACCTGGCCCTCTCTCAGGTCCTGGAGCAAGGCCCTGGGCCTGTAGAGATGTTCCAGGCGTGGTTGTGCTTCAGCACGCCTACGGCGCCGTTGGTCACCCACACCCGCCTGTGCAGCCCCCACAGCTGCAGGCCTGAGTTGCAGTGGCATTGCACCCATGCCCAGGGCCGCAGCCCCAGGAAAAACATCTCCCTCCTCCAGAAAAAGCAGCCCAGCCAGTTCGACCAATGCAACCACTGCACCACCTGCATGCGCAGTCTGAGCCATGATAGACACAGGTTGGAGGATAGCTGGGTTAGAAATAGTGGTCGGGGTGGGAATGGACATCACATGATCGCCACACACCTGGTGGAATAGAAAGATCCAGAATACAGCAAACATAAAACGTACCTGTTTGAAATGGCACCGTGCGCTGTCGCGCGTTCCCATAATGCACCCGCGGCCAATCATCTACGTTTCACAATCATCTACGTGAGTCCCTGAGATGTAGCAGGGTGTAAAGAAACTGCGTATCACACTAGAAACCACACCCAGACGCCAATATAGGAGTGACATACAACGAACGTGCCCACGAGCAGGGAACGGAAGAGGCGTTGTAACGCGCGTAACGAAGCGTGCAACATCTGAATGATGTAACGTATGTGTCACGTATTGCTGCAGCATCCAGCGCTACCACTAAGGCGCAGATAAACATAGCAATATATCAAACGTTGGAATATGTGGGCCAGCAGTACAGACTACGAAACTGTTATAAAGGCACGTGTAAGATGGATCCCTGAAATGGCACCTGCTGCCTACACGAACACATATGATGTCACTTCCTGCGCATCGCAACGTGCATCGCAACGCGCCTTGCGGCACACGTGGCTGTGCGCGTGGCTCTGCACGTAGCCAACGCCCCACGACCCACACCCCATGAAAACCTATATGTATGATTGGCTGTGTATGGCAAACCCCCGAGCACAACCATACGTGACAGAATGGAGCGCAGGTATGCAGAGGAGCAGGAGCATGCAGTGGACCAGCCCACCCACCCACCAGCACAAACCACATCTGGCGAAGATGAGGTGCCAGGGCCATCTGGGGTTGAGCAAGCACCAAGTGCACATGCAAGTGCAGCTGGGAGACCAAGGCAGCCCAGGGTCCCAGTCCCAGCAGAGATACGGCGGAGGGTCATACGCTTCAGCCAGGAGGAAAATGATCTCCTCCTGGCAAACATCTTGGAAAGGTATGACCTTTTGTTCTGGCACCAGAGCTCAACCATCACAATAGCCCCTCGCACCAGGGCATGGTCTGAGGTCCAGGCAGCAGTGGCAGCAGCAGGGGGACCCCATCGGGACATTGAGAATTTGCAAAAATGCTATTGTGATATAAAGAGGAACATACGGACTGAGCTTGTAAGGGAGAAACGTGGGGCCCAAGGCACTGGAGGGGGCACAGCTCAGTTGGCAAACCTGTCTGACCTTGAATGTCGCCTGGCTGAGAGACTTGGCCCAATATATGTACATGGCCTACCCGCTGCATTGGACACAGCACACCCACAAGCAGGTAAGGGGGGAGTGCGGACCAACTGTGGGATATAGCACAGGCACATGGTCTGCGCCACAACAGAGGGGGGGCAGTACGTGGCTGTTTGGGAATTGGGGGGCAACTGAGACACAGAGGCAGCATCCATTCAAGAGCCACAGTGGGGGGCCTGTCTATGGGTGGCAGTGGGCGGCAAAAGTAAGTGAATGGGAGACTGTGCAGTGGTGGCAGGCCCACAGTGACAGCAGAGGGTGCCAACATGTTGCATGGCTCACGGTGCAGGGCTGGCAGGGGCAGTAGGGCCACACGGGTAGGGAGACGGCCAACCGGAAGGCACACTGCACCTACTTAGGACATGCTGGGTGGTGGCAGGATGAGGGTGGTGATGGCCATGCATGGGGTGTGCGGCAGCACCCAGGGGTGTGGGGGGCCCGGGGAAGCAGGGCACAGGGGATACTTGCATGGGGAGTGCACAAACGTAGTGGGCTGCCACTAGAGCCATGGACCAGACACATGCGGATCACCAACCCACAGATGCCTGAGGGGGTATGTGATGGGGTGGGGAGGCAGCCAGACCCCCATCTGACCTATGTAACCTTGTGGCACCCAGGTGATGTCAGCGCCATCGAGGCACAGGAGGAGGCACAGGATGAGTCAGCCGCAGGACCATCCAGCCTAGTGGACACTGTGTCTGAGGTGGCCCATGTGGGAGCGGAGAGGCAGGCTACACCCCTGGGGGATGGGGACATGCAGGTCCCATGAACTGCAGACAGGGACACAACACCCACCACTGCAGGCACAGGGGACGTGCCTGCGGATGAGGCAAAGCGACACCGGAATGAGGCACTGGCTGCTGTGGCAGATGTCATTGGGGAGATGCAGGCGCACTCTGCAGCAGCCCATAGAGAGGCAGAGGGTGAGTGTCCTAATGTGCTATGGTTGATATGCCTCAGAACAGGTGTTGTTTTTCCCCTGTCTCACATTGCACTATGGCCTCTCCCCACAGGTATACGGCATGTACTGTGTTCGGTGGCCCGGGCACAGCGGCGCCAACTGCTGATGGCACGCCACCTGCAGCGGACCATGTCTGGGGTCCTTGCTGGTGTGGACCGCATGGCCACAGCATGTGAAAGGATGGCTGACACCCAGGAGCGGATAGCGGCAGGCGGGGGAGCAGTCACCGTCCATCTGCAGCCAGAGCCAACACCACCACGAACACCTGCAGCAGCAACAGCACCGGCAGCAGGGGGGCAACAAACACCAAGGGTTGGGCGGGGCCGCCCAAGGGGTGGCATAGGGAGGGGAAAATAAAGGGCTACACAGGTGGCCAGTGAAGGAGACATGTGTTCATTGTCTCATTTGGGGCCCGACAATCTCACACCCCCACCCCACCCCCTGGCCCGTGACCAGGGCACGACATAGTGCCACTGATGTCATCAGCCATTGCCCCCCCCCCAGCCATGTCCACAATGGGTACACAGCCAATCACATAACCTGCAATGCTGGACCATCACTCCCATGCTGTGGGGGCTTGCATTGTGTCGTGGGGGCTCACGGACCCCGTGGACCAATACCCTGTTGAGCCCTCACCCACCATTAGTCTCTGTGTTGGTGTAGGTGCACTGTATGTCCTGCATGGGGAGCCACATTGGCCGCTCCCATCACGCTAAACCCAAACAGTATGTGCACTGCACATGTCACGTACTCCGGTTCACATGCTCCCACAGCCATCCACCTTGGCGTCACCCGTGACACATGTCCACTGTGGTCCCCTGAGCACACCTTTGCAGCTTCCAACACCTTAGGGTGACCCCCCGGTAAGGCCTACCCATCACCCTGTGCACCAGTGGCCGCAATATACACCTACACCCTCTTGCCCCCCATCAGGCACAACCCAATACCACATTTGGCTCCATAAGCTACATCCATTAACTGTCACCTGTCACACCATTCACACTGCGCTCCACCCCATCCACAGCCACGGCACACTGTGCCACTCCTCAGGGCATTATCCTGCTAAGCCCCCATCCCCACCCTCTGCTGTGCCCACCCCCAGACCCCCACACCCCTGTGGGTGCCACCACCGATGGGCCAATGCACTCCACTGACAGTATGCTCTTGCACCCCCTAGGGCCAGCCATTACACCCATCACACCATACAGCAAGGTGGTCATGCGTCTCCCAGCGGATCATTAGACAATCCTGTACCATCCCCCTTTCCCACCCTGCATGCTGGTATACGTGCTTGCCATCTAGCCAGCTGATGCCGGGCCCTACACAGTCACAGCTGGCAACACCGCTCACTCCCCCCCTCAGGCACCAGCTTCACCACCTCCTGAGGTGCACCCTCTGTGTTCTCACCCTAACCCCACCCCTATGCATACACCTCAGCCGTCCTACCTTTGCCACCACAGCCTAACACTATGGGGTTATGCTGGAAAGGCTACACAGGCCGTCCACCCTCCCCCGCCATATGTCCCATTGTCACTCTGTGCTGCGCACCCCGCACCTTCGTACACATCTGCTGTCGCACGTCACTCATGCACGCCACTCTCCCCCCTGCTCGTTGCCCCATCCTCTCAGCAACATAGCTGTGACATGTCTGTGGAGGTGCTCTCACTGCAGCCCTTACCTGGTCCACATCCTCCCTCGCCTCTCAGAGTGAACACTGACACACCCATCACTCGCACAGCACTGTCACCTAGCAATGAGGGACATCTGACCACCAGGTTCATATATGAAACGTAGAAAATTTATAACATATTTATATTTATAACATATTTACAACATATGAACTGGGACACACATAATCCAACATTGTTACATAGTATATGATGGCAGATAAAGACCAGCATGGTCCAACTAGGCCTCCTATCCACACAGCATTGGGCACTCCCATCCCTGTGGACGTTGTGATGGAGAGGCAATGGCACGGTCCGTCACAGGGCGGGTGTGCCATGTGTGTCCCCACACTACACACCCCGGGGACCCCTGTCGAATGGTGGCTGACCGGGTGCGGCACCGACAAGGCGCTCATCGAGCTCATGCAGACGGTCAGCCACCATGGACAGGGTCGCCAGCACCTGCCCCTGGATTAGGGCGAACTGCCTCTGGGCGTGTGCCTGGGCACGCACAGCCGCAGCCAGGCACAGACCGCACATGCAGCCGCACAGACACACATGTCTGTGTCTGTGTGGCTGCATGCACGGCTGACCTGCCTGCGGCAATGTGTGGCAGACACACGTCCAAAGGGCGTGCTTCGCCATGATCATGGGGCAGGTGGCTGGTGCCCCCATTGCCCTGTGGCGGAGCGTGCCATTGGGGACCTGTCCCCCCCGCCCACGCTGTATAGCCCCTCCCCCCTGCCTCCACCATCCTCTCCACATCCCCTTCCCCCTCCTCCCCCTCCTCCCCCTCCCTTTCCCTGCCACCCACATCCTCCCTCTCCCCTCCCCTGTCCCCCACATCCCCCCTCATTTCCCCGGTCCCCCAACTCCGCCGCATCACTCTCCCTGTTATCCGCATCCTCCCCATCCCCTCCCATATGCCCCTCATCCTCCTCGTCCCCCTCCTCTCCCTCGTTGGGGCGTGGGGATGCACCCACGTGCCCTCCATCGCCATCTTCGGGTGGCTCTTCTATTCCGCCGCCCTGCAGGCCCGCGTTGTCATTGGCCTCCTCCCAGGCCACAGCAACATCCGGGTCCTCTGGCCTCGCTGGCTCAATGACAGCACGTGCATCAGCTGTGGGAGAGGTAACACATATCATCCCCTGGGTACACATCATATTCCGCAGTCACAGTGGTCCTGTGGTTCCACCACTCGGTGCCCTACAGGGCCATGTCACAGTACTCACCATTCTGCTGCGCCATCCGTTCGCGCTGCACCCTGGCCACAAATCTCGGGTAGCGTGCCCTGAGCTCCCTCGCCTTTTTACGCAGGTCCTCCACCTGTAGGGGTGACACCAAACATTGACCTTAGCTACCGCAGAGACACGTTGGGGTCCCCTGCCTCAGCAGCTCACTCTCTCTCTTCATACAACAAGAGCCTGCCCCTATTGGGTGACACATTCATGCCCCATGCCTTCCCAGGGGACAGCCCCATGTGTGGCCCACGCACACGCCTCTCAGGTCTGGACCCCATGTGCCCTGTGTGTGCACCCCAGCGTACATGACACAACACATCTCTGTGTGCCACCTACACACATCTGCCAGTGCCAATCAGCCACTGTTGGGGTGGGAGGGTGTCACCTGCAGTGCTCCCTGCAGCATCTTAGGGCTGTGGTTTGTCTTTTGTGATCACAAACAGGGCCTGTTTCCAAGGCACCAGGATGGTGCAGGGAACCCTCTCTTGAGGCCTGCAGCATCTTGGGGCTGTGGTTTGTCTTTTGTGATCACACAAAGAACCAGCTGACATTGGACAGGGATGGGGAGGGGAGCCTTCTCTTGAGGCCTGCAGCATCCCAGGGCTGTGGTTTGTCTTTTGTGATCACAAACAGGGCCTGTTTCCAAGGCACCAGGATGGTGCAGGGAACCCTCTCTTGGGGCCTGCAGCATCTTGGGGCTGTGGTTTGTCTTTTGTGATCACACAAAGGACCAGCTGACATTGGACAGGGATGGGGAGGGGAGCCTTCTCTTGAGGCCTGCAGCAGCTTAGGGCTGGGGTTTGTGTTTTGTGATCACACAAAGAACCAGCTGACATTGGACAGGGATGGGGAGGGGAGCCCTCATTTGGGGCCTGCAGCATCCCAGGGCTGTGGTTTGTCTTTTGTGATCACAAACAGGGCCTGTTTCCAAGGCACCAGGATGGTGCAGGGAACCCTCTCTTGAGGCCTGCAGCATCTTGGGGCTGTGGTTTGTCTTTTGTGATCACACAAAGAACCAGCTGACATTGGACAGGGATGGGGAGGGGAGCCTTCTCTTGAGGCCTGCAGCATCCCAGGGCTGTGGTTTGTCTTTTGTGATCACAAACAGGGCCTGTTTCCAAGGCACCAGGATGGTGCAGGGAACCCTCTCTTGGGGCCTGCAGCATCTTGGGGCTGTGGCTTGTCTTTTGTGATCACACAAAGGACCAGCTGACATTGGACAGGGATGGGGAGGGGAGCCTTCTCTTGAGGCCTGCAGCATCTTAGGGCTGGGGTTTGTGTTTTGTGATCACACAAACAACCAGCTGACATTGGACAGGGATGGGGAGGGGAGCCTTCTCTTGAGGCCTGCAGCATCTTAGGGCTGGGGTTTGTGTTTTGTGATCACACAAAGAACCAGCTGACATTGGACAGGGATGGGGAGGGGAGCCCTCATTTGGGGCCTGCAGCATCCCAGGGCTGTGGTTTGTCTTTTATGATCACAAACAGGGCCTGTTTCCAAGGAACCAGGATGGTGCAGGGAACCCTCTCTTGGGGCCTGCAGCATCTTAGAGCTGTGGTTTGTCTTTTGTGATCACAAACAGGGCCTGTCTCCAAGGCACCAGGATGGTGCAGGGAACCCTCTCTTGGGGCCTGCAGCATCTTGGGGCTGTGGTTTGTCTTTTGTGATCACACAAAGAACCAGCTGACATTGGACAGGGATGGGGAGGGGAGCCTTCTCTTGAGGCCTGCAGCATCCCAGGGCTGTGGTTTGTCTTTTGTGATCACAAACAGGGCCTGTTTCCAAGGCACCAGGATGGTGCAGGGAACCCTCTCTTGGGGCCTGCAGCATCTTGGGGCTGTGGTTTGTCTTTTGTGATCACACAAAGAACCAGCTGACATTGGACAGGGATGGGGAGGGGAGCCTTCTCTTGAGGCCTGCAGCATCCCAGGGCTGTGGTTTGTCTTTTGTGATCACAAACAGGGCCTGTTTCCAAGGCACCAGGATGGTGCAGGGAACCCTCTCTTGAGGCCTGCAGCATCTTGGGGCTGTGGTTTGTCTTTTGTGATCACACAAAGAACCAGCTGACATTGGACAGGGATGGGGAGGGGAGCCTTCTCTTGAGGCCTGCAGCATCCCAGGGCTGTGGTTTGTCTTTTGTGATCACAAACAGGGCCTGTTTCCAAGGAACCAGGATGGTTCAGGGAACCCTCTCTTGGGGCCTGCAGCATCTTGGGGCTGTGGTTTGTCTTTTGTGATCACACAAAGGACCAGCTGACATTGGACAGGGATGGGGAGGGGAGCCTTCTCTTGAGGCCTGCAGCATCTTAGGGCTGGGGTTTGTGTTTTGTGATCACACAAAGAACCAGCTGACATTGGACAGGGATGGGGAGGGGAGCCCTCATTTGGGGGGGATGAGGGGGGGACTTAGGTGACACCACACAACCCCCCCTCCGTGGCTCATGGTGCATAACAGGTTCACCTCACTGCAGTGGTAGCTGTAGGGCGGCCCATCATCCCCAGTCCTGTTGCGGAACAGACTGAGCGCTACACATCCATTGGGCAATAGTCGACAGTTGACAGGCTTGGGAATGCCCCACAACATTTTCTGACACTCTCCAGCAGCACACCTTCAGCCGCTGCACACTGCGAGGTGTTCCAGCACGACACATACTAGCTGCAGACAATCCAGCAGCTAGTCCAGGGTGCATGGTCCTGAATGGGATGCAGGCACCCAGGACAGGGGTTTCAGCATACACACCAAGCAGATAGGTTAGTGATTGGGCCCCACACAGGGACCCATAGATATCACATGCGAGAACTGCCATAGCGCACTATGGGGGAACCTAGCCCTGCAGTGGTCACTGCTCATTCAGGGTGAGTGTGACCTCCCAGCTGGACATGCTATGGCCACCCTATTTGTGCAGGTGGTGGCCAGACACTACAGTGTCTGCGCCATTGCCCTAGGCCTTGTGCTGATGCAGCCAGGTCGGCCACCCTCTATGGCCTATTCCCAGGGTACCTTGCTCCTCATTATGCACATTGGCCGGCCTATACTGGCAACAGTGCTAGCACTGAGGGCTCTGGGGGGTGTTTGCCAAAACAGCACACTTGATAGTGGGGCACACACTCCCCACACCTATGCCAGCATTGTGTAGCTCTGGGGGTGTTGGACAGCCCTGCCCACAACAGTGATCCGGGGCACAGTGCACATATGCTTAGGCTACGCACAACTGTAGGTGTCACTGCACAGGTTGGTAAACACTGACAGACAAGGAACCTGTAGCACACTCCATAGACATCAGAGAGGTTGCTATGCTGCAGCTCACTGTGGGAAAACCTGTACTTAGGCTATGAATTGCTATCTGCCAGTGGTCATAGCCAACGTTTGTAGGGTGTGTACCATATTCCGAGGTGTATGGTGGCATTACTATGGTATGCAGGTGCTAGTATTGGGAGATGCACGCAGAGCACAATGTCCTGACTCCCAAAGGTGGCTTTGGCTGTTGGGCCTGTGGATGCGGGTGTGGATGCCTCTGTTGGCTGCTGCTTTACGCCAGGGTTTCCCAACTCCAGTCCTGATGTGCCATACACTGTTCAGGTTTTCATGCTGTCCCTCATGGCAGGGCATGAGATACATTTGCAGACCGTGGGTGTGGCGCATAGACATGCACCACAGTCATCTTGCTCATAGGCAGTGGGGAGACGGAATGGGTGTTTGGCACTCCAGGGCTGCATATGGGGGGCTCTGCTATAGGTATTGGGTAGGTTTATGGCGTCTGTGCTCTGTGGGGTGGGATGTCGGTGTTATGGGCATGTTTCGGTCATCTGCAAATAAGGTTCAGTCTGTATTAGGACTTTGCAATGGTGGGTAAAATATGCAGTGTGGGTTGGCAGGTTCCACAGCTGGGACTTGAACCTGTGACCTTCTGCTTTTGGATACAGTGCTTTTGTATACAGTGCTTTTGTACACTGCGCCGCCATGTTCTCACATAGCTGGTGCATTCCCTGGTGGTGCCTTGACATGTGCTGCCTGCGGCCCTCGGTATCCCCTTCTCCAGCATCTGTCCAGTTGCCATTCTAACATGCACGCCATGCTGTTGTGGGACATGTGCCCGCTATAGGCACCCTGTCTGGTGGTTGAGGACACCGTGAACAGCGTTGTTTCACTGTGGATCCATTCCCCTTGTATGGGGACGGTGTTTAGTCCCTTCCACATTTTCTCTCTGTGCTATAAGGCTTACTCGGGGGAGGGGGGGCGCATTGATACCACTGTTGCCCAACTTGGTTCTTGTTTTTATCCGTTTATTTGGGTCATTCTCAGTGTTTCTGTGCTCTTATGTTGTGTGCACATGTTTCACACTTATCACTTTTTTGGGTTTCCCTGCCTGTGCTATACATTGCTGACAGCCAAATGGTTTCTCTCCCCTTTAACGGCAGGTTTTCATTCGCGTTGGAATTGTGCTGTAAATTTCAGCGCGTTAGTGTGAGGGGAGCCTCTCCACGCCCACTCTCCACCCATTGACCCCTTCTCTCTGCCCACTCTCCACCTTCTGCACTGTTTTAACGTGCCGCGGGGCTTTACGATCGTTAACTACGGTTAACGCGCTTAGTATGACGTTAACGGTCGTTGGCGCGTGATTACGCGCGTTATACTGCACTTACGATCGTTAACGTCATACAACGCGCGTTATTCACGTTTACCGCACTTTAGTAAACATGCCCCTTAGTGACGCTGAATATCCTGGAAAACTGCCTGGGCCCCATCCGTATAGTACTGGGATGGTCCATGGGTGAAGCAGGGTGGAGCTAGCAATATAGCGGTTATATTCAGCACCACTATATGGATGACTCTCTGGATAAATCAAGACAGCAGACTGAATATCACCACTAAAGGGAAAGTGCTGGCCCTCACTATTCTACCCCGATATTCAGTACCAACCACTATCTGGATACCAGCACTGAATATCCAGAATAATTTTAAATGAGCAGCAGGGATTTAAAAATATGGTTCCGACTGTCATGGCTCAAAATTGACCCAACAATGTTTACTCTTGCCCAAGAATACCTCGTTATAGTTTATGGGAAAGAAATTTATCACTTTATTAACTTTATCTTCATGGCAAAAATCAGCAGATCTAACTTAAATAAGTTGTGCTGTGTTACTCTGTTAGATGATACAAGAAGTGGCATAGCTTTCAACTCCTTGCAAATCACTAGATACATTTTTTAAAAGAACATCACATCCTCCAGAGCAGATCATGACACACCCTTCTATAATCGCTTTCTCACACCATACATTCTGTAAAAGTAGTCTAAGGGGTATGTTTACTAAGGAGTATGTTTACTAAGCCGTCTTAACGTCGCAGCGGTGGTAGTATCGCATGATAAGTGACGTTATCGCGCGATAATGTCACTTATCCCGCGATAACGCAGCGGTAGCATTAAGGCACACTAACGCTGTGAAATCCGGGCCTGAAGGGTGGAGTAAGGCTTCCCAGAGGGCAGAGAGAAGGGGTCAATGAGTGGAGAGTGGGCGGAGAGAGGCTCCATGCAAACTAACGCCGTGAAATCAGGGTCTGAAAATTAGCGCCAGTGAAAACCTCGCGCTAGAGGCACATTTGCAGCAGAGAGAAACTATTTCTTTTTTTTTTTAATTCTTTATTTTCGTTTTATAACAACAAAGGAAAGGAAGACATACAGCTAAAAGACAGATACATACATAGAATGTGATACATACACCAAAGTAAACCCCTGCCACCCCCCTCCCCCCTGCTTCTTCTCTAGAAAACTAATCATTCCCGAAACGGGCGTGTACTGACATTATTGTGTTACAAAACCTAACGGTGATCTGAAACATGATGAGTGTACATTACAGACATGTCGGAGCAATGAGCAGATTGTACATAATCATTGAGCATCTGCCATTTAGACAAGCGAGAGTGAGTTTGGGTATGGGGAATAGCTCTCCGAGATATCTGCTCATATTTACTATATAAGCAGACAAGGTTCCACCATTCATTGACAGTAAGTCGAGAGCTATCCTTCCAATTCCTCGTGATTAAACATATGGCTATACCCAGCATGAAATCAAGGAGAAAGCGACCCTTCTTAGGAAGAGAGGGGACCTCCGCCACTGAGCGGAGTCCCACAATCTTCCAAGAAAGAGGCTCGTGGAGGTGTAAGATAAATTGAATACGACCCCAGACCCACCCCCAGTAAACCTGTAGTTGAGGACATTCATAAATAACATGAGCGAGGGTTCCCACAGCAGTATGGCAAGACCAACACTGGTCCCTAGCAGTTGTGTTCCATTTGGCTATTTTTTCTGGAGTATAAAAGCATCTATGTGCAAAAAAGAAGAGAGTTTGGGTAACTGAGGCAGATCGGGAAACCCGCACTACTTTGCTCCAGAAAACGCTCCATTGCACAGGGGTTAAAGTGGTTTGCAGTTCGCGCTCCCAGGCTTGTTGGGCTCTACAAGTAGCAGTATCTGTACCCTGACATAATAGTTTATAAAAGTTAGAGGCTACCCCATGTGTACTACTAATAGAGTGAATTAGGTCTAATAGCCCGTCCTCAGTAGGGACAGAGGGCGGCAGGATTCGAGCACTTTTGAGGCAGTGTTGAAGCTGCATCAATTGAAAGTAATGTTTCGCTGGTAACGCAAATTCCTTTTGTAAATCAGAAAAGGTTTTCCAACGAGCTGCAGAGAAGAGCTGTTGGGGTGTCCAGATCCCCCTAGAGTACCAGGGTTTCCATGCTATCGTTCTATTTAGGACTTGAATTCTGGGGTTATTCCACAGCGGGAGTCCGTCCTGAGGACATACGTTTGGGCCCAGTGATAGAATGAGAGTGTTAAAGGCCGCAAGAGTATCGACAATCATTGGGGGATGGCGGGTGTCTACGTGGTGTGACTCTTGGGGGGACCACTTGTCCTAGGCGGCTGTTTGTCAATCAGGGGATCAAGAACTAAATTGAAATCCCCCCCTATTATCAATGAAGTATTAGCAGAGGCCTGCGCAACCTGAGCAATGGTAGCAAAAAAGGCAGGGTCATCCACATTAGGAGCATAAAGGCATATACATGTAACTTCAAGGTTACCTATCTTGAGGTGAACTCTGGACCATCTACCTGCTGTATCTGAGCTAGTCGCAATAATAGTAGCATGCAGAGATTTCCTAACCAGTATGGCAACCCCACATTTCTTAGAAACGGCTGGGGAATAGGCGGCCACCATGTAAGGTTTAATATTGAGTTTAAGAGTTTCCTTTGAATTTAAATGCGTTTCTTGGAGGAAAATCAGGTCCGCAGCTTCATGACTTAGATAGCTTAGGATTTTCTTCAGTTTTATCGGATTATTGATTCCTTTTACGTTCAATGATAAAATCTTACATGGTGCCATCAATCGGTAATAGACATTTTAGGTAAGGGCGCTTGAAAACACACAACATAATCAGAATCTGTACAACAATAATATAATCACCGAGTCTGCTGGCTAATACACCCCATATTGAAAAGTATGTACCAAAGTAACTTAGAGAAGAAGCAAAACCCCCAATGAAAATGGCGACCATATGTCTGCGGGAGGAGGCCCTAGAGAGGAAGATAGAGACATAAAAAAAAAAAGAAAAGAAACACCAGAGTCCATAATTAACACTGTCTCTGATACTCATCGAGGCTACGATGGGTAGATGGAGTCGGGTCACAGATATCATCAAAATAAGGCAACAAACCGCCCTCGACAGACTCTTTGCTGAGTCGCGGCAAATCCAATATGGCAGGTACAGCGGATATGAGAATACTGGCAGGAATATGCTGGAAGTCAGCGCATCAAGTCGGCTTCTTTAGCATCCAAAAACTCCGCTAGTAGATCAGGGTCCTCAAATGTTCTTGTCTGATTGTGAAGCGTGACTCGGAGCTTGGCCGGGTACATCAGGCCATAGCGTGCTTGTAGTTGTTGAAGCCTCGGCCGGAATTCCAGAAAGCGCTTTCGGCGGTCGACCGTGGGTTTAGCCAAGTCAGGATAGAAGGAGATCTTGTGGCTCTCAAACTCCATATGGCCCTTTGCCCGAGAGGCACTGAGAATTTGCTCCACATGTTGATATCTCAAAAGTCGAAAGATGATAGGCCGCGGGGTCTTCCTGTTGAGCGTTATGTTTGTGGGTACATGATGAGCGCGATCGATCTCCAATTCTTTGGTAAAGGTGATTTGGAGCAGGGAAGGGAGGATTTTATATAAAAACTCCTTCATGTCTCCCGATTCCGCTCCCTCCGGTATGCCCACGAGTCGTAGGTTGTTGCGGCGCGCTCTATTATTGCCATCTTCCACTTCTTTCTGCAAGGCCCGCACCTGACGTTCAACTTTGTCGAGTTTGGACAGCCGGACCGCGTGGGAGTCTAATATGCTCTCCATTTTGTCCTGACGCGAAGAGAGCCCCTCTAGCCTGCCTTGCAGTACCCCAAGATCTTCCCGCAGCGCTCGGAGTGCTTCACCGTTTGACTGCACGAGGTCCTTAACCCCTCTAATCTCTGCGAGGATTTCCTGCTGCATTTCAGGGCCCTCGCGCAAAGCCAGCCCCTTCTGCGGGGACGGGGGTTCAGTTTTGGAGCGTTTGCCGTGAGAAGCCGCTGGAGATCCAAATTCCAGGCGCGTAGGTTTGGTCCCCGCCATCTCACCAATGTGCCCCGGCAAGATCAGAGCAGAAATTCAAGTATGTCCGGTGTTAATTCAGGATTCTGAGTAGGCCTCTCGGGAGCCTCAGCGTTATGTGACCATCCCGCTGGACATCGGGCTCCGCCCCCAGAGAGAAACTATTTCAATCAGCAATGTGCAGCAAAGACAGGGAAACCCAGAAAAGTGATAGTTGTGATACATGTGCAGGGACCAAAAAGGCAAATAAACATATAAAAGGACCAGAACCACATCTAAAATCCCAATAATCAATCTGGCCAATAGTGATATTAATGATAAACATAAACACTACTGACAAAGCGTATAAATTAAGATATCATATTTAGAAGGGTCCATGCTCTGTCCCCCTACAAAGTGAATGATTCCACATTGAAATAGCGCTGATCAGGGTTTCTGATGAGGGTCCAACATGGGCACGAGTGTGTGTCCCACAGTGTCACAGGGGATATTACCCAACAGGTGCTCCCAAGGGCACATAACATTGGCAGGCGGTGCGGGGGGGGGGGGAGGGAAGCACACATGTCCATGTAGGCACCCCTACCCGAGAACCCACACCATAGGCAGCTGCCTACTGGCATACTGGATGGCCTGGGACTGCGCACCACCAGCACCACCGGCATAATGGCATTGCACCATGGTGGCAGAGGGGCACTGATGGCAGAGGGGGCACACACGCGTGCCCATGTTGGACCCTCATCAGTTGCTGTCTTGCTGCTTTACAGTTTCGGCATTCCTATGTGCCACCTAGGCATCTGCCTTGCCTGCACTGTGCCCCAGCTGGACCACAGCATGTGCCACCTGAAGCCCCCTGTATCCCATTTACAGCATCAATACATTTGCCCTTTCCTACGTGCCCACTCTGCTTTTGCTGCACATGTGCACGCCCTAACAAACCTGCCCAATCTAAATGACAGAAACCCTGATCAGCGCTATTTCAATGTGGCATCATTCACTTTGTAGGGGAACAGAGCATAGACCCTTCCAAATATGATATCTTAATTTATACGCTTTGTCAGTAGTGTTGCTTTATGTTTATCATTAATATCACTATTGGCGAGTTTGGCTATTGGGATTTTAGATGTGGTTCTGATCCTTTTATATGTTTATTTGCCTTTTTGGTCCCTGCACATGTATCACAACTATCACTTTTCTGGGTTTCTCTGCCTTTGCTGCATATTGCTGACTGAAATGGTTTCTCTCTCCTGCAAATGTGCCTCTAGCGTGAGGTTTTCACTGGCGCTAATTTTCAGACCCTGATTTCACGGCGTTAGTGTGCATGAAGCCTCTCCCCGCCCACTCTCCGCCCATTGACCCCTTCTCTCCGCCCTCTGGGAAGCCTTACTCCACCCTTCAGGCCCGGATTTCACAGCGTTAGTGTGCCTTAATGCCGCCGCTGCTGCGTTATCACGCAATAATACCACCGCTGCGACGTTAAAACGGTTTAGTAAACATACCCCTAATATTCTTACTTAGCATATATACCCTTGCCTTCCATATTTACCTCAGTTGTATATATACTTTTGCAGTCATGCTCACTTTTCATAAAAGAGAGGCACTTTCATTTTGAAATGAAAATGAAAAAAAAAAAACCACAGTGAAACAAACTTGGGTTTTTTTTTTTTTGTTTTTTTTTCATTTTTAGTATTCCATTAAGGGGGTTATTTTAGAAGCCCTGTTCGTGATTTGCACATGTGAAAACACTAATTCACATATGCAAATCACCTTCATGGCCCAAAAATTGACCCACCTCTTCACAGAGCATTTCAAGACTTTACATCTTAACTAACTGCAAAATTAT
Organism: Ichthyophis bannanicus; assembly: GCA_033557465.1. Taxonomy (NCBI): domain Eukaryota; kingdom Metazoa; phylum Chordata; class Amphibia; order Gymnophiona; family Ichthyophiidae; genus Ichthyophis; species Ichthyophis bannanicus. Next base: position 1,043,267,381 of record CM066032.1, on the reverse strand, counting down.
AACAAATGTTAAAAACTCAAACTCCTCAGGAACATGTATGAGTCCATTATGTAAATAGTTATAATACAATTTTAACAAGTTAACTGTTATTGTAAATAGTTCCAAAAGTTCTTTGTATACAAAGTTATGTTCCATGTAAACCGCTTTGAGAATTTGAAAGGCAGTATAGAAAAAATGTTAAATAAATAACATAAATAAATAAATAGCCTTTTTAGAAAGGCTGGGTTTTACACATTTTTGCCTCAATAATGTCAGTGTTACATGGAGGCATGCCAGAGGCATTTCTGGGATGGTTTAAGAAAGATCCACATTTCACAACAGTGACACATGTTTAAAGCTGCAGACAGACACCTCCATATTTATACCTACGCCCAGGCACGACAGGCAGTTAAAAGTACTTGTTTCTGCCGGATGTCTCCAGTTAGGATAATAAGGGAAATGCCCTCTCAATCCTCAATTATTTATAGGCAAAACTGAAATTCTGCTTATTCTTTAAATGATTTTTATTAACTTATTCATAATACATTCCAAAGAATACACAATGAAAAGGAAATAACAGAGCGGCAATGTTTAACTAGAGGAAACGAGAGAAAAACTCTATGAAATAATCAACTCCATTATATTAGATCACAACGTAAAGAAAATACAGAGGCCCCAAGAAATGAAATAAGCACAGGGAACAAAACATCCCTTGCAAGAAATTACATACTCATAGCAGGGCGAGAACTTATGGGCAGGACCATACCTAGCCCTGTGCGAGCGATGCTGCCACACAGGGCGCAAAGGCTTAAGAGGCACATTTCCGCTGTCTGCCATTGCCTGCCGCCGCCTCTTTTTCTTCACTCAGTAGCGGCAGGCAATGGCAAACATCTGAAATGCGCCCCTTAAGCCTCGCGCTAAGCACATCTGTCCCTCCATGCTCTGATGTGACATCAGAGAAGGGAGGGACAGATCTGCTTAGCGCCGGCAACTTACACAGCAGGCACGCCTCTTCTCTCCCGCCGTGAGGGAGGGGGCGCACACCCATTGTGCAAGTTGCACAGGGAGCAATTCAATCTCAGTACAGCCCTGCTTATGGGTCAACCGTATGTGGTGATACAGTGACCACCGTCTCCTCTCTAGCCACCAGGAATTCTAGAAGCTGCCCAGCTTAAAAAAAAAAGAAGTTTTGTCTTATAGGCAACTATGCAACGAGAAGGACCCTAGGTCTAAGCTCTAGGAATTCCTTCCTCCTTTGTTGTGTAACATGTGAGAGATTGGGGAAAATACACACATACTAGAAAAAGCATATTAAAATTCCTGAAATAGGAACGAAGAACTAAATACTTATTAGGTTCCAGGGCCAGGATCACAAGCATGGTGGTCCGCTCAGTTACTATCTCAAGTTAGGTCCCTGGAAACCGCTCAGTTAGGTCCCTGGAAACCGGAGAGGAGTCACAGGAGGCAAAGCCATGAGAACCTGCACCCAAGGACAAATACTGAACCCTCACGATAGGAGGCAAGTTATCCCCAGGAAGCTTAAGACCCTCCTGGAAATATTTGCGTACCATCACAGATGCTGACAGAATAGGTGACTTTGGAAAATTTACAAGTCTCAAATTATTCTTGCATGCTTGATTTTCTAAGTATTCTGTCTTTCTTGAAAGCAGAGTCCTGTCCTTGACATGGGCCACACACAGCCCTCAAAGCTGACAAAGCTCTTTTCCATACTGACTATCCTACAAGCATGCTGCTCCTGTCATTGAGAAACCTTGGAGAGATCAGTTTTTAAAGTTAACAATTCCATACTCACTGTCCCCACAACAGACAAAAGAGAGGAGATCATAGTAGCCACGGCTTCCCACAGTGCTTCCAATGTGATCTTTGCAGGCTTGACCAAACCCCCAGACAACAGAATCAGACTGCCTCCACAGCTTGCTGCCAAGGAATCCCCAACAATGGGTGATGACCCTGCTACGCCTCCAGCTTCATCCACAGTGACTGTGAAAGAAGAAAAAGAGATTGCTGCCTCAAAACACTCTTCACTCCCCTGTACCGGCGAGCTCATCAGCAAGCAGGATGGAAGCACTTCACAGGGGGAGAGTGCTGCTCTGGAGAGAGGCATACTCCGGACACACTCAGAGCCATAGAGTTCTCAGTCAACTGCCCCACCGAAGATGTTGCTTCTGCTGAGGTATAGGAAAAGCCTCACACTGCGAATGTTTTCTGCCCCAGAGAGATGTTACTGACCAAGTCCAAGAGTAGGTTGGCCTGCTTACACTTCCACTACCCCGTCTTGTCTAATGGAGCCGCTAAATGATACTGGGCAGAAAGGTTAGTGAAGAGCGTCCACACCGCAGCAGATCCCTGCCGCCATCTTGCCCAGCCCCCAGATTGAGCTCTGTTCAAAATTCTGCTTATTAAAATCTACACTGATCCCAAGAAAACACTCACAAAATTTAAAACAATAAATTTCTCCCCCCTCAGAGAAGGCCAACTAGGAAGTATTGAGACCTCTGTGTACTGCCGCACCTCTGCATACCTCCATTTGCGAAATGGCCAGCTCATACATGCATGTGACAACATATCCACATGCAGGTTTTGGACTATGGGCAATGACATGTCGATGCCATTGGGTCTCCCCATTGTTAATATTTTATTCATGCACATTTCTGAAATCATCCATGTCCATGCACATATACAGACATTTATTTTGCATGTCCCTATTTTCTGGTACACTGATGGAGACATTTGTCTTTCGGGACAGGGATAGGTCCATTTTTTAAGACATTTACATGTTTACACCTTTTTTATTGCCCCTGCTTTGGAAAGAATTTCAGTCATTTTGACTTGTTTGATCCAGGAGGCACCTACGCGGCTTATCTAAAATGTGCCTTTATTGAAAATTGAGGACATTGGGACCCTTTTACTAAAGTGTGGTAAGTTTTTGTACAGTATGTTAAAAACTGTTGAGGTTATCCATCGTATTCCATACACTTACTGCAAGAGAAGTTCTTACTGCACATTGCGTTCTTTCGCAATTAGTACAGTTGCACTAAATGCCGCCTATTGTTGCACCTATGCTAATTGCAACATTGACAGTATGTGGTTATTACCATCTGATAACCACAATGTGCAGTCCATGCCCACTCTATCCATAACCTGCCCAAGCCCTGCTGCATTTCATATTATGAAGGTAGCATTCAATTAAGTGTGTACTAAGTGCATCAGTCATGCAGAAGCTGGTAGCATGCATTAATTCACATGGAGGCCCATTCCGATCGGGGCACGTCCAAGCCATCCAGATGTCCAAAATATGGATGGCCTGGATTTGAACCCAATTCTGCACCCACAGGAGCCAGACACTGGTGCAGAATCGGGGCACTTGGATGGGATGGATGGGCCCCGATTCTGATGCAGACATCCTACACCCTGCATGGCCAGCCCTCCCTATGCTCCTGCTGGAGCCCTGGTGCCATGGTGTATCATCACCATTGCACCAGGATGCCCAGCAGGAGCCCCAATTCCCCACACCAACAGAAAACAGTGTTACCCTGCCGCCCAACCCTGGAGGGACCTGCCATGGTCAGCATCGGATGGTTGGAGCCTACAATTCTCTGCATTGTGTGTTGGGGTGGGGGGTTTCTTGGGTTGGGCACCACCATCCATTGGATGTATTCCACCTCCAAGGTGGAATAAGTCTGACGTCCATTGTTCCCCGCTGGATGTACAGATGCTGGATGCTTTGAATCAGCCCTGTATGTCCGGTTTGTGTGGTCTGCCCCCCACTCTGCCCTTCCCGCCCCTGTCCAGAGCTCCCACACAAAGGCCCTACATGTGTGGGGAGCTATCACGCCAGAATAGGCCTCCTGCAAATAGCGGGGGATATACGTCCAAACTGGACATACATCCCTGCTATTCGATGTTTGAAATGACCCCCATGTTAACTATTTAGCACACTTCAGTAAAAGGTCTTCATTATTTACAAATGACATGCATTAAAACTGAAAAAAAATATGGAAATATGAAAAACGAAAGGAAAAAAATGGATCCCTCCTGAGAGGCTAAACAAAACAAAAGGAAAGTACAGCCCTAATTCTTACTCATCCACAACTATGTCTGCAGGAAATAGTACCATCCAAGTTTTTTATGCAACTGTTTTTGGGGGTTTTTTGGTGGGGGGGGGGGAAGGACTTCTTCTCCTCTTTGGTTTTTAGTCACTCACCCAGAAACAACATGTGCAGCTTGTAAACGGGGGTGCTTGTTGTGAAAGTTCCACAATCTTGGCAAAGACAGGAATTTATATGACTTGCAAAGGATTGTGGGTGTTGTAGTTTATTCACACAAAATCAGCCATTCAACAAAAATAACAAATTGTAGTTGCTCGAGTGTAAGCAGAAAACAGATTTTATTTATGGGGAGTTATTCCCTCGCACAGATGTGCTTGGTAACATCAACAGGATACTTTCTTCAGGAAATATATTCAGGTAACAAAACAAATAAATAAGACAACTGAAATACTTAGGCAACAACTCAGTAAAGACCTTGATGGAACAGAAAAGGTCTTTCTTCCAACCCCTGCTAATAACTTTCTTAGCAGTGCCTAAATGAAAAATAAACCCAAAAGGAAAATTCTCTTTTTAAAAAAAACAACAACTTTCTTCTATTCACACAGTGAAGAAGTTTTCTTTCCAGAGCCCACGTGCACTTGTGCCTGGCTTAACCACAGGTGCTTAACCAGCTGCAAACCCTTGCTGGTTCACTCTCCACGTGGCTCCAACTTACCCTAAAGCTTTCACTTAAAGAAACTTTTCTGGGTAGTTAAAGAAACACAGTACAGTTCCTTTTGGTGACTGTTGCTTTACTGAGGATTACTTTAAAACAGCATCTTAGACAGAGAGCAATCCGTGCATTCTACTTGCTCATTTGATATTTCCCCTTGCTCCTGAAATATCATGGAATCATTTTCATACACTGGCTCAGAGGAATTCTCTAACTGATCACTCTCAGAATAGCATTTGTTTCCCTGCTGTCTTCCTTGTGCAGAGCTAGGGAACAGATCAGAGTTCATACCTGAGCTCACGTTGCCATTAGATTTCCTCTCTGGGTATTTTGGCCAATAGGTAGCAAAGCTTCTGTGCCCAGCTCTCCAGTCAGAATCTCTAGACTTTAGGTCTCTTTTCCCATACCTCCTTAAATAGGTATTAGAGCTCCTTCTTTCTGTAGATGCAGCCGTCCCCCTTAATGGTACTGTCTGAGGGTTCCTGGCTGTATATCTCCAAGCCTCTGGTTCCTTCCAGTCCAATGAAGAATGCTTGCCCCTGGAATCTCTCCCAACACACGCACTGCCTTGGGCTCCTTTCCTAGACCTCCTCCTGGACGTCTTGCTGTTCTTCCTTCTGTGTTCTCTCTGCTGTTGCTGTCGCCGTCCTCCTTCCTCTTGCCATTGCCAGCCTTGCTCTAGCTGTAGCTTCTTCCGTTCCTGTCTGTATGAAGAATTTCTCCTAGTTTTAAAGTGCCTAGATGGACACTCCACCCTAACATAGTCCAGGTGTTCTGAATCAAGCCCTGCCATAGGAGATGGGTGATTAGGGATTACATCATAACTTCCTTGATTAGGCACATGTTTCCCCACTTCAGCTCTCCTAGAGGCTTTCTGTAAACCAGTGCCTTCTGGGTCTGGTAGTCTTTTAGGTAAACACTCTGTTTTAGTGCTTTTACCAGCCAGCACAGGTTGCTAATTCAGAGCCAATTCACCTCTTGTATTATTTCTCCCTGAACTATGATAAGCTTCCTTATCACAAGCTTTAAAAGTGAAAAAAGTCAGATACAGTTGTGGTCAACTTTACTGGCACCCTTGCATTTTAATTACATAGTGTACAATATCTTGAGAAATAATTGGAAATATTAAGAACATAAGAACATAACATAAATATTCCAACTGTATGTCATCATAATATTTTAATAGTGATAGTAATGGTTCAAAGGTATGCAACAACAAGCAACAAAGATGTCTGTACAACTTAGACATAGTCATTTCTAAGAAAAAAAAACCCAAAATATGACCTGGACAGGATTAATGGTACCCTTCACTGATATTTGACTGCACAACCCTTAGCAGTGATGACAGCCTCCAAACATATTTTGCAGCTATCTATAAGTTTCTTATATCTGTCTGCTGGTAGTTTCTACCACTCTTCAACTGTGATTTGTTCCAGCTCATAAATGTTTTCAGGATTCCTTTTACCCACGGCAGATTTCAGCTTTTACCAAAGGTTCTCGATTGGATTGAAATTACGACTCATTGCTGGACAGTTTAAAAGAGTCAATTTGTTCCTTTATAACTATTCTTTTGTACATTTGGATGTATGTTTTGGGTCACTGTCCTTCTGGAGGACCCATGACCTTTGACCAGACCTAGCTTTCTGACACTAGGTAGAACATTTCACACCAGAATACCTTGGTAGTCTTCTGACTTCATGATTCCTTTAATGCATTCCACACCCCCAGTTCCTGAGGCAGCAAAACAGCCTCAGAACATTATGGAACCTCCACCATATTTAACTGTAGGAAGGGTGTTTTTCTCCTTATAAGTTTAATTTCTTCACCTGTAAATGTCTCGCTGGTCTACATTGCCAAAAAGCTCAAATTTGCTTTCATCTGTCCACAGAACATTTTCCCAAATGGATTGTGGTTTCTCAAGGTGGGTTTGGGCAAATATCAGGTGTGTCTTTTTATGTCTGTCTTTAAGCAGTGGGTCCTCCTTGGCCTTTGCCCATGAAGTCGTTGTTTGTTTAGTGCACAGTGTACGGTGCGGGTTGAAACCACCACTCTAGATTGTTCCAGGTCAATCTTAAGCTCTTTGGATGTTGTACATGGTATTTTTCCAACAGTTCACACTAATCTTCAAAGATTTCTTTGATTAATTTTCCTCTTCCCACCACATCCTGGTGGGTTGTTGACAGTTTCATGAGCAGAAAACTTCTTAATAACATTGCGAACTTTAGACACAGGAATCCCAAGGTTTTTGAAGATGGCCTTGCACCCCATTGAAGTTTGATATTTAGTGAAAATGGCTTTTCTGATGGTCTCAGGCAGCTTTCTTGTCTTCATCATTGTCAAAATGGAGCAAGGAGTTTATGTGGCTATTTTGAACATTACAGTCATCGTTCCTTGGTTGATTTAAGTCATGTGAGTACTGACAATTGATCACAAATGTTTCTAATTTTACTGTAATGGGAATGTAGTTCTTCTTTTCAAACTGATTTAAATTGTTTTTAAGGGTGCCAATAAGCATGTCCTCATTAAATTAAGCAAGACCCTACTAAATATTCTAATATTATGACCTTACAGATATCTAATGATTTTTTGTTGAGCTGTTTGGCTTGAAAGGATTTTCTCTCTCGCACAAACCTTCCTTTTTTATCTTTTTCAAAGGCAACAACACCCCTTAAAAGTAATCAAAGGGACAAATCAGCCAGCAAATCCTTGGATATACTTAGCTATGTGCTGAACTTCTGAATGCCACTGCTTCAATCAATTAGCAACATTTTTCTTCCAAACAGCGTCGCCATGTGAAACTCTCTAATCGCGGGACTTACATTGCTAAACACCTACCATCACCTAATGTTATCATGGTGAAAGTCTGACTAAACAGTCTTTTTCTTTATTCTTGCTTATACTCCACATATTTAGAAATTAAGGGGTATGTTTACTAAACTGCGGTAAACGTGAATAACGCGCGTTGTATGACGTTAACGATCGTTAGCACGCTATAGCGTGTTCTATAGCGCATTAACGATCGTAAACGCGTTATAGCGCGCGCTATCATGCGCTAACGAGCGTAATGCTCCGCGGTGCGGTAAAACACTGCAGAAGGTGGAGAGAGGGCGGAGAGAAGGGGTCAATGGGAGGGGGGGCTAATGCGCTGATTTTCAGAGCTGAATTCCAACGCAAATGAAAACCTACCAGTAAAAGCACTTTAAAGGGGAGAGAAACCATTTACATGTCAGCAATGTACAGCCTAGGCAGGGAAACCAAAAAAGGTGATAAGTGTGATAATGTGCACAGAACAAAAGGGCACAGAAACACCGAAAATGACCCCAACAAACTGGGAAAAAACAACAACCAAGCTGGCCAATAGTGGTAGCAATGAGAAACATCAACCCCCCCTCCCCGAGTAAGCTCCATAGAAAAGATATAATTCGTGGAAGGGTCCATACTCCGTCCCCATACAAGGTGCATGGGCCCACAGTGAAATAGCGCTGCTGAGGGATTTCCTCACCATCGGACAGGGTTCCTATGGCGTGCACATGTCCCGCAACATCAGGGCGGGCATGTCGGAACGGGCAACCGGGCAGATGCTGGAAAAGGGGATACAGAGGGCTGCAGGCGGCACATGCAGTGGTGCAGCTGGGCCACAGTGGGACTAGGGTGATGCTCAGTTGGCCCATAGGAATGCGTAAACAGTAGAGCCAGACAGCAAATAATGATGGCCCAACATGGGCACGAGTGTGTTTCCCAAAGCGTCACAGGGGAGAGTATCCAACAGCAACCCCCAAGGGCACGGAATACTGGCAGGAGGGGCTGGGGGGGAGCGTGGACGTCTATGCAGGCACCCCTACACCAGAACACGCACCATAGGCGGCCGCCTACCTGCACACTGGATGGCCTGAGACCACGTACCACCAGCTCCACCAGCAGAAGGGCATGTCAGCACGGTGGCTGAGGGATACTGGTGGTGGAGGGGGCAGTGGCAGCTGCCCGGAGCAGACCGTGGCCTAGCCCTGTGTAGGTGGGTGCCATGCACTGCAACAGACAGGCCCTGTCTGACCAACAGTCATGATATCACCAGGGAATGCACCATCTCTGTGAGAACATGGTGGTGCAGTGCACAGAACCACTGTATTCAGAAGTAGAAGGTCACAGGTTCAGGTCCCAGCTTTGGTTTCCGCCAACCCAATCCTCATATTTTACCCACTACTATAACGTGCTAATACAGGCAGAACCGTTTTTGCAGATGACGTAAACATACCCAAAACACCAACATTTTACCCTACAGAGCACAGACACCATAAACATGCACGTTATCTAGAGCAGAGCCTCCCAAATGCAGTCCTGGAGGGCCAAACACCATTCCAGTTCCATGCTGCCTCTGATAAAGATGCCTTTGCTGCATTTCTATGTGCCACCCCCATGGTATGCAGATGTATCTCATGCATATTCATGAGGGACAGCATGAAAACCCGAACAGTGTTTGGCACCGCAGGACTGGAGTTGGGAACCTCTGCCGTAAAGCAGCAGTCAACAGGGGCAGACACACCCACACCCACAGGCCCCATTATCCACAGCCTTTTGGAGAGGCAGGACTGTGGGATCTTCGTGCATCTCCCAATACTAGCACTTGCATACCTTAGTAATGCCACCCTAAACTGGGGAATATGGTACACATCTATCAAAAGGCTGCTAGGATTACTGGCAGATAGCAATTCCTAGGTTAGGTACAAGTGTCTGAGTGAGCTGCATCATAGCAACCTTTCTGATGTATGTGCAGTGTGCTACAGGTCATGTGTCTGACATTGTTTACCAACCTGGGGAGTGACTCCTACAGTATTGCGTACTATAGCCATGTCTGCACTGTGCCCAGGACTTGTGTGGTGGCCTGGGCTGCCCAACACCTCTATAGTTGCACAATGCTGGCATAGGTGTGGGGAGTGTGTGTCTGTCTATCCAGTGTGTGGTGGCTTCCAACACCCTCCACAGCCCACACTGCTAGCACTGTTCCCAGTATTGGCCTGCCAATGTGCATAATGAGGAGCAAGGTACTGTGGGAATAGCCTGGATAGGGTGGCCTGGCCTGGCCGCATCTGCGCTAGGCATAGGGCAATGGCTCGGACATTGTAGTGCCTGGTACCACCTGTACAGACAGAGTGGCCACAGCATGTCCTGCTGGGAGGTCACTCTTGCCCTGACTGAGTAGTGACCACGGCATGGCTAGGTTCCCCCATAGTGCTATATAGTATTTTGCTTATGTGATATATGTGGGTTTTCTTTTGGGGCCCAGTCACTGATTTATCTGCTTGGTGTGTATGCTGGCATCCTCTGGGTACATGCATCTCCTCCAGGACCATGCACTATGGACTAGCTGGAGGACTGTCTGCAGCTAGTATGTGTCTTGCTGGAACACCTTGCAGGGTGCAGCGGCTGGAGGTCTGCTGCTGGGGAATGTCAGATAATGGTGGGGGGCAGCTGAGCATATCCAGGACTGCCGTCTGTCCGCTATTGTGTTATGGATGTGTACTGCTCTGTCTGTTCCCCAGCAGGACTGCTGTTGCTGGTCCCCTCTACCTCTGCCATTGCAGGGGGGTAGACTGTGAATCTATTGGTGGGTGACCCTGTTTCCCACCCTAAGCCCCAGAGGATGGGTTGTGTGGTGGTAGGTGATCTGCCCATGGGTCTGTACACCCCCCCCCTTCACCTACAGCAGGTAACCTTGGCACCAACACAGGATATACACTATTCTGAGTGCATCATTGCCCATAAGGACTAGACATGACCGAGACGTACAGCAGGGCACAGATGTATCCTAGGTGTGTCTAACGGAGCTACCTATCACACACTGATGGGGACCTGCAGCATAGTGTATCTCAGCCATGAAATGTGCTGTGGACCGGGTGCTGGGGGCCCCACCTCAACCTCAGGGTGGGCACTGTACCCGTACAATGTGTGTGTCTGTGGCTACTCTGTGGCAGTGCCACACACGGTCTGTCCCCCCTACAGGGCCGAGGTGCTGTGGGGGTGCATACTCGCTCTTGTGCCCATCTCTCAACTGCTGATTTGCATGTGCAGTGCATCATGGGTACAGGTGGGTTAACCCTATCCTGGTAACCACAGCGGAATGTGGGTGTGGTGCCGTGCAGTCCTCCTGTAGCCAGCCAGCTGTTTGTTAGCAGCTCTAGCTCACTGGTTACTACACTGCCTGTGGAGCCAGAGGTCATGGGTCCTAAACCCACAGTGGGGTTCATCAATAGGGCTGTCTTAGGCATTGTCTGTTTTTATTGTATATTAGTTCTGCCAGCAGGACCACCCTCAGGGTACTGTCCCCTTAGGGTGGCTCATAAGGCGCCCTATAGGGCGCCTTATTCGGTGCCTTATAAAGCACCTTATAAGGTGCCTTATATGGTGTCCTATAGGGGACATTATAGGGTGCCTTGGCAGACAGCGCACTTTATAATGTGCCCTATGGAGTGCCCTTAAGGTGCCTTATGTGGCACCTTAGGTTACGCCACTGTGAGGGTGTGTTTGCTGGAAGCACTATTCAGGTACAAGTAACCTTCCTCACAGCCCACTACTTAACCCTTTCCAGGCCAAGCCCAGTACTTTCGGGATCCAAACCTCTGCCTATATATTCCTATCAAATGGTATAGCATACATGACCATGCCAGAGGGAACGTCACTATTGGAACATATTGGATACGACGGGTAGAATTTTCCTGACGTGCAAACATTAACCCAGCTGCAGAATGTGGATAAAATATTATAGTAGGCTTTCAAAGAGTTGCACATGACGCCTCAGCCTGCCTACTTCATTGGACACACTGGGGAATCGAACCCATGACCCTTATATCATCAGTCTGTGTAGTAACCATTATGCTACAGCTCTGTTTCTGTACTTGGGTGTCTGCGCACTATCTTAAGCTTACGCGCAGTAGCGCATGCGCTGTAGCGATCGTTGATGCGTGGCGCGCAATACCGTGCGCAACTGCACGTTATCGGTTACGATGTACCGCCCATGTCCTTTTTTGGCTTTCCTTCCACTAATGCGGCTCCTAACGCGAATTGCACTAACGCAATTTAGTAAACATACCCCTAAGTCTTTCAAGGTTAATGCTGTTATTGATTCACCCAGGGGTAACGCAACACAATGCTTTGTTTCAAGCCTCTGAATCCTCCCGGCTCTTCCTCCTTTTTAAATTGGTCTTGTTTTATTTGATTCCTTTATGTGTCAAATATGGGTGCATATATAGTCCAAAGCCATTTCACTGGCCTCTTTTTCTTTGGAGAAATTGGACAGTAAGGGGTTGAACCGCAAGGGTACCAATAATGTTGACCACGATTGAAGTATCTTAAACAGACCACTATCTCAATAAAAAAGCCAAACATCACATTACAACTGGAAAGCAAAAGTGTGAGCAATGTCTTCAGTTCTAATTTAAATCCAAAAAGGACATACATTTCACTCCATTGTACATCCTGATGTATGTGTGTAAGAACTAGTGAAGATCTGGAATGGAGGAGTCAAACATTTTGGAAAGGAATCTGTATAGTCTGTCTATATAGAACAAAAGTTACAATAGAACAAGGTGATATTGAAGGACTGGAGAAAAGGTTGAAGGGGATAGCACATGAGCATGCATACTGAAACATCAAAGCTAGAATGCTTTGAAGAGAAAATAAATAATGTGACAAGAGGCCCAACAGGTGGTAACAATATCATAAATGACATAGTCTGTGAATGTGCAATGCATATCTTTGCACAAGACAGTGAATCACATTCAAAATATGGAATTAAAAGAATGAAAGAGTACAAAAGGATGGCGGCATGAGTAAGTGATTATGCATGGCATATGAGGCTGGACTATGTCATACTCAAAATGGTAGATAGCACCAACTTATAAGGCAAGCAGCACATGAAGGGGAACTTGTATTCCATGGCAACTTGTGTATAACAATGAAAAAACATTGTCACAGGGTGGGCTGATACTATTCACCACAACTCACTGTCCACCTGAAGTGGCTATCAGGGCCTTCCCTCCAGCTCCTAGGACACTATGATGATCACAAACTCCTGGACATGGTGAGGTGACTGAGCTCCTTGATGCGACTCCTAGACTAAAAAGATTGTTGTAACTGACAACTGGCCTATTGTAGACAGTTTAGTAAAAATGGTAAAAACCATTGCTAAACAAATGATTAAATAAACAAATGACTCTGAAACTACTGGCATGGAACTCACATCATTAGTGGAGAAAAAAGACCTCAGTGAACATTGTCACCAAAGTGACGCAACAACTCTATGCAAAAGTGGCTATTCAAACATGCCAGAAACTGGCACACACAAAGCTACATGGACATACCATTACTGGTCAAAAAACCTCCATATTAATAACATGCCATCAGCAGCTCCAAAAATTGCACAAATCTGTATTGCAAAGGCATCATCAGCAATGCAACAATAAGGGCATATGGATATATAGGCACTAGTTAAAACAAATACTTAGCTGCAACATGGGCTATTTATTTATTTTATTTAACAATTTTTATATACCGCCTTTTCATTTAATCAAGGCAGTTTACAATAACTTAACTTTTAAAAGAACTTGCAAATTTAAATAATAACAGAGAACTTGTAATTTTAAAACGTTTAAATGTTAACTTTTACAAATAACTTGCAAATTTAAACAATAATAGAGAACTTGCAATTTTAGGCATTAACAACGTGACTTCGTCCTGGCTCTGATGTTGGGTGTTTCGCCAAAGCTGCGTCAGGGAGTTGGATACTGCCCAATATCGCTGAGCCAAGACCACTGCAGGTGGAAAGACTAAACTTTGCCCAAAAACCCTTTCATGAAATGCAGACAGAACATCACAAGAAACACATCTCAACTGGTACGCTAGCAAAGCTCAGAGAAAAGTACCAGTCTCTTTTGGTTGTTGACTCTTATTTTCCCATCACACACTGGGTACATTAGCGTAAGCACTCACAAGTTCAGATAATGATGTTTCCAAAAATTCCAGTTAGCAGCATAGGTGAGGAAGATTGTCCACATCATAGTGCCATGGATCCAGCACATAAGTGGAAGACAATTGGCATCTTTCGCTTCGCATTCTGTCCATCAATCAGACAGGGATCAGTAAAGTGAAACTTTTAAGAGTGTGCACTACAACTAGAGGGCTAGGGCTACATTGCCATTTGAAAGGTACATATCTATCATCATAAAGTTCATACAATGGAAACGCATACTATCATATTTGTTTTTCCCAAAAAAGAATTGCTTTAGAAAGAGGGCATGAAATTAGATTGGTAGCAGTCATTTTCTGGTTCCACATGTGTCAAGTTTTCTCTGCATGCCACAGTAGCCTACATGTTTCATGACATGTATTACTGTACAGAGAAATCAGAAAAGGGATTCTACCATATACTGTAGATCCAATGAGCAAGCTTCCTGGGTCCAGGCACAGCACTGGCATATATGAATTACAGAATATAAGTCCTTCTTTAGGAGAGACCCTAGAAAAAGAGCCCGTGTCTAGCCATTGTCAGGCTACATTCCTTATTACCTCTTCCCTTCCAGTCCTGTCTTGCTCTGTTCTCAGATATGGAGGAGACAAGCAGTGATTAATCCCTGGAAGGGAAACGTGTTCGTTGCCATTGCAAGTACTTGCTTTTCATTTCAATGGGCAGGAGATGTATTTGAATAAAGGAAAGGGTAGATAAGTAAGAAAAGGTCTTTTTTTGTTATGATTTCAGGCAGGTTAGCTTTCAATGACAACAGCTCATCAGGCTTTGTATCCTTCAAAGTCTGCCATTTTTTCACAATAAATAGCATCTATTCTGTTTGTCTTACTACCTTTTCTTCCCTATGTGGCAGGAGTGCATAGGTATTTCAGAGCATTACATTTGTGGCTTCTCGTTTCTTTGGTTTCTTGGTTGTGCTGATCTCATCTTGTGGTCGGGCTGCATGTGACCTCTACAAGGCATTGTCCCCCAAGGCAATCATTACTACTACTACTGTTTGCATAGCGCTTCAAGGTGTGCACAGCACTGTACAGAAACATGTAAGAGACAGTCCTTGATTACAGTCTAGTCAAGACAGACAATACAACAGCAGGGGATTAGGATATATTTGGAGGAATGGTAAGGAAACACATAGAAGGTGAATAGAAGACTAAGAGGATCAGGATCCAAAAGCAGCCATGAAGATGTAGGTTTTTAACCTAGATTTGAATAGGGCCAGAAATGGAACCCGACATACTGATGTGGGTAGTTTGTTCCAGGAATAAGGAGCAGCAAAGAGGAAAGATTGAAGTCTGGAGTTGGCAGTGGCAGAAAAAGGCACACATAGAAGGGATCTGCCAGAAGAGCAGAGTTCCCGAGGAGGGGTGTAGGGAAAGATAAGAGAGGAAAGGTAGTGAGGAGTAGTAGAATGAGTGCACTTATAGGTCAGTAAGAGAAGTTTGAACTGGATGTAAAAATGGATAGGGAGCCAATGAAGGGACTTGAGAAGTGGGGTTACAGTACATGAGCATAGCAACACTAGCAGAAAATTAGTCATGAAGCTGAGTTTTGAAAAGATTGAAGTAGGGAGAGATGAATCAGATGGAGACCAGCAAGGCAGAGTTTGCAATAATCTAGATGGGAAGTGACTAGAGAGTGGATAAGGGTCTTGGTAGTGTGTTCAGAAAGAAAGGGGCAATGTTTGCTGAAGTTATAGAGGAAGAAATGACAGGTTTTAGCTATCTGTTGGATGTGTGTGGAGAAGCACAAGGAGAAGTCAAAGATGATTCCAAGGTTGCAAGCCGAGGAAACAGGGAGAGAAATAGAAAAAGGAAGAAGGAGGAGGTGGGTTTAGAGGAAAAGATAAGAAACTCAGCTTTGGTCATGTTCAATTTCAGATGGTGGTTCATCCAGGCAGCAATATCAGATAAGCAGTCAGGGATCTGGGCCTGGGTTCCTGCAGAGATATCAGGCGCAGAGGTGTAGATCTTAGAGTCATCACTGTAAAGATGGTACTGAAAATCATGGGAGGAGATGAGTGCACCAAGGGATTGGGTGTAGATAGAGAAGAGGAGAGGTCCCAGGACAGAGCCCTGGGTACACCAACTGAGATCAGGATAACAGCAGTGGAGGGTATACCAAACATATAAATGTATGCTAAATAAATATACTAAAAGTGCAGTGAGAGAGATAAGAGGAAAACAAGGACTAAACAGAGCTCTGAAATCCAAGTGAGGACAGGGTATTGAGGAGAAGGTGGTGATCAACAGTGTCAAAAGCAGCAGAAAGGTCAAGAAGGATGACAAGCAAAGCTTCTTTGATTTGCCCAGGAACAAGTCATTGGAGACTGGCAAGAGCCGTTTCAGTGGAATGTAGAGGATGAATGCCAGATTGCAATGGATCTAGAAGGGCTTGAGAGGAGAGAAAATGAAGACAATGGCAGTGAACATAGGAAAGAGGTAGGGACATGTTTACTAAACCATGGTAGACTTTTGCAGATATTGTGCTGCAATAGCTGCAAAAGACCTGTGGTAAGTCAAAAAACCTCCATGGTATCTGTAGGGGTGTTCCCAGCTTTCCCCTGCAGATACCATGAAGGTTTTGGATTTACCACAGAGATCAGTGGTACCTGCATTGTCAGATAATGCAGGAAGTCCCGTGGTGCCTGTCGATGCAGGTACAATGGGTCTCCACGGTAAATCCTAAGGGAGGCAGGTAGCAATTGAT
Source organism: Ichthyophis bannanicus (assembly GCA_033557465.1). Taxonomy (NCBI): domain Eukaryota; kingdom Metazoa; phylum Chordata; class Amphibia; order Gymnophiona; family Ichthyophiidae; genus Ichthyophis; species Ichthyophis bannanicus. The sequence goes on along the minus strand of CM066032.1, from coordinate 1,043,250,898 downwards.
TGCAAGGAGCTCTCGCTAGCTCTGTGCCCTAATCGCTGCTGTGTCCCCCCCCCCCCATGCTGCAATTGGGCCCTCCCTGATCTTATAATGTCGTTGGTGCCACAGATGTCAATATCTATGACACCAACAATAAAAAGCTGTGCTTTCCCATCCCTTCAGCACCGATCCCCACTGGAACAGCTCCCAATCCCCACTGGGAACAGTCAGGGAAACCCCTGCCTAGATCCAAATCTGGCTAGCTAGTGGGCTACTCCTCCCTCCTTCCCATCCCCGCAATCTACAAGTAAGAATCCTGGCTAGCCAGGACCCCAACTCCCCCCTCCCTTCCCCATTGAAAAATTATTTACCGGCTAGTCATTTGGCCTAGAGGAGGTCCCCAACTCCCTAACCCCCTCCAAGGATTTACCTATAATTCCTGGTGGTCTGGTGGTCAATAGGGGCAGGAGAAGTCCCCTACACTCCTGCCCCATTGTTGGATCTCTCAAAATGGCCACAATTATGTGGTGCTGCCCCATAGAATCACACTAAGGGGCAGCACCACAAAATCATAGCTAGTTTAGTTAATACTATTGAGGAGGCCAGCATGAGTCTGGGGGCAGGTCCACATGATCATGGCCATGTTGAGAGGCCCAAAGACAGAGGCAAGAATGGTAAGGGCCACTTCTGCCCCATTGACCACCAGGCTACCATGGATTATAGATGCAGCCTTGTAGGGGTCTGGGGCAGTGTGGGGGCCCTGCTAGGCTGACTCTCTGGGTAGTAACTTTTCAGTGGGAGAGGAAGAAAGGGAGGGTGTCAGGGGTTTGATTGGCTAGTCAGAATTCCTACTTTTAGATCAAGGAGGGTGGGAGGGAGAGAAGGTTGCCTGACTAGCTACCATTAGGTGAACTAGGCAGTTGCCTAGAGTGCTGACTCTCTGGGGCTGCCCAATGCCATCACTTTCACCTCTCACCAAGAACTACAGTAGTAGTAATAGATTGAAACAGCCCCGTGGCTCCTACCTGCAAACCTTGGCGCCACATGGCTGTCTTCTTCCACCCTCACCAATGGTCAGCTTCCTGTTTGTGAAGAAGAAGCTGTTTCTGCCCCCATGCAAACAGGAAATTGGCCATCAAAGGGGGTGGAAGCAGACATCCCCACATCACTGAGGTTTGCAGGTAAGTGCTGTGGGGCTGTTTCAATCCTTTGCCATTGCTGTACGTCCTGATGAGAGGCGACAGTGGCAGCAATGAGAGGCAGGTGGCTGGTGGGCCAGGAAGGGGCAAGGAATGAGGTTCACCTAGGGTGCCTCATCTCCTTCTACCCACCTTCTATCCAGGCATTGTACTTGGCAGGGGAGTGCATTGATCCCCCCCAGACAGTCCCTGATGGGGATTGGGAGCTGTCCAGAGGGTACTGGTGCCAAAGGGGGGTAAGGCACATTTTTTTAATGTTGTTAGTGCCATGGATCTGTGCATCTATGGCACTGACAATATTGTTGGCTTGGGGGATGGCAATAGGGATGTTGGGAAGCCTCTTGTTGGCTGCGATGCCATGCTAACAGAATCACCTGCAGATAATGCCACCTCTCGAGATGTCATTATCTGAAGCTACGATGACGGTATTTTTGGCAGTCGTCATGCAAAATATTTTCACACCATGGCTGCTAACAATAGTGTCGCCTACCTCCTGCCCCGATCCTGCCTCCCTGTGGGTCCACCATGTGAAATGCAGATATCACAGAAATGTGCCTACGATAAGTGTATTTCTACAACGTTAGCTGCTACTGCCAGGCAGTACTTCTGCATTAGCCCCACGGTAGCAGCTAACGTGGTTTAGTAAACATGCTCCTTAGTATTTTCTCTGTTCTAAAAATGCACCATCTACCCTATGTACGTCGCTTATTCAGGCAGATATATTTTAATGAACTTTGAGATTGAATGTTTTCAGTGGCAGTCCCCAAGATTTGAAAATCATTACCACTAGAATTGCAAATCAATGTCAAACATATCTATGTTTCAAAGAAAATTTAAAATACACTTTTTGACAGGCTTTTCCATCATTTTTTGGGGACTACAGATAATGGGTAATTGCAGTTTTGAATAGTCAGTGTGAGGTAAGCTAGTCTCTATGAACATCTGTTATAAGACTGTTTATTTTAGTCTGTTTTAGTTTGTTTGTTTCTGTCTGTTATAATTTGTTGATATATGGTGCGTTTATTTTATTTTATTCTATTTTATGATTTATAATTTGCTGATTGTATATGTTCTATTGTAATCCATCTAGGATTTGGAATAGACATTCATTAAAATAAATACATATACAAATCTCATCCCCTCGATCAAACTCTAGGCCCCCTGCCCCCATTAAGCATCCTGATCCCCCTCTCGCACCACACCAATAAGGCTATAGACTCTTTCCCACCCCCTGATGAGGCTGTAGACCCTCCCCACCCCCTACCTCTCCAGCATTTATTAAGATGTTCCTGATGGATGAGTAGTAGGGCAGGAGTAATTTTCAGATGCTCCTGCCCCATTGATGGCCTGGATTCTAAATGATTGCTCTGACCCCTAGTTAATTCAATCTGCAGTCCACACCCATTCTTCACCCATAACCACCCAGTTCCTGCTGCATAACATAGCATGCAGTTAGTGCAGGATTTACGTCATGCTGTCTTGCCTATGCAATAACAGTTACCATGCTCATGAGCTAACAGCACACACTAGTTCACATGCTGACTGCTTAGTGCACTTTAATAAACAAGCCCAATAGTTAAACAGACTCTATTTAGCTGACGTACATTCAGACGATGACCTCGGCAATTAAACATTCAAACCCATTTCCACCGATGTTCTTAATGGACAAGCATATTCCTGCTTTTTCTGACTTTTTAATGAATTACTTATTTTTCCTTAATTTGTCTTATCACTGGGCAATGGACTTGCTGCTTAACCTTGGAAAAAATAATGTGCACTTATGCGCTGTAATTAATCTGCTTTCCATACAGATAGGCAGTACTAGTAAATATTTCTGAGGTAAAATATTTCCGTATGTAAGAACTGATATTCTTGTTTTGTCAGTCACCATGGAGAATAACAGAAGGTACAATTTGCAACTATTACTTAACTCTTCATTAAAAAATGATTCCATTCTATAAATCCTATTGTAATTACCTTTTTCCTGATAAAGAACTTAAAACAACAGCTAAAAAGAACATATAATAGCCCCATCGTTAGAACAATCTATATTTGACTTAGACAAGTTCTGTATATAAAGAAGCTTTTTATAGGAATCTTCCCTAAGGGCTATATTATTATGAAGCTTTATCTTTCTGTATCTTTATTGCAGATCTAGTATACTGCCTTTCAGCAAATGTCAAAGCGGTTAACAAGTTAAACTCATCATAGGAAAGGAACTCCATGATGAGGCAGGAAAGGATAGTAAAGAAACCACTGGACAAGAAAGCAGATATATACATAACACCAAGTATATCTGTGACTTTTAGGCCATGCCCCAGCCCTGTTTACGTTGATTGGATATGGTGTGTTTTCAGAGCAGAACAAAATTTTGTATAGGAAGTTTCGGTGTGGACCGGAGCGGGAAGGGAGTTCCATAAAGAGGGAGCAGCCCAGAAAAAAAAAACCTAAGATCTACTGGATTTGGCAGTATACATTAATTCACAAAAAAGTTCAGATATTGCCTTTGGAAGCAAATTCATTTGTTATAAATGTGAGTTACTAGTTGTCAGTCTGCGCATTAGTGAGCGGCCATCTGGTTTGTATAAGTGCCTAAAAAAAGTAATCTGCACCAATCACTTGTACACTTGTATATCTATGAATGAACACACACAGAATCAATTTACATATTTAAAAACGTTCTAGCACATAACAGGATGGGCAGCCCAGAGGAGGTTGAGAACATGAGAAATGAAATATAAAAAGAAGAATGCTCTGATGATTGGCAGTTAAGATTTAATGTAAAGAAATGCAAAACGATATGCTTGGGGTGCAGAAATCCAAAGGAGTAGTGTGCAATTGGGAGTGAGAGGTTGATATGCAGAGACTAAGAGACCAGGAGGTAATAGTGTCTGAGGATCTCAAAAAGGTGAAAAAGCAGTGGCCAAAGCCAGAAGGATGCTAGACTGCATATAGAGGAGCATAACCAGCCGAAAGGAGGGGGTGATACAGTCCCTGTACAGATCTTTGGTGAGGCCTTACTTTTTTACTTTGTTGAGTCCATATCTCCATAAGGATATAAAAAGACTTGAAGCAGTTCAGAGGAAAGTGACCAAAATGGTACGAAGTTTGTGCCAGAAGCCATATGAGTAGGACTTGAAGACCAGAATATGTATACCCTAGAGCAGAGATTCTCAACCCAGTCCTCAGGACACACCTGCCAATCATGTTTTCAGGATAGCCATAATGAATATGCATGAGAGAGATTTGCACACAGTACCTCCCTCATCCATATTCATTGATGCTATCTTGAAAACCTGACTGGCTAGGTGTGTCCCAAGAACTGGGTTGGAAACCCCTGCCCTAGAAGAAAGGAGGGACAGGATATCTAGAATACAGACCTAAAGGCGACAAAGAGTACAAGTAAATGGAGCTCACTCTGAGGAGAAGGATGTTACCAGTGGTGTGCCCCAGGGATCTGTCCTTGGTCTGATTCTTTTTAACATCTTTGTTAGTGATATAGAGAAAGGGCTGTTGGGTAAGGTTTGCCTCTTTGCGGATGATACCAAAATCTGCAATAAAGTAGACACCCAGGAAGGTGTAGATAACATGAGGAGGGATCTAGCTAAGCTTGAAGAATGGTCTAGAATTTGGCAGCTGGGATTTAATGTTAAAAAATGTAAGGTCATGCATTTGGGCTGCAGCAATTGAAGGAAGCAAAATAGTATAGGGGGTGAAGTACTTTTGTCCACTAAAGAAGAGCAGGACCTAGGCGTGGTTGTGTCTGATGATCTTAAAGTAGCTAAACAGGTAGAAAAGGCGACGGCAAAAGCTAAAAGGATGCTTGGGTGCATACGGAGAGGAATGGCTAGCAGAAAAAAGGAGGTGATAATGCCTTTCTATAAGTCTTTGGTGCGACCTCATTTGGAGTATAGTGTACAATTCTGGATTCCGCACCTTCAAAAGGATGTGAACAGGATGGAGTCGGTGCAGAGGGTGGCTACTAAAATGATTAGTAGTCTTCATTATAAAGCATATGAGGACAGACTGAAGGATCTTAATATGTACACCTTAGATGAAAGGCAGGATAGAGGTGATATGAATGAGATGTTTAAATACCTCCGTGGCATAAATGTTCAGGGAGAGAGCCTCTTTCAATTGAAAGCAAGTTCTGCTACGAGGGGACATGGGATGAGGGTGAAGGGAAATAGATTCAGGAGTGATATGCAGAAATATTTCTTTATGGAAAGAGTAGTGGATCCATGGAATAGTCTCCCAGTGGAGGTGGTAGTGATGAGGACAGTAACTGAATTCAAAAAAGCATGGGACAAACACAGAGGATCTGTTGTAGTTGTTGATACTGAAGGACAGACTAGATAGGCCATGTGGTCTTTTTCTGTCATCATATTTCTATGTTTCTATGTTTCTAAAATAACTGAAAGATATTAATGATCAAACAAACCTTTTACAAAGATACAGAACTAGAGGATATGAAATGAAGCTACAAGGTGGTAACTTAAAAACATCAAGAAGTACTTTTTTACAGAAAGTGGTAGATAACTGGAATGCTCTCCTGGTGGAGATGGTGGGAGACAAAACAGTTAGGAAGTTATTCTGTGCTATGAATAGCGGGGATGGATGGCCCGATGGGGCATCCATCCCTGCTATTCATGCCAGCTCCTGCCCCCGACTAACTTCCCTGATGGTTGTGTGGGGAAGTTAGATGGGGGCAAAAAATGGGTGGTCCGGGAGCGGGGCCTGGGCAGGCAGTGGGAGGTCGCTGGCCCTGGACATACAGGGCCAATTCTAATGTTGGCCCTGTACATCCAGGGCCGGCGAAATGTCCGAGGTGGAATAATTCCCTGGACATGATTTTTCAAACAGCTCGGGGCACGGATGGGTCAGGGGGTGCCGGGGTTTATTCCCTGCAGCACGACCCTGGCCTTAGGAGGCCAGATCGGGGGTCGGGCTGCAGGGAATAAACATTTTTATTTGGCGACTGGCATCGCGACTCTTTAATGGACCCATGGTGCCATGGCAACATGACATCATGGTGCATTGGCTCCATTGAGGAGCCTTGACTGAGTTCCTTCAGAACTGTTCATGATTCTGATCCCACGAGGCTAGACATGCCCCCACGGGATCAGAATCGCGATCTCCTCTGTGTGTCCTGTTCAGACCGGATGCACAGAGGGAATCTATGTGCGGAATGGAATTGGGCCCTTACTGAATTCAAAAAGGCAAGGGATAAACACAGAGGATCCATATATAGCAAGAGGAGCATTCCTGATCAAAGCAAAAAAAGGTACAAAGTGGGGTTAACATGCACATAGCAGCTATTACAACCCAAGGTAAAGGCTTAGAGCAGTGGTAGCCTGCATGGGACAGCAGTTCCAACCCAAAGTCAAAGCGCCTTACTGGCAGGACTGGACGAGCCATGCTGGTGCTTTTCTGCTATCATTACTATGTTATAATGTACATTTGCAGAGCAAATGTGTGAAACCGATATGAAAAAATGCCCAAAAAGTGGGGAAAACTTGTTTTAAACGAGCATAAATTTAACTTTTTTTTTGGCCACACACTCCCCTCAGTTGTAGATCTGATTGTTTTTACTGTGACAGCATTTTACAATGTTTTGCTGATGGCTCTAATCAATAATTTATTTGATGTAAATTATCCAGGATAGAAATGAGATAAAGGAATGAAAATGTATTTAATATTTGTATTCACTGATACACTGGATCCTTGGAAGAGGAGGCAATATATATCAGTGAGACCAGGAAGTTAACTCTTTCTATTCTGTTTTTACTATAATCCTCACATTCACATGCATTTTCTCTACATACTGTATTGCTCAGAATAAAGCATGATATTCAAAGTATGACCCGCCCTGTGGGTAGAACCAGTCGGTAGAACCTCTAAACAGTCGATAGAACACAACAAACCTATTATCCTTAAGAATACCCCTGAAAAAATAGCTGCCTCAAATCTATCCAGATATTTAGGTACCCTGAAATCAGAAAACTGTAGGAAACCTCAGAAATAATATCACTGGTCAACATTGAAACTGTTACAGACTTTAAAAGGCCCTAATCTGTAGTATCTTGGTGAGCTGAACACAAATATAACATTAAAAAAAAATTATTGGCTCTCGTTTTGAAGATATTGCATGTAGTTAATTTTTGACATTTCACCGTGTAAATTTATCCAGTAGGACATCAACAACATCCCAAATAAGCCTTGAATGATGTAATATTGCATCACATTGCATAATAGCAGCATGCACACATCATCCAGAGTTGATTGCATCATTTTCTGATGCAATGCAATACTACTGCCAGACGGCTGCTGAAGCCATTTGATGTCAGCAGTGTACTATATGCAGTCAGAAAGAAAAGTAATCTGGTATTCTATTCCGATATTGAAAGCCTCATGAATGCCTTAAAAATCACTCATGACCCACAAGACTGGAGACTATTTATAGACTCTTCGAAACTGAATCTGAAGGCTGTTCTTTTGAACAATGGAAACCGTCTTCCATCTATTCCAGTAGCATATGCCGTCCACATGAAGGATATATACGATGACTTAAAGCATCTACTGACTTCCATTAACTATAACAAGTACAAGATGTCCAGCAAGACACATACTAGCTGCAGACAGTCCGCCAGCTAGTCCATAGTGCATGGTCCTGGAGGAAATACATGTATCCAGAACGGGGATATCAGCATACACACCAAGCAGATAAGTCAGTGATTGGGCCCCATAAGGAAACCCATCAATATCACATGAGAAAAATACTATACAGCACTATGGGGGAACCTAGCCATGCCATGGTCACTGCTCAGTCAGGGTGAGAGTGACCTCCCAGCAGGACATGCTATGTCCACCCTGTCCATGCAGGTGGTGGCCAGGCACTACAATGTCCGAGCCATTGCCCTATGCCGTGTGCAGATGCATCCAGGCCAGGCCACCTTATCCAGGCTATTCCCACGGTACCTTGCTCCTCATTATGCACATTGGCAGGCCAATACTGGCAACAGTGCTTGCAGTGTGGGCTGTGGAGGTTGTTGGCAGCCACTACACACTGGATAGACAGACACACACTCCCCACACCTATGCCAGCATTGTGCTACTATAGAGGTTTTGGGCAGCCCAGGCCACCACACCAGTCCTAGGCACAGTGCAGGCATGGCTATGGTACGCAATACTGTAGGAGTCACTCCCCAGGTTGGTAAACACTGTCAGACACAAGACCTGTAGCACACTCCACAGACATCAGAAAAGTTGCTATGATGCAGCTCACTCAGAAAAGTGTACTTAACCTAGGAATTGCTATCTGCCAGTACTCATAGCAACCTTTTGATAGATGTGTACCATATTCCCCAGTTTAGGGTGGCATTACTAAGGTATGCAAGTGCTAGTATTGGGAGATGCACGCAGAGCCCAAAGTCCTCCCTCTCCAGGAGGCTTTATATAATGGGGCCTGTGGGTGCGGGTGTGTCTGCCCCTATTGGCTGATGCTTTAGGGCAGAGGTTCCCAACTCCAGTCCTGCGGTGCCAAACACTGTTCGGGTTTTCATGCTGTCCCTCATGAATATGCATGAGATACATCTGCATACCATGGGGGTGGCACATAGAAATGCAGCACAGGCATCTTTACCAGAGGCAGCATGGAACCGGGATGGTGTTTGGCCCTCCAGGGCTGCAGTTGGGAGGCTCTGCTCTAGGTAATGTGCATTTTTATGGTGTCTGTGCTCTGTAGGGTAAAATGTAGGTGTCTTGGGCATGTTTACATCATCTGCAATAAAGGTGCTGTCTGTATTAGCACGTTGTAGTAGTGGGTAAAACATGGGGACTGGGTTGGCAGGAACCACAGCTGGGACTTGAACCTTTGACCCTCTGCTTCTGAATACACTGGTTTTGTGCACTGCACCACCTTGTTGTCACAGAGTCAGTATATTCCTTGGTGATACCATGACTGTTCGTCAGACAGGGCCCGTCTGTTGCAGTACACGGCACCCACCTACACAGGGCTAGGCCACGGTCTGCTCTGGGCAGCTGCCACTGCCCCCTCCACCACCAGTATCCCTCAGCCACCATGCTGACATGCCCTTCTGCTGGTGATGCGCAGTCTCAGGCCATCCAGTGTGCAGGTAGGCGGCTGCCTATGGTGCGGGTTCTGGGGTAGGGGTGCCTGCATAGGTGTCCACTCTTCCTCCCAGCACCGCCTGCCAATGTTCCGTGCCCTTGGGGGTAGCTGCTGGGTACTATCCCCTGTGACACTGTGGGAAACACAGTCATGCCCATGTTGGGCCTTCAGCAGTTGCTGCCTGGCTGCTCTGCTGCTTCAGCATTCGTATGGGCCACCTAGGCATCGCCCTAGTCCGTACTGTGGAGCAGTTGCACCACAGCATGTGCCGCCTGCGGTCCTCTGTATCCCCTTCTCTGGCATCTGTCCAGTTGCCATTCCGACATGCCCGCCCTGATGTTGCGGGATATGTGCACACCATACGAACCCTGTCCGATAGTGGGGAAAAACCTGAGCAGCGCTATATCACTGTGGGTTCATTCACCTTGTATGGGGGCGGAGTATAGACCCTTCCACGATTTATATCTGTTCTATGGAGCTTACTCAGGGGGGGAGGGGTTGATGTTTCTCATTGCTACCACTATTGGCCAGCTTGGTTATGGTCTTTTTCCAGTTTGTTGGGGTCATTTTCAGTGTTTATGTGCCCTTTTGTTCTGTGCACATGTATCACACTTATCACTTGTTTTTGGTTTCCCTGCTGTACATTGCTGACACTTAAATGGTTTCTCTCCCCTGTATTGTGCATTTAACGGCAGGTTTTCATTCGCGTTGGAATTGAGCTCTTCAGATCAGTGCGTTAGTGTGAAGGGAGCCTCTCCCCACCCACTCTCCGCCCATTGACCCCTTCTCTCCACCCTCTCTCCACCTTCTGCGGTGTTTTACCGCGCCGTGGGAGTTTACGATCGTTTACGGTTAACGCGCGTTATGTAACGTTAATGATTGTAAGTGCGTCATAGCACGCGTTATGATGCGCTTACAATCGTTAACGTTACATAACGCGTGTTATTTATGATTACCGCAGTTTAGTAAACATACCCCTAAAACTCATTTATTGATTCAAGCATATGGAAAAGATTAAACCTGCAACTGAGAGTTGTTCTGGTGCTCCTAAAAACCCTTCTTCCTCAAAGCTTTACTTTGCCCTTATTTATATCTTACCTACACCCACTGTCTCTTAAAAATTGCAATTTCTTTTCCATGTAAATTCTGATTGGATATCACCCACAAATCACTGCAAATGAGCAGCTGAAAAATTTATCTGACACAAGAGTAGTTGTCCACAGGCCCATGTACAGCATCGCTTACACAATAATGATCTGTGTGGGAGAGTTGTTAGAAGAAAACCTTTTTTTTTGACCTCATAAATAATGTCATCATCTAAAATATGCAAAAAAAATATCCTGATAAGCTTGAAGGGGCTCATATTCAGTGGTGGCGGTCACTGCTATTAAATTATCTGGTCGTCGCAGCTTTAAATGAAAAATGAATTTTCAATGCCAGGGTTCAGAGGCGACTCAAGGCAATCTGCTGCCTGAGGCGAGAAATGAGATGGCACCCCCCCCTCCCGGAGGGGGGTGTCTTTCTTTCTCAAAACTCCACTCAGGGACTGAACCAAACATGCAAGATGTTTGCACACCAAGGAACTGAAAGAAAGAGTGAGAACCACAGCACTGTTTATAACAACAAATTATAACTCATTTTTTATTTTGTTGTTATAGACTGTGTTATGGTTCTTGCTTTTTTTCTTTTTTGAACATGTATTTTGCATCCACAGAACCCCCTCCCTCAACAATGGATGCAGAGCAGAAGTAGGATATTCATCCACAGAACTCAATTTCTTAAAAAATAAATAAATCTGAAAATCTGATTCTGACTATCTCATTAACAACAACAAACATTCTCCAGTACCAGGCATATTGTGAACTAATACAGAACCCTACAACAAAGTCACTGAGAATCTGTAGAGCAAACCTACTATACCATACCAGCTCAACTTCCAAAACTCACATAAGGAGGCCATCCAAAAAAAGCATAACTGTAAATACTACAGTGAGCCCTGGAACATCCAAATACCTATTTGAAAAGCTGAACAATTCAGATTACTACAGTACAGATCCCTGCGTACAAACTCCATGTTAACAGAAGACCTGGCCTTGGCCACAAACTCAGAACACAGACCCCATGCTAGTTCCTTTACTGCAGACTCACCATCTCCTTTTCCTGCAGCTGCGGTTCCCTGCCTCTTAGAGAACCGCGACTGTGCTGGTAAATCTGCAGTTTAAATAAAAAGTGAAACCGGTGCAGAGCCTTCCTGCCTCCATGAAGGACTCCGTACAGCTTCCTTTGGGGGCAGGGCGAAGCTGCACGGAGTCCTTCACGGAGGCAGGAAGGCTCCACACCGCTTCTTTTTTATTTAAACTGCAGATTACCAGCACAGTCGCAGCTCTCTAAGAGGCAGGGAGCCGTGGCTGCAGGAAAAGGAGGCGGTGAATTTGCTGCCGCCAAGAAGTGGACGCGGCAGCGGCAGCAACTTGTGCACTTATTTTTTTAAACTTTTGAAGGCAAATTGAGGTGGCTGTTTTGCCACCTTCAAAACTTTGCTGCCTCAGTTCACCTCATTATATAGCCACCCCTGCCAGGGTTATATCCTGTCCTGGGATATCTGGGTTGGCCAGATGGTGATTTAGCTAACTGGTCAACAGTGATCTTCAGCCACTGGCTGATTAGCTAAACCGGCTAAAGTTAGGCCAGATGTTATAGTGCCTTTAATCAGTTAGCGAATTAATTTTGCTGCTAACACCTTATTCTTGGATGCTGCCTATATTCTACCCCCAGAATGTCCTGATGCCAACCACATAACCTTAATGTATTTAGTGGCTCAAACTGGACATATTCAGCAGCACTAACTGCTGAATATGCCCCTGAATATCCTGGGGAACAGCATTTACAAGTCTTCAAACCACCTAAATGCCTTTGAATATGCCACTTTGGACTGATGAAATGAAGATTTGAGTACTCAAAAACAAAAGAGAAAGGTACTCCCCAGTAAAGTCCATCCAAACATAAAGCAGAGGAAATCAAAACCACAACCACACTAAAGGGTTTCACAAAAATGATTTTATTGAGTGACCCAGCTTGGCCACGTTTCGGCACTCAGGCCTACATCAGGAGTCTATAAGGAGTAATAAAAACATTTAAGTACATACTAATATCAAAACCATCTTGTAGGAGATCCCACAAGAAACAGCTTACAGCAGAACATTCAAAATAAACGTTAAAACACAGAAAGAACTCTTTTAATCATCAGTATGATCATTTAAAAACGTCCAACAACAATGCAAACAGTTTCTGGAAGCTTTAATCATAACCTATAAAATAAATACACATAACTGTGACTTAACGCACAGAATAAAATAAACTGAGCCAACAAGAGAGAGATAATAAAAAAAGTAAAAACGGTAGTGAGTGGTTATACTTCTTTGGAGATTCTTGCTTTTAAGTTCCAAATGTGAGATGAGGTTTCTTGTTCTTTCACTTTATACTGCTATGGGGTATTCTGCACAGCGAGCTCTTTGCTAGAGAAAACCTGTAATGTTTTTTGCCTTTTAGGTGTATGTTTACTAAACAGTGGTAGCAGCTTCCATGGATATCAGAGCCGCGGCCCCTTTGAATTCTGATATCACATGGAAGCCGCTACCACTGATTAGTAAACATACCACTTAGAATGATGATCTCAAGGCTTTTAAGATCGATTGAATGAGATTGCTTTCTTGTACTTCTGGTTTTATTACTATTTGTTATACCATTTGGGGAAGATGGGTGAGGAGCCTCCTGCTTTGCTTGTGTATTTTAGTTCTGCACTGGCTTGGCATTTTTACTTTTACTCACGCTTGTGCAATGTGAAGGTAATGTCCAATTTGCTGCTCACTGTCAGTTCTCTTATATGCTGCTATGAGTATTTTGTTTATTTCTTTTAAATATTAAATTATATGACTATATGCCTTTATAGACTATCTTTGTGCTCTCCCAATAAATTCTAATTGCTTTAATGTTTTGTACCGCATCAGTATACATATTTGGTTTTGACCGGTGAGTAGCCTCTCTTTTATCCATAGTTCATATTTACCCAGGTTTTAGTAGCGCATAGGGGCATGTTTACTAAACCTTCTTAATGTGCGCTCTGTGATGTTATCGCACGCTAAGGTACCTTAGCACGTGATAATGGCGCTTTATCAGGCGCTCAGGTACCTTAGCGTGCGTTAATGTGTGCAGCGGCGCAAATGAGCGCTGAAGGCGGGGAAAGGCTCCCGGAGGGCGGAGGAAGGATCCCCAGGGGCGGAGAGAAGGGGTCAATAGGTGGAGAGTGGGAGGGGAGAGGCTCCCCGCACACTAACGCTGTGAAATCCGAGGCTCAAAACTAACATCAGTGAAACCCTGGCGTTAGAGCTGATTTAAAGGGAAGAGAAACCATTTTTTCAGCAATGTACAGCAAAACCAGGGAAACCTATAAAAAAGGGTTAAGTGTGATACTTGTGCACGGAACAAAAGTGCAAATAAACATTGAAAATGACCCCAACAAAATATTTAAAAAAACATAACCAAGCTGGGCAATAGTGATATTAATGGGAAACATCAAAAAGCACTCCCGAGAAAGCTAAAAAAAAAAAAGATATGAATTTTGGAAGGGTATACGCTCTGTCCCCATATAAGGTGAATGATCCCACAGTGCAATTGCGCTCATCAGGGTTTCCTTCTCCATTGGACAGGGTTCCTATGGGGTGCACATGTTCCACAACAGCAGGGCGGGCATGTCGGAATGGGCAACTGGACAGATGCTGGGAAAGGGGACACAGAGGGCTGCAGACGGCAGATGCTGTACTGCAGCTGGGCCACAGTGCGGACTAGGGTGATGCCTAGGTGGCCCATAGGAATGCTGAAACAGCAGAGCAGCCAGACAGCAACTGATGAGGGCCCAGTATGGGCACGAGTGTGCTTCCCACAGTGTCACAGGGGATAGTACTCAGTAGGGACCCCCAAGGGCACAGAACAGTGGCAGGCGGTGCTGGGGGGAAGCGTGGACACCTATGCAGGCACCCCTTCCCCAGAACCCGCACCATAGGCAGCCACCTACCCGCACACTGGATGGCCTGAGACTACGCACCAACAGCACCACCAGCAGATGGGTATGTCAGCAGGGTGGCAGAGGGGCACTGGTGGTGGAGGGGGCAGTGGCAGCTGACCAGAGCAGACCGTGGCCTAGCCCTGTGTAGGTGGGTGCCATGCACTGCAACAGACAGACCCTGTCTGATGAACAGTCATGGTATCCCCAGGGAACATGCTGTCTCTGTGGCAACACGGTGGTGCAGTGCACACAGCCAGTTTGTTCAGGAGCAGAAGGTCACAGGTTCAAGTCCCAGCTGTGGTTCCTGTCATCCCAGCCCCCATGTTTTACCCACTACTAAAACGTGCTAATACAGACAGAACCTTTATTGCAGATGACGTAAACATGCCCAAAACACCTACATTTTACCCTACAGAGCACAGACACCATAAACAGGTGCATTACCTAGAGCACAGTCTCCCAAATGCAGTCCTGAAGGGCCAAACACCATTCAGGTTCCATGCTGCCTCTAATAAAGATGCCTGTGCTGCATTTCTATGCGCCGCCCCCATGGTATACAGATGTATCTCATGCATATTCATGAGGGACAGCATGAAAACCCGAACAGTGTTTGGCACACCAGGACTGGAGTTGGGAACCTCTGCCCTAAAGCAGCAGCCAACAGGGGAAGACACACCCACACCCACAGGCTCCATTAGCCAATGCCTCCTAGAGAGGCAGGACATTGGGCCCTGTGTGCATCTCTGAATACTAGCACTTGCATACCTTAGCAATGCCACCCTAAACCTGGGAATACGGTACACAGCTATCAAAAGTTTGCTATGATTACTGGCAGATAGCAATTCCTAAGTTAAGCACAATTTGCTGATTGAGCTCCATCATAGCAACCTTTCTGATGTCTGTGGAGTGTGCTTCAGGTCTGGTGTCTGATAGTGTTTACCACCCTGGGGAATGACCCCAACAGTATTGCGTACCATATCCATGCCTGCACTGTGCACAGGACTGGTGTGGTGGTCAGGGCTGCCAAACACCTCTATAGTTGCACAATGCTGGCATAGGTGTGGGAGTGTGTGTCTGTCTATCCAGTGTGTGGTGGCTGCAAACACCCTCCACAGCCCACACTGCCAGTACTGTTGCCAGTATTGGCCTGCCAATGTGCATAATGAGGAGCAAGGTACCATGGGTATAGCCCGGACAGGGTGGCCTGGCCAGGATGCATCTGCACAGGGCATAGGGCAATGGCTGGGACATTGTAGTGCCCGGCCACCACCTGCACAGATGGGTGGCCACAGCATGTCCTGCTGGTAGATCACTCTCACCCTGACTGAGCAGTGACCACGGCATGGCTAGGTTTCCCGCATAGTGCCATATAGTGTTTCTCTCATATGATAATTGTGGGTTCCCTTTTGGGGCCCAGTCACTGACTTATCTGCTTGGTGTGTATGCTGACATCCCAGTTCTGGGTGCACACATCTTCACCAGGAACATGCACTAAGGACTAGCTAGCAGACTGTCTGCAGCTAGTATGTGTCTTGCTGGAACACCTTGCAGGGTGCAGTGGTTGAAGGCTTGCTGCAGGAGAATATCAGATAGTGGTGGGGTGCAGCTTAGCATATCCAGGCCGAATGTCTGTCTGCTATTGCTTTATGGATGTGTACAGAGCTGCATTGATTGCCCCGTAGGGTGTCTGTTCCCTAGCAGGACTGCAGTTGATGGTCCCCTCTACTGCCACCATTGCAGGGAGGTAGAATGTGGATCTGTTGTTGGGAGACCCTGTTTCCCACCCTCAGCCCTGGGGAGGAGGAGGGAAGGGGGCAGGGTGGTGGTACATAATCCTCCTATGGGTCCATAAGGGCTAACCTGACTGAGAAATACAGATGCATCCAAGGTGTGTCTGCAGAAACTACCTATCTCACACACTAGCACTGCTGGGGATCTGCAGCATGGCCTATGTCTGCCATGGAGAGTGCTGTGGACCTGGTGTTGGGTGCCCCACCTCACCCTCAGGGTGAGTATAGTACCTGCACAATGTGACGGTGTGTAGCTACTCTGTGCCAGTAACACACATGGTCAGTTCCCCCTACCAGGCCAAGGTGCTGTGGGGGTGCATACCCCATCTTGTGATCATCTGTAGACTGCTGATTTGCATGTGCAGTGCATCATGGGTATGGGTGGGTTAACCCTATCCTGATGACCACAGCAGACTGTTTGTGTGGTGATGTGCAGTCCTTCTGCAGCCAGCCAGGGGTTTGTTAGCAACTATGGAGCTGTAGCCCACTGGTTACTTCACTGCCTGTGGAGCCAGAGGTCATGGGCTCAAACCCACAGTGGGGTTATTTGATAGGGCTGTCTGAAGCATTGTCTATTTTTAATGTACATTAGTGCTGCCAGCAAAAACACCCTCAGGGTACTGTAACCATAAGGTGCCTCAGAAGGTGCCTTATAGGGCGCCCTATAAAGCACCTTCTGAGGCACCTTATGGTTACAGTCTGTATAATGTGCCTTATAAGGTGTCCCATGGAGCGCCTTATAGGGTGCTGTGGCAGACAGTTCACTTTATAATGTGCCCTATGGAGTGCCTTATAGGGTGCCTTATGCGGCACCTTAGATTACGGCACGTGAGGGTGTGTTTGCTGGCAGCAATAATTACAATACAAATAAAATGCCTCAGGAAACAACACTTACATGTCAAAGCTGATGCCTCAGCTAGCCTTATGCATTAGGCACACAGGGGGATCAAACTCATGACCCCTGTATTATCAGTCAGTGTATTAACCATTGTGCTACACTTCTGTTTCTATGTTTGGATGTCTGTGCGCCTACTTAAGATTACCGCGAGGTAACGCGCTTAGCGGCGCTTTGCCTGATAATGTGCGCAGCAGCACGCGTTATCCCCGTTTTGCTACTTTAGACTGAAATGCCCACTCCTTATATGGCATCCTGCACACTAACGCCGGGCGCACATTAAGAAGGTTTAGTAAACATGCCCCATAGTTCCCAATTGAGTTATCTTTAATGTCACATGATGGTTTATAAATATATCATCATGTTATTAGTTACAATTTGACAATAGCACTTCTTAGCTATACATGGACGGTGCTTATATATTTTTTTTACATGTTCTGTATCAAAGTGATGACAGCCTTTTGCGCTCACCGACTTCCTTTTGCAATGTATTTCAACGGAGATCTTAGCTACACATGATTTATGGACTTATTGTGTTCTCAATGTTTTATTATTGGTCTTATATTTTTTAATGTATCAGTCATTTCTATTATCTGATATTAGCAGGCATTTTATTTCTATTGGTTTGATGTTTTATTACTGGTCTTATGTTTTTAATATATCAGTCATTTTTATTATTTGATATTAGCAGGCACTCTATTTTTATTGGTCTTGTGGTTGGACTAGTGTTATTTCTCCTCTCTGCAGTGAAAACTAGTGTCACATTTAAAATTCTGTTTGCTTTGTTATTTATCCTTTTGGTGCAAATTTCCTCCCTTTTTTGTTTAAATAACATTGAATTATTTGCCCCTTTTTTGAATGATATTGAAGACAATACTCCCTTCCTTTTAAATGGTACTGAAGGAAAATGTTTGAGGATTATGTCTTTCTTAAGTTTTCATTTTATCTTGATGTTCAGTAATTTTGGTGCTTCCCTCCACTCCAGTGCATGCCAGGAGACCTAAGAATATTCTTGAACTAGAGACATTTTGCAAGGAAGGGTGGGGAAAAAATTCCAAAAGCAAGTACAGAAAAACGCTCAGCTGTCTATGGGAAACATTTGGAAGCTGTTAGTTCTTCCTGAGGTGGTGTTACAAAGTACTGACTAAAAAAAATGTCCTAACATTTGCGCCTGCCAAATTCAATGGCGTGATATACAGAACCCTTAGCCGGTCAGCCAACAGGAGGCCATCTGGATAAAGGTGCTGACTGTGATATTTAGTGGCACAGTCTGGATAGTACCGCTGAATAACTTCACAGGCGACCCCAGCACTTTCCGGTTAGTGCAAGGTCAGTCCATGGACAGTGTTGGCGCTATCCGGATAAGTGATGACTTTATCCAGTGGGCACAATTTTCAGTCAGTACTCTTCTGAACAACTTAGGTCACATGAAAAGTGCCTGCTGAAAATCACGCTAACCAGATAAAGTCAACATTTATCCAGATAGCACCACTGAACCTGAATATTCAGAGGAGCTCACTCCTGTCTCGATACTGCTATTGAATAGCTTGCCATTATTAATCACCATGGCTCACTGTCATGATGTTTGAATAGTAGCCTCTTTCAATATTGGACTCAGTGTTTTCTTATTTGAATCTGTAAGACATGGCAAATAAATCATAATTATGCATTCAAAATTACAGAAAGATATTGGGCCCAAATCTGTATGGCGAATAGCGGGGCTGTACATCCCAGTGGGACATGTAGTTCCGCTAGTCGTCTGGCCTGAATTCAGAGAAACAATCTCCCCGCATGCACAGAGGCTCTGTATGCAGAAATCAAGATAAGTGTGACATGGGGGCTGAGATTGAGCGGGCCATGAACCTGGACGTACAGGGTCAATTCAGGTTATGGCCCTATATGTCCAGGGATTACCAGGAGCACGCCCTGTTTATTCTACCTCTGCAGTGGAATAAGCGTGGGGCACCCATGCTTTTCAGCCTGGCAGCCCCCCAGAAGTAATGGAGCTGCAGGAGGTGTGTCCTCACCACCCGATGCCAGCCCTGGCAGCCCCACTGAGGGTCAGGTGGCAGGGAAAGATTGTCTGGTGGTGAGTGGGCCCATTGGTGCTCCTTCTGGGCATCCTGGTGCCATGGCGACAGGATGCCAGAGCACCAGCACACCAGCAAGAACATGGGGAGGCCTGTCCATCTTATGGTTCAGACGTCCCCTGCGGCCAATGCAGGGGCATGCTGGGCCGTCTTAGTGCCCGATCCTTCATCCACGGGAGCGGCGTGCTCCTGTGGTGCAGAACTGGATGCAGACCAGCCCATCCAGTGCTTGCCTGGTCAGACGGCCTAGACGTGCCCCTTATGGGATCGGGCTCCTTGTGTTTAATGTTGTGCCATGTAGATGATATATCAGCTTCTGTTCACTTGAGGATTCATTCAAAGAAACATTTTAACCAGGGGTGCCTAAACTCTAACACACAAATGTCGTCAAGAGGCTGGTATGTGTGAAAAGAACCACCTACATATAGAAAGTATTTATAATACATTTCTTATTCTATGAGAAATGAGCGAGTGAAAGAGAGAGAGAGAGAAGGGATCTTAAGAGTGAATGGAAGAGCACATACTCCACGTTTAGCTGAGAATAACAGAGAGGGTTTGCATAATGAAAAAACTACTATAGCTGTTCAAGTCAGGGCCAAAGCATTTCTGAAAGATGAGCAGTTGAATTCTCTGCTGGAAAAGTGAAAATGCAATTTTAAAAGTGAGAGATATTAAGGAAAAGATAGAAAATGCATTATTTAAAAAGTAGAGGATCGTAGCAGATTTCCTTCTCATAGCATTGTAATAGGGCATTATCAAACAGGTTTTCTGAAGACAGGACAAAAAAATGATCAAATATCACTCCCATTATCTAAACCCCTTTAGTCTGAGGAATGGGTACATGTGTTGAATCTGAGGGCTTAGACAGCTAAGTTAATGGCACATGACTTGGGGACAAACATATTTGTCTTGTGCTTAATGGAGGTGATTTACTGTATTTCCAAATAGATCTATATTCTGTTTGTCTGAAATACTAGAAAGTGTATGAACATCCTGGATAATCCCTTTTAAGGCATCTGCTATTTGGGAAAACCAGGATCTCTATAGACATTTGCCTTCTAGAAGCTAAAAATGTGGTCGATGAATCAACCTCTTTTTTTTTTTTTTTTTTTTTGCATAAGAAAAATGTGAGATAATTCAAATGAAATCAGTTAGACATAGAGGTTTGGCAGTACTGTGAAAGAGCAGCAAGCAATAATTGCTGGAAAAGCTTTTCATCTTCCCGAGAGCTGACATCCTTTCATACTCTTAATACCAAACGTCTCCAAGTTCAATCTTTCCTCTTCATTGATGAATAGGAAATGTAATTTGCAAGTTGCTTCCTTAAAACCAAACAGTGGAATAATGTGTATGTAAGACATTTTATGTATCAGAGTGTTTAGAAAGCTTAGCGATATAAGTTCAGCTTTGAAAACATGAGCAGAAAAAGTTAATGAGGCTTTTAAAGCAGCACTTTCCCTTCCCATTACTTTTTCAGCTTGGCCTGTTTCTGCCACTGTTTACATTATGTCAAATGTCTTCTGGAAACGCTCTTTGTGCACAAATTGTCTGGAGGGCACACACCTCTGAAAAATATGATAAAGGTGAGCTCTCATTTTATCTTTTTGTTCCATACAAAGTTATTCCTTGTGGTAGCCTTTTGTCTTTGGATTGAAAATGGTACAAATACTAAATGACCATACTTTGGAAGTCTCTGATCATTTATATTTTGACATGGAGCTGTCTTTGAGCACTCATCTATTTCTTTATATGAAATTTTGTTTGTTCTTTATGTATTTGGACACCATTTGAGTAAATGCAACCAAATTTGTCAGGGGGTTCCTCTATATATCCAGAGGAAGGTCATGAACTACCTTTTTACCTGAAAGGTGGAAGAGGTGGAATAAGTTCCTCTAGTCAGAGCCTGATTGGGGAGCAGATCAGAGGTAAGGGATGCAGAGTGTTCCCCATAGCCCGGCTCTGGCTATGTCAGGGCAGATCGGGGGTCAGCTGCAGGGAAAAGCAGATGCTGGGTCTGTCGGGGATCACGGTTCCTGCATGGAGCCACAGTGCCATAGCAACATGATACCATGGTGCCACGGCTCCATGCAGGAGTCAGGCTGGGCTAGCCGGGGATTTCATTGGAAGTCCAGGCGGCCATAATTGGAGCACAGCCTGCACATCCAGGCCAGTAGACCCAATTCTGATCCCACTAGCATGTCTAGCCCCCACGGGATCAGAATTGGGTACAACCAGAGCACATCCCAATTCTGACCACCCAGACAGGCGGGGAATGCACAGAACAGAATTGGCCTCCACTATCAATAGCTTAAAACAAACATTTTCCCTTAGCGGAAGCCAATGAGGCACAAGCAAGACTAGCCGAGCACTTCCCCTATAAGGAATATTCAATAAAGCATGAGCTGCCATATTTTGTACCTGTACTTAGGCAGTCCAACATACAGGATATTGCAATAAACTAACATACTTCCCACCAATGCCTGCATAGCAACCTGTAGGGTCAAATCATCTAAACAGTTGCAACTGTTTAATTAGAAGTACTCTATAATTGGAGGAGTAGCCTAGTGGTTAGAACAACAACCTAGCACCCAGACGATCTGGGTGCCATGTCCACTGGTACACCATGTGACCTTGAGCAAGTCACTTTACCCTCCATTGCCTTGAAAGAAAAGGCCTGCCAATCTACTTCTGATCATACCTTGCCAAGAAAACCCAGGGGCTGCTGGGTCACCAGGAGCCATCATTGACTTGATGGCACTTAAAAAAATAATGTATAAAATGTCAGTGGCACTACTTTAATGATCTGCAGGTGCAAAATACACCCTTCATCCAAAAACATCCCCAGATCCCTAATTACCTTTTTTGGGTAACCACCACTCCCCCAATCTGCAGCTTAACACTAGAAGCCCCAAAGTGTGTCAATTGATGCAAATGCATCTTCGAAGTTGTATACCAGCGCCACTGCTAGAACCATGTCAGTCATGTTCCATGACTTTGTTAGCAAGGTCAAGATGTTCAAATATGTGCATCGAAAATTAATGACAGATGCACCACCTAGCGGGAAAATGAATTTATACTTAGAAGCCCCAAAGTACACCAATTGATGCACTCAATTGTCTTGGATGCGTCAATTGACGTACTTTTGGGGCAAGGTATTGGGGTGTACTGGTATGAAGGACCCTGTGGGTGATAATGAGTAGATTGTAAATGAATCTGACTTTGATAGGGAGCCAATGAAGGTCAAGAAAGAGGGGAGTAACATGATCAAATGGAGTGGAATTGGTGAGGAGGCAGGCGGCGGTGTTCTGGACTAGCTGAAGGCATCACAGTTAGTATTGGGGGAGTCCTGCTATGGATGAATTACAATAATCTAGTCGTGAGATTATGAGGGAAAGAACAAGAGTGATGAGGGAAGGAGGAGGGAGAAAGGATCGAATAGCATGGATCTTACGAAGGAGCTACGGACAAGTGTAGATATAGGCTGGTGAAAGGAAAGGGAGGAATCCAGAGTGACACCGAGATAACGGAGGGTAGAAACAAGAGGGATGGGAAGGGTGGACATAGTGGGGGATGGTGAGGGGGAAAGAGTGTCAAAGGAAAACCAAAGAGCGGCGGACTTACAGGGATTCTATTTTGGATGTCCCAGCCTGCTGTGCGTCTGGTCGGAACTGGACACACAGACATAGACAGGATTCTGATCCCATGGGGCACATCTAGCCCCAGTGGAATCAGAATCTCATCTAGGCCTGTATGTGCAGGCTGGACTTGATTCCGATCGGCCTGCACATACAGGCCTCTGCCCAGTCAAGGCTCCTGAATGGAGCTACAGTGCCATGGCATCCGTAAGCCATGGCACTACTCG
This sequence comes from Ichthyophis bannanicus, assembly GCA_033557465.1. Classification (NCBI taxonomy): domain Eukaryota; kingdom Metazoa; phylum Chordata; class Amphibia; order Gymnophiona; family Ichthyophiidae; genus Ichthyophis; species Ichthyophis bannanicus. The sequence goes on along the minus strand of CM066032.1, from coordinate 1,043,227,893 downwards.
CCATTAAGGAGCCACAATCCCTGGCTGCTTACCACTTCTTTCATTCCCCGCAGCCCGACCCTCTGATCTGGCCACTCAGGACCAGAGTCGGGCTGTGGGGAATCTCCTGCACACTCTCTTACCTTTGCCGCCGTCCCGGCCTGCCATCCCCTGCCGTCTAGCGGAACTTATTCTACCCCAGAGGTGGAATAAGTTCCCCATCTAGTCTGCCAGCCTTGGACATACAGGGCCGACATCAGAATCGGCCCTGTATGTCCAGGGCCGCAGACTGCCCACTACCCACCCTAACTCCACCTCCTCACTGTCCCCTTCTCACTCCCATCTAGCTTCCATGTACAAACTTCCTGGGAGGCTTAGTCGGGCTTGGGAAGGGGGATGAATAGCGGGGATGGACATCCCAACGGGACATCCATCCCCGCTATTCATGTGACAGAATAGACCCCTCAGTGTCCAACATGGCATATAATAACATCTCAGTTCTACAGCCAACCTGAAAACCAGCCTGCCCAAAAGCCGACACCTGTACCTCTTCCAGATGTAACCATACCAGCAAACCACCTCTTTTTGCACTAATTTGGCCAGAAATTGGCTTTTAACATCCCTCTTAGTTTTTTCAATGTGGGGTCTCTCCATAAGGGTGTTCATGATTTGTATTGCATTTTTTTAAAGGTGCATGACTGTATAAACAGAACTGGCAGAGCATTTAAAATAGGAAGTAAAGAGAGCCTTATAAATGAAATTTGGAACTGTGCACTGACCATTTTCTCAATAATCCCTCATTAAAGGTTTACATACACAAATTTCTAAAAAAAAAATCTAATTTTCTTATTATTATTTCTTCTCTATGATTACAGTTTTCCCTTTTCAGTATATATTCTCTGTCTTTATCCTATAAGGTTAATCTGTTTATGCTTCTTGATGCCTGTGATGTGGCAGCTTGACTCCTAGTAGTAGTACCGCATGACTACCATTAGGAGGTCAAAAGAGCCATTTTGAACCTGGAGCAGGGTGACTGGAGATCACTCCTGCTCCCTTCCAAATCAACAGGGAGCCCCAATATGTGTCTGGGGTAATCATGCCTAAAAGAGAGGCTAGGGTGTCTTGAAAATTTTGGAGGGATCTGGGGGGGAGGGGGGGTGCTGAACTGATTCGGGGAGTCTGTAGTTGCTAAACTGGTTCATAAGGGTTCAGCAAGATTTTGGATGCTTAACTGGTTTTTGGCATTCAGAAGGTACTGAACTAGTTCAGAGAGAGTTCAAGGGGTCTTGCCTATTGGGATAGGGGATGGGGTGACAGTGTCTTGGATCACCCACCCATGCCTCAGCCACAAGAATACTCTAATTTTCTTCAGTCGAAGATGATACAAACCAACACGAGCGCCAACATCATAACTACCCCACTCTGCATGTAATCTCCCAGCCAAATCCCCTGCTGAATTTCACCGCGATTTCTAAGGAGGAGATCATCGACACCATAGCTTCCATCAACCTCACCACTGTCCCTAACAATCCCTGCCCCGCAGGTTGGATCAAAGAACTACATCATGACCTCAGCCCAACTATCTGCAGCATCCTGAACCAGTCCTTATCTACAGGATCCTTCCCACAAAGCTTAAAATACACGTCTGTAAAATACTGAAAAATAACAAACTCGACACATCTAAAGTTGAATCCTATAGGCCAATCTCAATCATTCCTTTGCTTGCTAAAATCATTGAGAAAGTGGTCCTGCGACAAATTCAACACCACGCCGACACCGAAGCACCCCTAGACACCTCCCAACATGGTTTTAGAGCAGCCCACGGCATTGACACCATCCTCACAACCCTCTTCAACAATCTAGTCACGGGCCTCGACGATATCCATCAAGAATTTGTCCTTATATTCCTGGACATAGCGGCCGCCTTTGACTCGGTGAACCATGAAACACTTCTACTCCGACTCAAAGAGAAGGGGATACAAGGCTCGGCACTGGCCTGGTGTGAATCTTATCTCTGCAACAGATGGCAACAAGTCAGAACAGGATCCACAACAGCAGAGCCTTTCCCTCTGAAACAAGGTGTACCTCAAGGCTCATCCCTGTCTGCCTTGTTGTTCAACATCTACATGCAGCCTATCTGTGCTTTAATCCGCTCCTTCAATGCCCAATGTCTTGCCTATGCTGGCGATATCCTCATCTACACACCTTTTAGGATTGACCAACCCGACTTCTCTCCTATATTGAGATGTTTTGAAGCAGTGTCAGATTGGCTTCTAACCCAAAATCTCCGGATCAACAATAGCAAAACAGATGTCCTATTCATTACCAGGAACCGGAGCTTCACGCCTCCTCCCTCACTTCAGATCAATAATATAGAATTGAAGACAAAATCCACAATCCGCTACCTAGGCATTACCCTCGACCAATGCCTTGATATGTCAGCCCATATCACCAACATCACAAAAGCAATCTACCACAAGATCCGAACGTTAAGACACCTCCGCCCATTACTTGACTTCTCCGACTACCGATCAATCTTCCAAGCTCTAATCATCCCGCATCTCGACTTTGCGAATGTCATTCTACATGGACTCCCACAGTCAACCTTAAACCCACTCCGACTTGCCATGAATTCAGCTGCAAGGATTCTAGTCGGAGCATCAAGGTCTGATCATATAACGCCTATCATGATAAGCCTGCACTGGTTACCACTACCTGCCAGAATCACCCACAAAATTCCAATGCTAACCTTCAAAGCCCTTAAGAACCAGCCCCCCATGCCCATTAACACACTTCTTCACCGTACCCCAACCAACAGAATCAGGAGAACTACACAGATGAACACAATTGAAGTCCCCAAGTTTATAACAAAATGTACGAAGTCAACAGCCAACAGAGCATTTACCATTTTTGCTCCGATTGCCTGAAATGCCCTCCCAGCAGAACTCTGAGCCACTCCAAACCTGATTTTGTTCCGAAAAGCCCTCAAACACTACCTGTTCATACAATACTACCCGGTCTCCAAGTATGAAAAGCACTCACCCATCCCTTTGACCCCCTACCTAACTCCCCCCACTGCACATCCCCCCACTGATAACAGTTAATCAGCGTTTCCATTCTCTCCACCCTGATCCATGTGTACCAGTATTCATTACAGACCCCCTTTATACCCATTGAGATTAACCATTACTGTAACATGTATATAATTTGTATATAGTTCCCCCCGTTCATCCATGTTTGAATACCCTGTTCTATGAAAGCTCAATGTGCCTATTTACATTGAAGTATGTTTGTTACAACTGTGAACCGCACTGATTATAATAGCGCGGTATATAAGAAATATAAATAAATAAATAAATATCAAGAGCAGCAATTGCAAAACGCTGCTCCCACGAGAACAGGACTTTTTTTGCCCATAAGCATTTTTTTTAAATCACTTTTCCCCTCTGGGTGTGCTAGCAAATATACATGTCTTTGCTGACATTCATGTAGTTCTGTTACAAAAAGCTATATATTTGGCAGAGCCTTTGTAAAGTATAAGGGGAACTATGCACATCCTGACCGGATGCCTCAATTTCCCTCTCCACTGCCTATCCATGGTGTGCACATACAAAGCTCACATGAAAAGCAGATGTGTGAAACAAACCAGAAAACACCCAAAAATCAGGAAAGAGTTTTCCAAAATCTGAAAATGAACTGAAAATGTGTTGTCCATGCATACTCCTAATGGTTTTCCTGGTGAAATTATGGATTACATTCCTTGTTTTTGCATTTTTCTCTACGTCCTAGTTTTAGATATTTTTCTAGGGTTAAAAAAAATCAGAAGAAAGTAGATGCAGATCATTTTGTTGAAGCGTTGCGCTCCCTTTTAGGGACTGATACTTTTTCTGATATTCATTAGGAACGAAACACTTGCAACAGTTTTAGATGAATTGACATAGTGTCATGATGGTTTTTACATAATGTGAAGCACCCTTGATGGTTTTCTGGCTTCTCAAAAGAGTTGTGACGTCATTGGAGCAGAGTAAGGATATTGCATGCAGCATTCTGAGATTAGGAAAAAGGAGTGTTTATTTTTTACCAGGTCCATTACAAAAGCTGAGAATACCCAAGATTGTCTTTTTTCACTGGTTAATAGATTGCGAGGGAGGACGATTGATCTCAAGGTGAGCAAGCTGAACGTCCCAAACTGTGATGCTTTTGCCACAGATTTTTTGAATAAGATTAATGTTGTGTCCGCCACTACAGGTAAGGTTAGGCATGGTCACGCTCAAAGATGGATTATGCGCCCATTTGGTATGATTTGAAAGAAAGGTCTGCTCTGGCTCATTTTGATGATGTATCATTTAAACATCTCTTGTCAGCAGGACCATATCAAGGGCAGTATGACCGGTGCAGCTACACAGGTTGTAAGTACAGAAGGAACGCTGATATCATCACTGGGCTTCCAAGAAGCCCAAGAGTGAGTTCTGGCTTGAGGCAAGTCCCAGGTTCAGGAGTTGCACAGGGTGCATTTCTAGCTTGGTATGGTCCTGTTGTCAACAGTGTGATCAAACCTAGTCCAAAAACGTGGACAGCAGAGGAAGAATATCTTTTATTGATCAATTTAAGCCACTGGCCCGACACAGGCCATGTTTCGTTATGCCTTCATTAGGGGCTAAGGCTGGCTTAACTAAAACATATAAAAACATACAAAAACAATTATAAAAAAAATAATAATAACAACATAAATATGGATTATGAAATTAAAAACATTAAAATTAAATATATAGATGATCATATAAACATAAAAGGCCTTACAATGAACTATTATGCCAATGTTAATAATATGATCTTGGTGTATATATATAAGAAATCTTGGTATATATATATATATATATATATATAAACTAAAACAGCACAGAAATGTATTATTAATCAGAATAACAAAAGGAGGGGGACATATGTGAATTATACAACACTTTAAATAACTTATCATAAGATTTAGGGGTATGTTTACTAAACTCCGAAATTGTGCGTGGCCCCGTTAGTGTGCCTGTGCCATATAAGGAGTGGGCGGTTCAGACAGAAAAAAGAAAAAAAAAACGGGAGAAAGCGACCGTACTTGTGCGCGTCACGCAACTGTGCGGGGTCCGTATTAGCGCGTGGGAAGGCTAAGCATCGCGCTGCTGGGCACACAAACAAGCAGAGCCATAGTACAACGGTGAAGACACTGACCAATGGTGCAGGGGCCATGGGTTCAATCCCCCAAGGTGCCCAATGAAGAAGGCTCACAGAGGCATTATGTATTATGGGGATGAGTGCTGTAGGGGGGCAGGTTAATTTTTTATCTCAGTTAACACTACTAGCAAACGCACTCACAAAGCGTGTTAACATAAGGTGGCCCATAAGGCACATGTTAACGTTCAATGTCCGCCAAGGCACCCTAGAATGTCCCCTATAGGGCCCCATATATGTTGCGGTACAGGGTAATGTATAGTGCAACTTATATGGACGGCAACCATAAGGTGCCCTATAGGGCACCCTATAAAGCACCCTCAGAGGCACCTTATGGGTACAGTACGCTGAGGGTGTTTTTGATGGCAACAACATATGTACATGACAGTTAGAAAAAACATTGGACAACCCTCTAAAAGAACCCCACTGTGGGTTTGAACCCATGACCTCTGGCTTCACAGGGAGTGACGTAACCATTGGGCTACAGCTCTATAGCTGCCAGCAAGCCCCTGGCTGGCTGCAGAGAGCCGTCACGTCACCACACAGACAGTCTTCTGTGGGAACCAGGATAGGGTTAGGCCACCCGTACCCATGATGCACTGAACATGCAAATCAGCTGTCCACAGATGAACACAAGATGGGGAATGCACCCCAACAGCTCCCCGACCTGGTAGGGGGAAGTGTCCGTGTGCACCCACACAGCACCTCGGCCTGGTAGGGGGTACTGACCGGGTGTTTTACTGGCACAGAGTAGCTACACACCGTCACATTGTGCGGATACTGTGCTCACCCTGAGGGTGCGATGAGGCGCCCAGGACCAGGTCCACAACACCTGCCATGGCTGAAAGAGGCCATGCCGGAGCTCCAAAGCAGTAGTAATCTGAGAGATAGGTAGGTCTGCAGAAACACCCTGGATTACTGTGTGTCAGTCAGTCAGTGGAACCCCTACGTGGGCTATGTACCACCATTCCCTCCTAGGCTGCAGGTGAAAAACAGGGTCCCCTATCAACAGATCCACATTCTACCACCCTGCAATGGTGGCATTAGAGTGGACCATCAACCCCTGTCCTGCTGGGTAACAGACACCCTACAGGGCATCCAAAGCAGCCCTATACACATCCATAACACAATATCAGACAGACATTAGGCCAGGATATGCTAAGCTGCACCCCACCACTATCTGATATTCTCCTGCAGCAGGCCTTCAGCCGCTGCACAGCACTCCATCAAGACACATACCAGCTGAGAACAGTCTGCTAGTTAGTCCTGGTGGAAATGCATGCACCCAGAACTGGGATGGCAGCGCACACAAGCAGATAAGTCAGTGACTGGGCCCCACAAGGAAACCCATCCATATCACATGAGAGAAATACTATATAGCACTATGGGGGTGCCTAGTCATGCTGGCGTCACTGCACAGTCAGGGTGGAGTGTACCCCCAGCAGCACATACAGAGGTCACCCTGTCTGTGTAGGTGGTGTCTGGCCACTACAATGTCTCTGCCAGTGCCCTATGCCCTGTGCAGATGCATCCTGGCCAGCACACCCTGTCTGAGCTATACCCATGGTACCTTGCTGCTCATTATGCACATTGTCAGGCCAATACTGGCAACAGTGCTGGCAGTGTGGGCTGTGGAAGGTGTTTGCAGCCAACACACACTGTATAGACAGACACACACTCCCACACGTATGCCAGCATTGTGCCACTATAGAAGGTTTATCAGCCTTGCCCACCACACCAGTCCTGGGCACGGTACAGGCATGGATATGCTACGCAGTACTGTTGGTGGTCACTCCCCAGGGTGGTAAACACTGTCAGAGACCAGACCTGAAGCACGCACCGCAGACATCAGACAGATTTATATGTTGGAGATCAGAGAGCCAAATGTGCTTTAAGTAGGACAGTCTACCTGCCAGTACACATAGCAAACGTTTGAGAGCTGTCCACCGCATACCCAGGTGTAGGGTGGAATTGCTAAGGTATGCAGGTGCTAGTATTGGGAGATGCACGCAGGGCCCAATGTCCTGCCTCTCCAGGAGGCATTGGCCAATGGGGCCTGTGGGTGTGGGTATGTTCGCCTCTGTTGGATGTTGCTTTACGGCAGAGTTTCCCAACTCCAGTCCTGGTGTGCCTACCACTGTTCGGGTTTCCCTGCTGTCCCTCATGGGTATGCATGAGCTACATCTACATGCCATAGGGGTGGTGCATAGATATGCAGCACAGGCATTTGTATTAGCGGCAGCAAGGAGCCTGAATGGTGTGTGGTCCTCCAGGACTGCATTTGGGAGACTCTGCTCTAAGTAATGCCCCTGTTCATGGTGTCTGTGATCGGTGTGCGAAAAGATAGGCGTAATACCAATGCGTATGTCACCAGCAATCCTGGTTTGTCCGTACTATCATGGTTTAGTTGTGTTAAAAAAATGTGGACAGGATTGGCAGCAGTCCCAGCTGGGCTTTGAACCTTTGACCTTCTGTTGTTGCACACACTGTCTGGGTGCACTGCACCACTGTGTTGCCACAGATTGACTGGATTCCCTGGGAAGTCCATGACTTTACATCCGACAGGGCCTGTCTGTTGCAGTGGACAGTGCCAGCCTGCACATGGATAGGCCACTGTCTTCGGTGGCTAGCAGCCACTGCCCCCCCCACCACCTGTCCCCTTACGCCAACATGCTGGCATGTCCTTATCTTGGTAAACGCATATGGCCTGATTGAGTTGTGGCACTCCCGGACTGCATTTGGGGGACTTCGCTGTAGGTAATGCCCATTGTCATGGTGTGTGAGCGGTGTAGGGTAAAATATGGGTGTTTGCACCATGCTTCTGTACTCTGCAATAAAGGGGTGTCTTTACTATCTCTGTTTAGTGGTGGGTAAAATGTGGGGACTGGGCTGGTAGGTGCCACAGCTGGGATTATGAACCTGTGCCTCTCTGGTCCTATAGGTACTGGCTCTGTCCGCTGCACCACACTGTGGCCACAGAGGCAGTGCAGTCCCTGGAGATAGGAAACCTGACCAAAAGAGTAGGGAGCCCTGCTCTGCACATTTTTACTGTGGGCTCATTCACCGTGTCTGGCGACAAAAGTGCAAATAAAACCTGCAACTGAACGTGAAAAATGGGGGTAAAAATATAACCAAGCTGGCCAACAGTGATATTAATGGGCACACATAAAAAACACACCCAGGAAAGCTCCACACAAAGGAAATGATTTTTGGAAGGGTCTCCGCTCCGTAGACCATTTCAAAATTCATTTCTTTTTTTTGTAGCTTTCCTGGGTGTGTTTTTTAGTTTTGCCCATTGCTAGCACTATTGCCCAGCTGGATTATAATTTTTTTTTTTTAATTCTTTATTTTCGTTTTATAACAACAGAGGAAAGGAAGACATACAGCTAAAAGACAGATACATAAAGTGTGATACATATATCAAAGTAAACCCCTACCACCCCCCTCCCCCCTGCTTCTTCTCTAGAAAACTAATCATTCCCGAAGCGGGCGTGTACTTACATTATTGTGTTACAAAACCTAACGGTGATCTGAAACATGATGAGTGCACATTAAACAGACATGTCGGAGCAATGAGCAGATTGTACATAATCATTGAGCATCTGCCATTTAGACAAACGAGAGTAAGTTTGGGTATGGGGAATAGCTCTCCGAGATATCTGCTCATATTTACTATATAAGCAGACGAGGTTCCACCATTCATTGACAGTAAGTCGAGAGCTATCCTTCCAATTCCTCGTGATTAGACATATGGCTATACCCAGCATGAAATCAAGGAGAAAGCGACCCTTCTTAGGAAGAGAGGGGACCTCCGCCACTGAGCGGAGTCCCACAATCTTCCAAGAGAGAGGCTCGTGAAGGTGTAATATAGATTGAATACGACCCCAGACCCGCCCCCAGTAGACCTGTAGTTGAGGACATTCATAAATAACATGAGCGAGGGTTCCCACAGCAGTATGGCAAGACCAACACTGGTCCCCAGCGGTGGTGTTCCATTTGGCTATTTTTTCTGGAGTATAAAAGCATCTGTGTGCAAAAAAGAAGAGAGTTTGGGTAACTGAGGCAGACCGGGAAACCCGCACTACTTTGCTCCAGAAAACGCTCCATTGCACAGGGGTTAAAGTGGTGTGCAGTTCGCGCTCCCAGGCTTGTTGGGCTCTAAAAGTGGCAGTATCTGTGCCCTGACATAATAGTTTATAAAAGTTAGAGGCTACCCCATGTGTACTACCAATAGAGTGAACTAGTTCTAATAGCCCGTCCTCAGTAGGGACAGAGGGCGGCAGGATTTGAGCACTTTTGAGGCAGTGTTGAAGCTGCATCAATTGAAAATAATGTTTCGCTGGTAACACAAATTCCTTTTGTAACTCAGAAAAGGTTTTCCAACGAGCTGCAGAGAAGAGCTGCTGGGGTGTCCAGATCCCCCTAGAGTACCAGGGTTTCCATGCTATCGTTCTATTTAGGACTTGAATTCTGGGGTTATTCCACAGCGGGAGTCCGTCCTGAGGACATACGTTTGGGCCCAGTGATAGAATGAGAGTGTGAAAGGCCGCAAGAGTATCGACAATCATTGGGGGATGGTGGGTGTCTACTTGGTGGGACATACCAGGGAGATGGGTCAACGGAATTGGGCTACTAAGCTCCTCTTCTATATCAAGCCAGACTGGTCTGCTGTCTGTTGTGGCATCTAGCCATCAGGCACCTTGTTTAAGTAGGAAGGCTTGATGATATCTGAGAAAATCAGGAAATCTGGCACCCCCTAGTTCCTTTGCAGACTGTAGTTTTTGTTTAGCTATCCGTGGTGGCTTGCCCTGCCAAAGATAGCGGACGAGAAGGCCCTCAATATCTTTATAAGTGTGTAGCGGGAGTAAACATGGCAGCATTTCTAAAATGTAATTCACTTTGGGGACTATCATCATTTTCACAGTTTCTAGGCGGCCCCACCATGTAAGGGATAAGGGAGACCAACGATTTGTGAGCTCACGGACTTTGGAGACTACCTCTTTGGCATTAAAACTGATAGTGTCTTCTAAAGGAGAACAGTAATAGACCCCAAGATATTTCACCATGCGGGATTGCCAAAGGAAAGGAAAGGCCTGCATGTCAGCCTCATGTACCCAGCGGTTCAGTGGGAATGCTACAGATTTGGTCCAGTTAATTTTATAGCCCGATAATTGCGAGTATCCATCAATCAGATCCAAGACAGCTGGAACCGAATCAAGGGATACGAAAAGCATAAGGTCATCTGCATATGCAGAGAGTTTAATCTCTCTGTGACTGAAGGGGATACCTCGAATGCGTGCGGACTGTCTAATAAGAAGGGCGAGGGGTTCAAGAGCTAGATCAAAGAGCATTGGTGATAGGGGGCAACCTTGATGCGTGCCTCTTTGGAGATTAAAAGGCTGAGACTTAATGGCATTTACACAAATACTGGCGACGGGTTGAGTATACATGACTTGGAGGTATCGGAGGAAGCCCTCCCCAAAGCCATACCATCGGAGAACTGCAAATAAGAAGGACCATTCTAGGCGATCAAAGGCTTTTTCAGCATCAAGGGAAAGACCCACCCATGGATGATCTAGATTGGCAGCACTGGATAGCACATGGCACAAGGTCCGAGCATTGTCAGCGGTGGATCGGCCGGGTATAAAACCGCATTGGTCGGGATGGATTAGGGTGGCCATCCTGTCAGATAGCCGGGTGGCCAAGATCGTTGCGAAGATCTTATAATCGGCATTAAGTAGGGAGATTGGACGGTAGTTGGCGGTTAGCAGCGGGTCTCTGCCTTCTTTTTCAAATACTACCACATTAGCTGCAGAAAAGGATCCCAGAGAGGATGTATCTACCGCAAGGGCAGTAAAATAGAGTTTTAAGTAGGGAACTAAATCTGCACTGAACGTTCTGTAGAATTCGGTCGGGAGACCATCAGGCCCTGCGGCTCGGCCCGAGGCTGCTCGTTTTAGGGCAGATTGGATCTCTGAAGTAGAGAAGGGTTCATCCATCGCATCCCTATCAGCTTCAGAGAGGGTCGGCCGCTGAATACCAGAAAGCAATCGCTCGAAGGTCTCTGATGAGAACTCACATTCAGATTGATATAGGCGGGTATAGAAATCCCGAAAGAGTTCTACAATATCGGAGTCTGTGGTCAATATGCCCCCTCCCTGTGGGGCTCGAAGGGCCGCTACGCGTTTGACTTCTTTTTGACCTTTCAAGGCGTTGGCTAAAAGTCGACCGGCTCGGTTATTTTCACGATAGTAGGTCCCTCGTTGAAGCTCAATACTCTTAGAAGCTGCCGTTGAGAGGATTGCATTATATTGGAAACGGAGACGCTGTAAGCGAATTAAGACACATGGATCAGTACGTGAAGTTAGAACTCGTTCGCCTGCTTTGATTTGTTGGTCTAGTATGAGTAGCTGCTGTTTGCGTTGTTTCCGCAGGCGGATTTGATAGCTAGTGATCGTTGCTCGAATGGCCGCTTTGAAACCCTCCCACCAAGCCCAATTCGCAGTATCCTGAGGTAAATTAAAGTGGAAGTAATCCTGTATGGCTGCTCGAATTTCTAACTGGAACTCTGGCTGAGTCAACAGGGCTCTATCAAAGAACCAGGCCCCCGAATTCCCCTGGGGTGCAGTAGTGTGTAATTGAAAGGAAATAGCAGCATGATCTGAAATATGTTGGGAGTGAATCTTTGCAGTGTCCACCTGAGGAACTAACAGTTTTGATATTAGAAAGAAATCTATGCGAGACTGGGATTTGTGAGGGGAAGAGAAGAAGGTAAAGTCAAGCTCGTTGGGGTGTAGTAACCTCCATAGATCAACTAAAGCAAGATCTTTTATCAAAGAGGTAAGCGTGATGTGACTCTTGGGGGGACCACTTGTCCTAGGCGGCTGTTTGTCAATCAGGGGATCAAGAACTAAATTGAAATCCCCCCCTATTATCAATGAGGTATTAGCAGAGGCCTGCGCAACCTGAGCAATGGTAGCAAAAAAGGCAGGGTCATCCACATTAGGAGCATAAAGGCATATACATGTAACTTCAAGGCTACCGATCTTGAGGTGAACTCTGGACCATCTACCTGCTGTATCTGAGCTAGTCGCAAGAATAGTAGCATGCAAAGATTTCCTAACCAGTATGGCAACCCCACATTTCTTAGAAACGGCTGGGGAATAGGCGGCCACCATGTAAGGTTTAATATTGAGTTTAAGAGTTTCCTTCGAATTTAAATGCGTTTCTTGGAGGAAAATCAGGTCCGCAGCTTCATGACTTAGATAGCTTAGGATTTTCTTCCGTTTTATCGGATTATTGATTCCTTTTACGTTCAATGAGAAAATCTTACATGGTGCCATCAATCGGTAATAGACATTTTAGGTAAGGGCGCCTAAAAACATACAACATAATCAGAATCTGTGCAACAAGGACATTGACATAATCACCGAATATGCTGGCTAATACACCCCATATTGAAAAGTATGTACCAAAGTATCTTAGAGAAGAAGCAAAACCCCCAATGAATATGGCGACCATATGTCTGCGGGAGGAGGCCCTAGAGAGGAAGATGGATACATGAAAAAGAAAAGAAACACCAGAGTCCATAATTAACACTGTCTCTGATACTCATCGAGGCTACTGTGGGTAGATGGAGTCGGGTCACAGATAGCATCAAAATAAGGCAACAAGCCGTCCTCGCCAGACTCTTTGCTGAGCCGCGACAAATCCAATATGGCAGGTGCAGCGGATAGGAGAATACTTGCAGGAATTTTCTGGAAGTCAGCGCATCAAGTCGGCTTCTTTAGAATCCAAAAACTCCGCTAGTAGATCAGGGTCCTCAAATGTTCTTGTCTGATTGTGAAGCGTGACTCGGAGCTTGGCCGGGTACATCAGGCCATAACGTGCTTGTAGTTGTTGAAGCCTCGGCCGAAATTCCAGAAAGCGCTTTCGGCGGTCGACCGTGGGTTTAGCCAAGTCAGGATAGAAGGAGATCTTGTGGCTCTCAAATTCCATATGGCCCTTGGCCCGAGAGGCACTGAGAATTTGCTCCACATGTTGATATCGCAGAAGTCGAAAGATGATAGGCCGCGGGGTCTTCCTGTTGAGCGTTATGTTTGTGGGTACACGATGAGCGCGATCGATCTCCAAGTCTTTGGTAAAGGTGATTTGGAGCAGGGAAGGGAGGATTTTATATAAAAACTCTTTCATGTCTCCCGATTCCGCTCCCTCCGGTATGCCCACGAGTCGTAGGTTGTTGCGGCGCGCTCTATTATTGCCATCTTCCACTTCTTTCTGCAAGGCCCGTACCTGACGTTCAACTTTGTCGAGTTTGGACAACCGGGCCGCATGGGAGTCTAATATGCTCTCCATTTTGTCCTGACGCGAAGAGAGCCCCTCTAGCTTGCCCTGCAGTACACCAAGATCTTCCCGCAGCGCTCGGAGTGCTTCACCATTTGACTGCACGAGGTCCTTGACCCCTCTAATCTCTGCGAGGATTTCCTGCTGCATTTCGGGGCCCTCGCGCAAAGCCAGCCCCTTCTGCGGGGACGGGGGTTCAGTTTTGGAGCGTTTGCCGTGAGAAGCCGCTGAAGATCCAAATTCCAGGCGCGTAGGTTGGGTCCCCGCCATCTCACCAATGTGCCCCGGCAAGATTAGAGCAGAAGTTCGAGTATATACGGTGTTAATTCAGGATTCTGAGTAGGCCTCTCGGGAGCCTCAGCGTTATGCGACCATCCCGCTGGACATCGGGCTCCGCCCCCCTGGATTATAATTTTTAAACATTTTTGTTGTGGTCATTTTAGGTTTTATATGCACTTTTGTTCTGTGCACATGTATCACACTGCTCACATTTTGTAGGTTTCCCCGGTTTTGCTGTACATTGCTGACGGAAATGGTTTCTCTTCCCTTTAAATGCCCTCTACCGCGAGTGTTTCACTCGCGCTATTTTTAACTTGTAAATTCGGCCCCGATACTGTGCGGGGAGCCTCTCCCCTCCCCTTCCCCGCCCATTAACCCCGTCTCTCCGCCCCTCGGGTCCCTTCCTCCGCCCTCCGTTAGCCTTTCCACGCCTCTATCAGACATTTGCGGGCCCGTACTTGTGCGGGGCCCGTTAGTGTGTCGCGCACCTGCGCGGGGGTTCATCGCACGTGTGCGGGGCGCTTAAGAGCACTTAAGTGCTGCTTTTAGTGCGTTATTGTGCGGCGCGCAATTGTGCGGTTTTTAGTAAACATGCCCCATAACGTGCAATAAATAGCATCAAAAACATACCTCTGTGTGCACTTGTATATTCAATATATTCTATCTTCATTTAGGAAAGAGGAAGACAACCATATGTATAGTCAGTATGTATATCTCTATTGATAAACCGTTCAAAAAATACCATAATAAGCTCTCGAGGTTTTCAAAGTCCTAATTTTTTGTCCGATTTTGAACAATGATGGCAAGTTCCTTCCCCCTTCCTCTAGATACATTTATTTAATGAGGGCATATTACAAAATGGTAGTTTGTATGAAGGGTTGTAAGTTAGTTGCACATGCATTCCATTGAAGGATGTTAATTTACCCTTGAAATCGAGATACTCCTCTTTTGTAGTGCAATTACGACAGCGATTCTGGTGAACACTTTTTTATCTTGAAAGAGCATCAAAGAATATCATATGTTATATACATGACATTGGTTTTCTGACCATACAGGTAATCTTTACATGGTTCAAAGTTGATATTTAAAGTAATTCTGTGGCAATTATGGATAGAATAATTTAAACTGAATGCTGGACCCTTGTGATTCCACTGATTCCTTGCTTTTTTTGCAACAATTCCTTGCTCTTTTTGCAATAATTCCTCTTTTAGTATTATAGAAAAATATAACCCCTGCTCGAGAGCTTACTATGGTATTTTTTGTTATTATTATTATTTTTATAATTGTTTTTATATGTTTTAGTTAAGCCAGCCTTAGCCCCTGATGAAGGCATAACGAAACACGGCCTGTGTCGGGCCAGTGGCTTAAATTGATCAATAAAAGATATTCTTCCTCTGCTGTCCACGTTTTTGGACTGGGTTTGTTGTTAGTACGTGGAATTGTGCTTTGTCGGTGTTGGACTTAGCCAACAGTGTGATCTACATACTGTTTTTTGGAACCCATGTCAGGCTGGGTTGTCAAGAACTTTGCTAGATAAGACGTTGCTTTGGTTCAATCACTTCGGTTCCCCTGGGCTTCATGCTTTGTGGTGATTTTACCTGTACTTCAAAGTATAGAATTGGCTGTTATTTCATGAGCAAACTACCACCCCATAGCAAATCTCTCTTTTCTGGCTAAGCTATTGGAGAGCATTGTGTATTACCACCTTACAACTTTTTTTAGATCATACTAGTGGCCTAGATGTTTTTCAGGCTGGTATTTGCAGGGAGTCTTGGCACATAAACAGTTTTGATTGTTATCATCAGT
This sequence comes from Ichthyophis bannanicus, assembly GCA_033557465.1. Lineage (NCBI taxonomy): Eukaryota > Metazoa > Chordata > Amphibia > Gymnophiona > Ichthyophiidae > Ichthyophis > Ichthyophis bannanicus. The sequence continues at coordinate 1,043,212,269 of CM066032.1, read as the reverse complement.
TATATGGATAAGGGCCAAGAACTTTTGATTAAAAGTTTGTATTTGTCCTCAGCTTTTGATTTAGTTGGTATTTGTATTCTTTTAGCCCGATGCCTATCATTAGACATCATTAGGCATTCAGGAATTAATGTTAGACCAGCTTGCTTTTTTTTGGGGGGGGGAGGGAGGAAAGGCTTGAATGTGTTTACATGGATGGCATATTCTCTCGGCCAATGAGTTTTCCCTGAGGAATTTCTCAGGGTTTCTCTATCTCATCATAGTTATGTAATATATATTTGTAATCATTGGATGATTGCAGTACCTTTTCTGCTTTGAATTAGTAGACATTTTCCCACTGAAGATGGAATATAATATTGGTGTTTTATTAAATTCACCGTTTTCTCTTGAGGATCAGGTCTCACAGGTAGCCTGGATAGCATTTGTTTTCCTGCAGGTGGTGCAGATACCACACCCACTATTAGAAAAATAAGCATTTTGGTCTACAGCTCAAGCACCTCTTATTTCACGCTTGGAATATTGCAATGAATTTGTATGTTGATTTATCAAAGAAGTTTGTTTATCAGCCTTCTTGTGGCCTTGGGCAAATCACTTACCCTCCATTGCCTCGGGTACAAGCTTACATTGTAAGCCCTCCGGGGACAGAGAAATACTTACTGTATCTAACTGTAACTTGCCTTAAACTGGAAAACTCGCAAGCTAAATAAAATAAATAACATAGGATTGCCCAGAATGCAGCAACTAGACTGATACTGGGCTCTTATAAATGGACTGAACTGGCTGCAGATTTTACTGGGCCATAACCCTACCATTTTAAGAAACAAACTAAATTGGTATGTACTATGTAGACATTTGCAGTGTTAACAGGGAGTTTTGATGGTTTCTTCTATGAAGGAGGTGAAGAAGTTGATTTGAGATCTCTAATGTTTTCAGTAATGCATTGCCCCATTATGGAACAGTCTCGCTGTAGATTTTAGGCCACAGACCAGCTAATTGTCTTTTCGGGTTGCAAACATTTGAGGCCATGTTTACTAATCATTAGCATGCACTATCTGCCACCATCCTTATAAGAATAACATGGGTGTTGAGGCAGAAAGTGCATGCTATTGTTTAGCAAACATGACCTTTGGTGTAATCATTGAGGTAATAATCTTGGTTGAAGTTGTTAATTCTTCATGTTCTGCTCTGTTAAGATTTATTATTCGGGTAGTGTAAACAAACTATGTCATTGTCACCTATCCCTACTCATTCCTAATTTATCTGAAAAATGTAATACCAATGTATTAGTAGAGTACGATATAACCTAGACCTTTATAGCTTTTGATATCTCATTAAAAATGTCTGTTATTTTGGCAGGGTTGTGCCTTCTATTGGGGATTTACTTCCTGGATGGCTTATTACATTAATCATCCTCGTTACACACCTCCATGTATGTATAACTAATGATTATTCTTATCATGGTGGGCATGGCGGGCTTTTGAGTAAGGACAATCATAAAATGAATTTATATTAAAACATCCATTATAGTTATCAGTTAAGTTTCCACTAAATATATATGAAACCAGTTGGAAATCAGCTTTAAATGCTTACTATGATGGCTGAAGACTGCTTTTTCACAGTTTGATATCATTTTCCAGATTGGTACTAGACTAGTAATAAGGAATTTGGGGATTGTATTTAATATCTTAAACAAAAGTATATTTATAGCAAAGCCTATATACTTTCAAGATAGTTAGGAATACCATAATATACTATTAATTTCTGGAACTATATAATTTTTTCATGGGAAACATTAATCCATGTATTCCACTGCCTTTATGGGTGCAGTGGGATGCCTGAGAGCTGCAGCTATAGTTGGGCAAACAATCCCACCAAACTCCTAATAATAAGCAGCAGTTTGGCAAGCCATACTGTCATCTGAGACAACTTATTATTATATTCAAGGTACACCAAATGACTTCATTCTAAGCAAAACATGGACAGAATGGATAGGATAGAAGGGGGAGGGAACGGGGAAGAGAATGTGGTCAGTGTCATACATCAGGAGCAAATACAGAAACATTCCTTGTTGTACAACATATCTTCCATGATTTAAAATGCATACCCAGGCCTGAACTATCCAGTTTGTGCACTCTCAGCACTGAGCCTCTTAAATACAGCTAGAACTTAGTGAGCTTCCTGTTAGCTGAACAGATTGTAACCTTCCACTGAGGCGTCCCTTAATCTTTTAACTGGGAGCGCAACACCAGCCTCCCATCATCTCTCTCTCAATTAGCCGGGCATTTCTTAGCTCCAAAAAATAGGATGGAAATTACAAAGGATGCTACTTATGTTGAAACTGAAACCCTAGATGGATATGTCTCTCTGTGGGAAACAGACAAATAATAAAATGCTTGAATAATGAAAAGATATTCAGCCACTGCCCAGTTAGCTTCCGTGGTAGACGTTAGGCCAGCCTTGGCTATGCCTGACTTCCACCACATGTTGATAATTGGGCAGCGACTCGATATCGCTGCTGCCATGTTATTGATGGATGCTTTCCTCCAGAACACCCTGATGCTGGTCAGTTAGCATCTCTGCATGCCCCTGAATATCCTGGCCATGGCGATCAATGCAGTTAGTAAGTCAGCAAACTGTGTTAATCACTTTGAATATCTCCCCTTTTATATTCCAGAGGTGCCAGTTAAGTAGCCTACTTCCACACTTTGAAGTTTTGGCTTTTTTAGGTGACTTTAAGGCCAGAGAGATAAACACAATTACCTCCTCACTCACTTCTCAAACTCCCAGGTCCAAACAAGTGGATTGCTCATACTTCAGCATTTTCACTGCAACAGGTTTACTCAATTGACAAGTAGGGCAGGATTAAAAAGAGAACAGAACTTGCTTATATGGCCCTAGACAATAGAACTGTGCTAATTTTTACTCCCAGGTTTTCTCTTTCCCTAATGACCTCCCTTAGTGAATGGCTATAAGCCAACTGAAGCACTTTTTGGCAGTAAGGTCAGGGTACCAGAAGCTGGTCATACATTTCCCCTTCAAAGTTTACCTTAGTACCCTATACATCAGGTCCTTTTTATCTATGAAAAAGGAAAGAAGCGGTCTCTGGTGTCCTATCATAGGCACTGGCTTTTCATCGGCCACTGAACTTGTTCCCTGCAAATTTAAGGAACTTATCCTCATGCTGGACTTTCTTAAATGTTATCCTCCCCAGTCAATTTGGGCAAGAATAGAGGTTTCTGAGGTATTTGTTGGACCTCAACCATTCTTTATACTGCAGCCCCTAGATCCTTAGCATACTGGGACTCCAGATAGAATTTCTAGCAGGGCTTTGTATCGTGGGTTTCTTGACATACAGGACTTGGTCCATCAGGGGGAAGATCTCAGGCAATGACTCCTCTTCAGATCCAACCGGTCCAGCAATGATCCATGCCCGCATAGTCCCAAAGTCTGGGTAGTATCATCACATAATGAGGCTGTCCTTTCCTATTGTTTTATTTATGGAAACCTGGGTAGTGGGGGTATTGTTGCTGAACCCCATGGACAAAAAACAAAATCACCCTCTGTTCATATTCAGTCAATCTGAATTTTTTAAACCAGCTACCTCTGAATAAATGTTTTTCACTCTCAGAGTCTGCAAATGCTTGGGCAGGGTTCAGTCTAGCTCCACAGAGATCAAGAAATTATCCACTCCAGAGCAAAGGGCATCAACAAAGTTACAAGTGTAAGGTGCCATCAGGCTAACATCAATTCTTCTTTAACACCTGGGCATTCCCTAGAAAAATGGCAGATTTATTCACAACTAAAACAGAGTGACATTTCTGGGTCCCTGGGCTGGTATGCAGCAAGAAGCCACTCATTCTCCAAGGTCAGCTGCAGGCAGTCCACCTTCTGCCTGCAGGTTCTGAGGTCTCCCAAGGACCATTTTTCTTGAGCCCATAGTTTTCAGTATCAAATTTGCTTTATGAAAGTATCATAAATTTCCAGGACACCCTATTACATACGTTTTGGGTCTTGGCATACCCACTGCCTCATAGGCAAACTTAGGCTCTCTACTTCAGTAGAACTAACTTGGCCATTTCATTTATGGTTTTCCCTTCTAATTGCAGCCATTTCCATTCTGCATCTTTCAACTAGATGAGCTTTCCTGGACTTTCTCCTAAAAGGAAGATTCCTTTCCAGAACTGTCGTAACCGAAAATGTGGATACACCCTGCATATTCAAGAATAACTGCCTTAACTTCTGCAATTGTTGCATGCTCCTTTTATTTGCAGCCTGGAAAGCAGCTTGGTTGCTACCCATGAGTAGATTACCCAAATAAGTGGTCCAATTGGCTTCTGGCCATCCACAAAGCTAGCAGTACACTTCCAGTTTATTAATAGACAGTGTCATGGCGTAAGGCAAATAGTGCCTATGGAAACAGAAGAAAATGTGCAGAGCAGTTTTAAAATGGGCAGCTCGAAGCACATGGCTAGGGGTTGCTATAGGCAACCAACAAAAACACTAGCACCGGGTGTAGGTAAACGCCCCAGCAAAGCATTACCTCATAGCTCATTAGAGGATCAGGAACAGCTGCAGAGACTTGAGCTTATGAGAAACTCAAAGAGTGACGCACTTAAAAATGAGTCAGTCTTGAGAAAGAGCAGAACACACGGGAAAGGAAAGAGCAGAACACACGGGAGAGCTAACAGGAAGGCTAACCAGGACACATACCTGAGAACTTCAGATGGGGAGTCCAGCAGCGTCTCAGAGGAGTTTGCCCAAGAGGGAATACCTGAGGTTAGTGCCAGAGAGTTGGGCTGCACTGAACCAGAGTCTGGTCTTTGGGGACACAGAGGGATTCCTACCAGCAAACGGAGAGAAGCTGTGAGAGGGAATTTCCATGAGAGCAGGTACCTGGGGAATAGAAGCTCTGGTCCAAAGGAGATTTCCAGGCTCAAAGAAACACGTCCTGTAAGGGGAAGTGAAAAGCTTTCGAGGGAGAAAGGCTATTTTCAGCTTTCCAGCTACAAAGGTTCCGGCAGAGGCCAGCCTGAAGAAAGGCCAATTCCCTGGAGTAGAGGGGCACTTGAAAAGAAGGATTTTACATACGCTTGTCCTGAAGTGTATGGCCCTCTAGAGGGAAAGTCTACACTGCATGGTAACTTTCCATTCCACTTTACTAGTGAGGAAGAGAGAAGCCCTTGCCAGAGAGAGGAGGGATCTTTGAATACTGGTGTAAGTTCCAATCCCACAGAAGAGAATTGCAGGGAAGCTCATGAGGCCATGGACTGTGATTACTGTGTGGAAAACTCAGAGGATTTCCAGATGGATTGTACACTTGTATTTGCGGATAATGTGACCTCTTTCTGCTGAAGCGTGCAGAAGGGACATCTGTTTAAAGGAACAGATTTCAATCCACAGCTGTTGTAAGGTACAAGGCTTGTTTTGCACTTTTTGTTTTGCCTTAAGCTGAAAAGAAGCATTCCTGTGTAATTTTTGTAGTTCCATTTTGTGTTATGCCAGAAGCATGGTTTATTTTCCTTTGTGATTCCTGACTGCAGAAGTTCTCCCGGGAAGGGAAATAAAATACCTCTTTATCAGCCTAGCTACTCGTCAACGACTACACTCTTTTTATTGAATAGCTAGTGGGACTTCAACTCCCAGGGGGCACTACTTGTCCCTGCTACCTAAGAAGAGGCCTCACTGAAACCCCCAGGTCCTTTGTCTTTGAGGGGTATATAGGTGGGTGACAATTGGCGTAGTTGGCAGGATTTTTGCATGAGGATTAAAAGGACTGCACAAAGAACTACTGTCTGTTGGAGAAGACTGTTTTCCAGAGGGGGAGAGCCGTCTGGAAGATTCCTGCTGCCAGGTGCTGGATCCAGAGAAACTTTCTCACAAGCTGAACCCTACATGAATGCTCAGGTAAAAGTTACCTAGTCATAAGTGGGGAGGACAAAAGTGAGAAAGGGGGCACTGGTGGGCCAAGGAATAGACGGTGGAAAGGAAAAAAAAAAAAAAAAGGAAGTTGCGGTATCGCACTTGGGTTTTTTGTTTTGTCTTTCTCTCTCCACAGGTACATCGAGGCTGATAATGGAGCCACAAGATGTAATACACTGGATGAAGACACAGTGGGACAAGCAGATGGAGCTTATTCGCTATCTCCAGGAGCAGACTACGCAGACCATACAAGAACAACAAAAGCCCTTGATGGAGACCATGGACATGCTTTTAAAGAAGCCACTAGATGCCACAGCCGACGTCCCATGGTATTCCAGGGGTCAGGACTGAGTTCGTATGGTGCTTTTTCATTGGGACAACTAAAGCCGCATGACAATTTAGATGACTATCTTGATGCTTTTGAGCGGATAGCTACAGCTCTGAAATGGCCAGAGGAGCAGTGGGCAACCAGGTTTGCCATTTCGCTCACAGGCGAGGCCCTTTCGGCTTATAAAGCTATGCCGGCTGATTTAGCTTCTAATTATATAGAAGTTAAAAAAGCAGTAAAAGATAGGTTGGGGCTCACACCTCTACATTACCACAGAATGTTCAGGGAGGCAGTAATTAAACCTCAGGAGACCCTTAAGGCCCTGGCGCAGCGACTGTAAAGTTTAGCCAGAAAATGGTTACTGGCAGAGGGAAGTACCCTGGAAACAGTCCTCGATAGAATTGTGCTGGAGCAATTCATGCAGGCTGTTCCCAGCGGTGTAAAAACTTTTCTGACACTCCAGCACTGCCAAACCTCTGATGAGGCAGCCACTCTTGCGGAGCGGTATTTCGCCGCAGAGAGGACTGACACCTCAGGGCAAGGTATCTGGCTAGCAGCTGGTAAGAAGATAGTAACAAAAAAGGAAAATGTTTATATGATAAACTGTACAAGCCTGAAATGTCTAATGTGAATGACTCTGATGGTAATAATGTCTTATCTGTACCTAAAGGAAAATGTTTCAGTTGTGGGAAGAAAGGACATTTTCAGAGATCCTGCACAGAAAGAACAGTCCTGGTGACAGGAACAGAAGAGACAGATCAGGACGAATTCCATATCCAGGTTCAAGTGGAAGGTATTCCTACACTGGCTCTACTTGACTCGGGGGCCGACCAGAGCATGATTTCAAGGAGGCTCTGGGAAGCCATTGAGGGGCACCGCCAGTCACCCCCGAGTCAAGCAGAAGGCCAAGTTCGGGTCAAGTGCGTGCACGGCGCATTTGTCCCTTATCCCCTACACAATGTATCAGTACAAGGGTTGGGCACTATTAGAGAGGTGAAGGTGGCCGAAGTCCCAAAATTACCAGAAGATGTTGTACTGGGGAAGGATTGGCCTCCCTTTTATGAAGAGTTGGGAAAATACTTTGGTACCAAGTTAGGCTTAGTATCCACTCGCTCTCAAGCGAGACCCTCTGGGAGGGGAGAAGAGTCAGCAGAAAACACTGAGGAACCTGAAGGGGAGGAAAATTCTCAAAGGGAAGAGCCAGACGAGGAAGGGCTAGCTACTCTTCCTATACATGATGATTTAATACATCCCCCTGTTAAAGAAGGGAAAAAGGATAAACCCAGAAAACGTAGGGAGAGATACTCTAGGACCCGGGGGAGGGCCGAGCTAGAAGATGCTGTAGGGTTGCCCTGGGTACCGGCAGAGGTAGTCAAAAAATTTCCATCATTCCCCATGGAGCAGAGAGCTGACCCAGCTCTTAAAAGGGCGTTCGAATGGGCTGAGGAAACCAGACTGACCCTACCTCGATTTTTCCTGGAGAATGATCTCTTATATAGAGAATGTGTAAACCCCCACAATGATGCCATACGCAAGCAGCTAGTTGTACCCATGACATTTAAAGCTAGCGTGTTAAGATTAGCCCATGACCACCCAGTGGGTTGTCACAAGGGGATCCAGGGGACGCTGGACCAAATCTTAGCGAGATTTTATTGGCCCGGGGTCTTTAAGGAGACCCGGCAGTATTGCGAGTCATGCCCTAGCTGCCAAAGAGTGACAGCTATAAAGCCTAAGGCAGTACCCATGGTGCCAACTCCCACCATAGCGGCTTCCATAAGCTGAATGGGAGTTGACATAATAGGACCTCTGGTGAAGACACCGAGGGGTTTTAAGTATATCTTGGTCATAGTTGACCATGCCACGCGGTTTCCTTGGGCCATCCCCTTGAGAAACACATCTGCCAGAGTAGTGGCCTTAGAACTAATCAAACGTTTCTGCGAAGTAGGGTTTCCCAGAGAAGTGCTAACTGATCAGGGCAGTAACTTCCTATCCAAACATCTAGCTATGGTCTGGGAAGCCTTCGGCATCCGACATATACGGACATCAGCATACCATCCACAGTCTAATGGGCTCGTGGAGCGTATGAATCACTCTATTAAACAACTGCTACGCAGAGGTTTGAGGACAGGGAAAAAGACTGAATGGGATATGTTGCTCCCATTCACGTTATATGCATGCAGGGAGCGCATACAGGCGTCCCTGGGAGCATCTCCCTATGAGTTGCTGTTCGGCCGCGCTCCAAGAGGAATTTTGGACATCCTACAGGAGCAATGGGTGGAGACGAACATGAAGAGATTGGGGTGCCTCAATTTCTAAAAGAGTTAAGACAACGCCTAGAGAGGACATCCAAGGATTCTATTGAAAACCTACAGGCCAGCAAACGTAAGCAAAAACATTATTACGACAAGGGCACTAGACCGAGGCAGCTAAGTATCAAGTATCCGACCCCAGACCGAAATTCAAGTCCAGGTGGAAGGGCCCTGGTACAGTGGTAGAGAAGGTTGGCCCAGTATCCTATTGGGTGGAAAACGAGAGGGGCCGCCAACAGGTCTATCACGTGAATGTACTAAAGCTGTGGAAGGACAGGTCTGCCACTGCCAGCCTGGTTACTGTAGTACACCGAGATAGGTCCCATAAGGAAATTCCGGGCTGTCAGGAAAAATCTGCAGCCCGTAATATTTTAAGGGGGGGGATCTGTCATGGCGTAAGGCAAATAGTGCCTATGGAAACAGAAGAAAATGTGCAGAGCAGTTTTAAAATGGGCAGCTCGAAGCACATGGCTAGGGGTTGCTATAGGCAACCAACAAAAACACTAGCACCGGGTGTAGGTAAACGCCCCAGCAAAGCATTACCTCATAGTTCATTAGAGGATCAGGAACAGCTGCAGAGACTTGAGCTTATGAGAAACTCAAAGAGTGACGCACTTAAAAATGAGTCAGTCTTGAGAAAGAGCAGAACACATGGGAAAGGAAAGAGCAGAACATACAGGAGAGCTAACAGGAACACTAACCAGGACACATACCTGATAACTTCAGACGGGGAGTCCAGCAGCGTCTCAGAGGAGTTTGCCCAAGAGGGAATACCTGAGGTTAGTGCCAGAGAGTTGGGCTGCACTGAACCAGAGTCTGGTCGTTGGGGACACAGAGGGATTCCTACCAGCAAACGGAGAGAAGCTGTGAGAGGGAATTTCCATGAGAGCAGGTACCTGGGGAATAGAAGCTCTGGTCCAAAGGAGATTTCCAGGCTCAAAGAAACACGTCCTGTAAGGGGAAGTGAAAAGCTTTCGAGGGAGAAAGGCTATTTTCAGCTTTCCAGCTACAAAGGTTCCGGCAGAGGCCAGCCTGAAGAAAGGCCAATTCCCTGGAGTAGAGGGGCACTTGAAAAGCAGGATTTTACATACGCTTGTCCTGAAGTGTATGACCCTCTAGAAGGAAAGTCTACACTGCATGGTAACTTTCCATTCCACTTTACTAGTGAGGAAGAGAGAAGCCCTTTCCAGAGAGAGGAGGGATTTTTGAATACTGGTGTAATTTCCAATCCCACAGAAGAGAATTGCAGGGAAGCTCATGAGGCCATGGACTGTGATTACTGTGTGGAAAACTCAGAGGATTTCCAGATGGATTGTACACTTGTATTTGCGGATAATGTGACCTCTTTCTGCTGAAGCGTGCAGAAGGGAAATCTGTTTAAAGGAACAGATTTCAATCCACAGCTGTTGTAAGGTACAAGGCTTGTTTTGCACTTTTTGTTTTGCCTTAAGCTGAAAAGAAGCATTCCTGTGTAATTTTTGTAGTTCCATTTTGTGTTATGCCAGAAGCATGGTTTATTTTCCTTTGTGATTCCTGACTGCAGAAGTTCTCCCGGGAAGGGAAATAAAATACCTCTTTATCAGCCTAGCTACTCGTCCACGACTACACTCTTTTTATTGAATAGCTATTGGGACTTCAACTCCCAGGGGGGCACTACTTGTCCCTGCAACCTAAGAAGAGGCCTCACTGAAACCCCCAGGTCCTTTGCCTTTGGGGGGTATGTAGGTGGGTGACAACAGTCAGGATCCTCTCCTGGAGTCTGAGTTTGAACAGCTTGAATAGCTATGGTTACCTTCACAATAGAGGCTTGTTGCTGTTTCAGCTACCTCTTAGGGCTGCTGCTCCCATTGTTTTTGCACAATACTCTGCTGCTTCTGTTCCCTCTCTGCCAAGGCCTGGAGGAAGGGTGGCCTAGTGGTAGGTGCACTGCCTTGTGTGCCAAAGGCTTAAGGTTCATTTACCAGTGCCTCTCATTAAGATCTTGAGTTATTGCTTCTCCCTTTACAAAGCTAGACTGGCAAGTCTGATGTCAGTACTAAGTAAAATCAGAGAAACAGTTATAAAGAACAAAATTACTGGACATGTAGATAGTCACAGTTTAATAGGAAAAAGCCAATATGGATTTAGCCAAGGAAAGGCTTGCCTCATTAATCTGTTATATTTCTTTGAAGGTGTGAATAAACAGGTAGATAAAGGAAAGCCAGTTGATATAGTGTATCTGGATTTTCAGAAAGCCTTTGACAAGCTCCCTCATGAGAGACTCTTAGCGAAATTGAAAAGTCATGGGAAAGGAGGCAATGCACTATTGTGTATTAGGAACTGGTTAAAAGATAGAAAACAGAGAGTAGGGTTAAATGGACAGTTTCCTCAATGGAGAAAAGTTAGTAGTGAAGCACCCCAGGGATCTGTGTTGGGCCCACTGCTTTTAACATATTCATAAATGACCTGGAAATGGGAATAATGAGTGTGGTTATCAAACTTGCAGATGACACCAACTTATTCAAAGTTGTTAAAACACAAGAGGATTGTGGAAAATTGCAAGAGGATCTTGACAGCCTGGGAGACTGGACATTCAAATAGCAGATGAAATTTAATGTGGACAAGAACAATGTTATGCACGTAGGGAAGAACAATCCAAACTACTGTATGGTTACACAATGCAAGGTTCCACATTAGGAACCAACACCAAGGAAAAGGATCTAGGCATCATTGTGGATAATACATTGAAACCCTCTGCAGTGATCAAGAAAGCAAATAGAATGCTAGGAATCATAAGGAAAGGTATGGTGAATAAACCCAAGGATATTATTATACCTCTGTATTGCTCCATGGTGCAACTGCACCTTGAATATTGTGTGCCATTCTAGTCGTCTTATCTTAAAAAGGATATAGTGGAATTAGAAAAGGTATAGAGAAGAGCCAAAGTGATAAAGGGGATGTAAGGATACCCCTACAAGGCCTAAAAGGTTAGGGTTCTTCAACTTGGAAAAAAGACTATTAAGGGGAAATGTGATAGAAGTCTATAAAATAATGAATGGAGTGGAACAGGTAAATGCAGATTGGTTGCTTACTCCTTCAAAAACTAGAAATAGTAAGGGACATGCAATGAGGCTACAATGCAGCACATTTAAGACTAATCAGAGAATTTTTTTTTCCTCAATGTATAATCAAACTCTTGAATTTCTTGCCGGAGGATGTAGCAAAAACTGTTAATGTAGCTGGGTTGAAAAGAGGTTTGTACAATTCCTGGAGGAATAGTCCAGAAACCATTATTAAAGAGGACCAGGGAAATTCACTGCCTACCCCTGGAATAAGCAGCATGGAATCAGTATAACCTCTTGGGAGCCTGGCAGATACTTGTGACCTGGATTGGCTGCTGTTGGAAACAGGATACTGGGCTTGACGGACCCTTCGTATGACCCAGCATGGTATCTCTTATGTTCTATGGCTAACACAACTCAAACTGTATGTCCCAGGCCTGAAGAATCATAGAAGCTTGAAACAAAAACAAAAAAACAAGCCTGCCTGGCTTTGCAGTCGAGCTCTGGTGGGGGCATTTGGGCCGGTTGCCGTTTTTCCCCCGGTGGTCATGGCCCTTGCGGGTTAGGGCTCAGGGAGCTTCGCTGCCTTATTTCTTTGCACAGCCGGTCCAGCGGCTGTGTTTGCTGCCCTGAGGGGTTCCTGGCATGGCGTGGGATGCCTGCTTTGTGTGGCCGGGCGAGGGTCGGGGGTTTGGCCCCTGCAAGGGTTGGGGCAAGGGGGCGGGGGTCTCGGTCTCATGGGGGGGCTGGGAGGGGTAGGGGGTTGCCCGGGCCTGTGAGTGGGGGTGGGGGGGGGCAAGGGGGCCGTAGAGGTGCTGCGCGGGGCCAAAAAGGAAAGAAACGGGCTCCGCAGCCGGGGGGAGGGGGGCGGTGGTAGGGGTTTACACCCCCCCCCAGTGGATCCCTGGGGGTGGGTGCGGGGCTCCAGGGCGTGGCAGGAGCGGCAGGGAGCGTAAGGGCGGGGGGTGTTGTGGGTGGGGCGGGGGGTGTGGGGGCAATTTTGTGGCACTGGGCCAGGAGGGAGGGTTATGGCCCGATGGGGCACTGTGGGTTGCTGGCTGCGGTGGGGCCACAGAGTGGTTTCCGGGTCCCGGTGGCTTTGGCATGCCGGGGGGTTCTTCCCCTTGGGAGCAGTGGGCTTCTGGGGGGCAGGGTACATCTCGGGCGGGTTGGGGAGGTCCTTGGTCTCCAGCTTGGCCGGTGTCTGTTGCCCCCCCTGTTTTCCCTTTTTTGTCTCCGCAGGGGCAGGTTATGGTGCAGTCCACATGGCCTTCGGGCGCTGCTGGCGGTGAGAGCTGGCTGAATCCTTCAGCTGGAGCGGAGATGCAGCATGGAGTGGCGGCAGAGTCGGCACGAGGGCGCTCAAGAGATGTCGCACGAGCTGGTGGTGAGGACCGTCCGGTGGCTGGGGAGCCGGCTGCTGTGCCGGCCGAGTAGGGTGAGTTCCTTGGGGAGGGGGGTGAGGTGGGGGTGCGGTCGCAAGGTGGGAAGGTGGGGGGTGGTTCGCGTAAGAAGCGCCGGCGGTCTTGTCAGCGACGTCGCAGCTCGGACTCATCCTCGTCTTCTTCCTCTTCGAGTGGTTCGTCTGGGGGGTCGGGAGAGGAGGCGGTTCGGCAGGTAAGGGAGTGTGGGGCGGGCCTCGGTGCGGGTGGGGGGGCCTCTTCGGTGGTTTCTTTGCCGGAATTGTGGGTGGGGGTGCCGCGTAAGCTGCGGCGTAAAATTCGGAAGCGGCGTTACATTGATATCTTCCGCTTGTTAGAAGGGAGGAAGCGTTCTGGCGAAAGTCGGAAGAAGAGAAAGGACGATGAAAAGGCGGGTCGGGTTAGGAAGGTGGCGCGTAATGTGGTTAACTGGACGCGTTCCTTTTTGCGGTTGGCCAGTGTGTGGGGCCAGCATGATCCGGCGCAGTACAGCATGTTGCTAGCGTACACCGATTCCATCCAGGAGGCGTCTCAGACACACGACGGATGGTCTTGGTTGAATTACGATGAAAAGTTCAGGGACAAGATGGAGGAGAGCCACTCGCTTTCGTGGGGCACGCAGGACATTAACCTGTGGCTGACCCAGATGTCGTCTAGGTCGGGTGCCGGTGGTGGGGGCGGGGGGAAAAGTGGTGGCGGGGCGGTGGGGGGGTGGGCGGTGTGTCCCTTTCGAGGGGGGGCGGCCGGGGTGCCTTCAAAGGCAGGCTCGGCCGGGAGCGGTGACGTGTGCTGGCGTTTCAACCGCTCCACGTGCCCTTTTCCCAATTGCAAATTCCAGCACGCCTGTTCCTTGTGCGGGGGTCCCCACTCCGCTGTCAAGTGCCTTAAGAAGGGCGCCGCTGGCACTGCCGGTCCCGCCCCTAAAGGGCACTGAGTGTCGCGGGCGCGCCCCCTCCCCGATTCGGGTGGAGGCCTTCTTGGGGTGGTTGAGCCGCTATCCCCAGAGGCACGAGGCAGCGATTCTGGGATTTGGGTTTAAGAACGATTTCGTTATCCCGGTGCGGGGTGTGGTGTCGGCGCCGTCTGCTAGGAACTCCCCTTCAGTCCGTCGTTGGGCGGAGGTTGTTCAGGACAAATTGTTGGGGGAATTGCGGTTGGGGAGGGTGACGGGCCCCTTCTCGGAGCCCCCCTTTCCTAACATGCTGATTTCGCCTTTGGGTATCGTTCCCAAGAAGGAGCCGGGGAAATTCCGGTTGATTCATAATTTGTCCTGTCCGATCGGGGCTTCCGTGAACGATTCTATCCCGCGTCAGTTTTGTACGGTCCGCTATGCGTCCTTCGATAAGGCGGCTTTGCTGGTGCGGGGGGCCGGTCGGTCGGCCTTACTTGCAAAGGTGGACATTGAATCGGCCTTTCGTTTGTTACCCGTCCACCCGTCCTCTTTCCACTTATTGGGGTTTTGCTTTCAAGGGGGGTACTATTTCGACAAGTGCATGCTGATGGGCTGTTCGGTCTCTTGCGCTTATTTCGAGATGTTTAGTACCTTCCTGCAGTGGGTGCTGGTTAGCGCATCCGGCCTGTCTTCCGTAGTGCATTACCTGGATGATTTTTTGTTCGTGGGAGCAGCTCACTCAGGGGAATGTCAGGAGATGTTATCCGCATTTGTGCGGCTGGCACAGGAGTTTGGGGTGCCTTTGGCGGACGGGAAGACGAGGGTCCGACTACGCGGCTGACCTTTTTAGGTGTGGAGTTGGATTCAGTGGACATGGTGGCGCGCTTGCCTCAGGACAAAGTTGCTCGCTTGCGGATCTCGGTGGCCAATGTGTTGTCGGCCCGCAAAGTTTCTTTGAGGGAGTTGCAGTCCCTGTTGGGGTCCTTAAACTTTGCGTGCAGGACGAATCCAATGGGGCGGGTGTTTTCCCGGAGGTTGGCCTGTGCGACGATCGGGGTGCGGAAGCCCCACCACCGGATTATGGTGACGGAGGCGATGCGGGCTGATTTGCGGGTGTGGGGTCGTTTTTTGGAGGACTTCAATGGGACTTCTGTTTTGCTGGAGTCCGAGGTGTCCAGTGATGCCTTGCAGTTGTACACTGATGCGGCGGGGGGGGGGTGGGTTTGGGTGTGTATTTCGGCGGGGCCTGGTGCGCGGATCGATGGCCGGAGTCTTGGCACGCGGCGGGTTTGACCAGGAATATCACCTTTTTGGAGCTCTTTCCGATTCGTGTGGTTTTGGCGCTCTGGCCGGAGCGCCTTCGGAACCGGAGGGTACTTTGGTGGTGTGATAACGAGGCTGTCGTCAGTGTGGTTAACCGCTACTCTCCGAGGTGTTTGAAGGTGGCTGGCTTGATGCGGGAAGTCGTCTTAGCCTGTTTGCAGTTGAATGTGGCAGTGCGGGCACGGCATATACCAGGGTGCACTAACCAGATTGCTGATGCTCTTTCTCATTTTCAGTGGGAGCGGTTCCGGGCACTGGCCCCTGAAGTGGACAAGGATGGATCTGTGGTCCCAGAGAACTTGTGGAGCATTGACCTCGAGAGATGCTAAATCTGTTGAGGAACTCAGTGTCGGCGGGGACCTGGTCTTCGTACCGGCGGGGGTGTGACCGGGTGGTCGCCTTTTTGTTAACTTGCGGGTGGCAGTCGGGTGGGGTTCCAGAGGGCTTGATGGGTCAATACATTGTGGCTGCCAAAGGCGCCGGTTTTTCTCGGTCGGCGGTGCGTGCGCATTTGGCGGGGTTTAACTTTTTTGCGAGCGCGGTGGGTTGGGGTTCCACACAGCTGGGGGAGTTTTAACGTGACGGCTTTTGCAGGGTTGGGAGCGTGTGCGGCCTACGCCGCGTGACTCACGGTTGCCGATCACGCATGGGCTCCTGGTGCGGGTTTGCGGGGCCTTGGGGCAGGTGGCTTTGTCCGCATATGAGGCTTCCCTGTTCCGGGCGGGGGTTTTTTGCCTAGCCTTTTTTGGGGCATTTCGCATCGGGGAATTGGTTGCAGACTCTGGCCGGGGGGGCGGAGTTGGGGGGCTGCAGGCGCGTCATGTTCGGGTGGAAGGGGGAGGGTGCGGATCCTTTTGGCTAGGTCCAAAACGGATCCGCTTGGGAAAGGTTTGTGGGTGTGGCTGGGCGAGGTCACGGAGCCGCGGATTTGCCCGGTGCGGGCATTGTGACAGTATTTAGTGGTGCGTCCGGGGGGTGTGGTCAGTTTTTTCGTGCACGCGGATTCTCCGGTTTTAACCCGTTTTTAGGTTTCTGCGGTGCTGCGCCTGGTGTTGTCCGCAGTGGGTGAGGACCCGCTGCGTTTTGCCCCGCACTCCTTTTAGATTAGGGCTGCCACTAGCGCAGCAGCAGCTGGATTGCCGGGGCACGTGATTCAGGACATTGGGAGGTGGCGTTCTTCGGCTTTTAAGGGGTATGTACGGCTGTAGGAGCAGGGGTTTGTGGGTTGGGGCTTTAACTGTCTATTTCTTTTTCAGATGGGGGTGTCGGACCTGGTGGATGTTGGGTTGCTGGCCACTCTTTCGTCCATGGGGTGGGTCGGCGTGCGGCGGACCGCCCTATCGGCGCAAATTTGGGACTGGACCCGTCGGTGGTGACTGTGACATGGCTGGGCGTGCGAGGCTTGCGGTGGCCGCAATTGCTGCCTTTGCTACAGCGCCACGGGAGGACGTCGCGTTGGCTGGCCGCCCTGTTGGTGCATCTGGTCGGCAATGACCTGGTGTCCTGTCCTGCATGCAACTGATCCGGGCGGTGCAAGACGATCTGGGACTGGTGTTTCGGATGTTTCCCGGTGTTATTGTACTGTGATCAGACATCATTCCAAGGCCGGCTTGCCGAGACCAGCGTCGTTGGTCCAGGGGCTTGACCAAGATCAATCGCCAGATTGGTCGTTGGGTCTGTGAGAGGGGCGGTTATCAGATCCTGCATGACTGGGTGGACGTCGGGTGTTCGGGGCTCTATCAGGCTGATGGGGTTCATTTGTCGCCAGTTGGCATGGACCTCCTTCTTAACGACTGGCAGGAGGCCTTGGAATATATGTCTGGCACTGATGCACGCTGGTTGCAGCTTGGGGCCGGGGGGGGCGGCACATGAACAGTGTTATGTGCCGGTGGCGGGATCCCGGAAGTTTCCGGGGTCCGGAGCAGCAGGCTAAACTTGGGCGGGGGAGGGGTGCCCCTGACCCGGTCAAAACCTCGGCCGACTTTTGCTTAGCATGGCAAAGTGGGGGAGAGTGGTATGGTAACTTGCCGGGTGGCAAGTTATTGCATTAGCAGTGGCAGGCACTTTGCTAAGGTATGGCTGGTGCAACCGGGTGCCGCTAATTGGGGGTTAGCAAGTTTATTGTTGGTTTGTTTAATTGTTTATGGCTAATAAAAGCTGCGATCAGTTGTGTTCCATGAAGTTATGGTGTGATGTCTTTTGTGGGATGTGGGGTGTGGGTGGGGTTGTTGTGGATTGGGGGGGGGGGTGAGGCCCGAAGCGCCGGGTCCGCCTGCCTCGGTTATCCTGAGGCCGCGGGCAGGGTCCCGGCGGCCGACATTACCCGGGCACGCGGCCCAGCGCGGGGACCCTGTGCACGGCCTGGGCAGGGCGCGTGCTCGCGGCCCGGGTGGGGCACGCACGCGCATCTTTCAAATTGATTGGCTCCCGTCGGTCGCGGCCGTAAGGGAGCCAATCATTACCGCGGTGGTTGGGGAGTGAGGGGGAGAGTACTGGCTGGGCAGCCTCCGCATGGCCAGTCGGTGCGGAGGCTGCATTCCAGGTGCCGGCGTCACTCCCTCCCTCCCTGTCCTTAGACGGTGAGCGTATGGGGTGTTGCAGCTGGGGGGGGCAGGATCCCGGAGGTTTCTGGGGTCCAGAGCAGCAGGCTACACTTGGGCGGGGGCGGGGTGCCCCTGACCCGGTCAAAACTTCGGCCGACTTTTGCTTAGCATGGCGAAGTCGGGGAGAGGGTTATGGTAACTTGCCGGGTGGCAAGTTATTGCATTAGCGGTGGCAGGCACTTTGCTAAGGTATGGCTGGTGCAGCCAGGTTGCCGCTAATTGGGGGTTAGCAAGTTTATTGTTGGTTTGTTTAATTGTTTATGGCTAATAAAAGCTGCGACCAGTTGTGTTCCATGAAGTTATGGTGTGATGTCTTTTGTGGGATGTGGGGTGTGGGTGGGGTTGTTGTGGATTGGGGGGGGGTGAGGCCCGAAGCGCCGGGTCCGCCTTCCTCGGTTATCCCGAGGCTGCGGGCAGGGTCCCGGCGGCCAACATTAACCGGGCGCGCGGCCCGGCGCGGGGACCCTGTGCGCGGCCTGGGCAGGGCGCGCGCGTGCATCTTTCAAATTGATTGGCTCCCGTCGGTCGCGGCTGCACGGGAGCCAATCATTGCCGCGGTGGTTGGGGAGCGAGGGGGAGAGTACTGGCTGGGCAGCCTCCGCGTTCCAGGTGCAGGCGTCCCTCCCTCCCTCCCTGTCCTTAGACGGTAGGCGTATGGGGTGTTGCAGCTGGGGGGGCGGGATCCCGAAGGTTTCTGGGGTCCAGAGCAGCAGGCTACACTTGGGCGGGGGCGGGGTGCCCCTGACCAGGTCAAAACCTCGGCTGACTTTTGCTTAGCATGGCGAAGTCGGGGAGAGGGGTATGGTAACTTGTCGGGTGGCAAGTTATTGCATTAGCGGTGGCAGGCACTTTGCTAAGGTATGGCTGGTGCAGCCGGGTCCGCTAATTGGGGGTTAGCAAGTTTATTGTTGGTTTGTTTAATCGTTTATGGCTAATAAAAGCTGCGACCAGTTGTGTTCCATGAAGTTATGGTGTGATGTCTTTTGTGGGATGTGGGATGTGGGGTGTGGGTGGGGTTGTTGTGGATTGGGGGGGGGGGGTGAGGCCCGAAGCGTCGGGTCTGCCTGCCTCGGTTATTCACTCTTTTGAGCTTTCTGGAAGTCCAGTGATCAAACTTGCACCCTGTGTGGCCGAACCGCTGGCACAGCCCTTGATACGGCACTGTGCATGTGCCAGCTTTTAGAATTTATATTCATTATCTTTATATTTTTCATAGTACAGGGGAAATGCACCCCTCTTTCTATTTCTCTGTTGATTTGTCTGCTTGGAAATGATATTTTTGCTGTCATGGGATGGAGGGGGTACATGGTAATGATTCCTCTTTCCTCCGTCACGCCTTTCTGCTCAAACTTGCAAATAAGATTCCCCTTCATCTCCCCCCCCCCCCATCTACACACACACATTTTAGATAAGTGTCCCAGATTTGCCTACAAATAAATCTGGTAACCTTAGGCAATACAGAAGATAATGTGAGTCGGTTAACACTACTCCGGTAGGCGACAGTAGGTACACATTTATATTATCTGTAATGCAGTTATATGGGTAGATGATGGACACCCCCTTAACAGTCAACTCAGAGGTTTTGCAGTTGCAGTGCATTAATTTGAACCATTAATGAGCAGTAAATTTAAAATTTTAACACTTCAGTAAAAGGGGACCTTGTGCATGAGTGTATGGAGGTGTCAATGCTGGTGGGGAAATGTTTTAAAATATCCTTCTATTCCCCTTGCGAAATGGAAAGTACACATATATTTTAAAAATCCGCTCACACCACACCTGCTCTGAGCCCAGAACATGCAGTAGATGTGCTGTTGGGTTATACACGTGTAAGTTATAACTTTTTTTAAAATCACTACTTATTTTAAAAAAGCATAGGTCCACTTAGACATATAATCAAAATTTCTACAAGCATAAGTGACACCTAACCCATATTAAATGACCTCCAAAATGCAAGTTAAGGGCTGTATTTACTAAAGTGCTTACTACATTAGCATGTGCAAGTGCTGTTAGTGTGCATTATTAGTTAATAAGTCACAGTGTATAAAACGGGATCTGCGGTAAATGCTGTGTGTTAATATGTGTTAGTATATAGTAAAGCAGTAATGCCTTTTAGTAAATGCAGTCCTTAATTATTATTATAAGCCACATAACTAATGACATATACTACATGCTTAAGTATCAATAATAATATAATTTTCTCCATGGACAAGCAGGGTAAGTGCTCACATATGGATGATGTCATTAACGGAGCCTCATGAAGGAATCTCTCCCAGCTCCCTCTATAAACTTTAGGACTGGTCTCTTTATGCCTGTGTGTGAATTCCTATCTACTGCTGCTGTACCTCATCTCCTCAGTCTCTCTTTTTTTTCCCATGGCGCTCCAAAGATGTGTTTTCTGTGTTGGTCCAAGGTCTTGTGAATTTCTTCATGTTACTATGTTCCTGAACATTTTTATGATTTCTATGCTGCCTCCATCATAACTGCACTCAATCACGCTGTTAGTTTTTTAGATTATTGTTTTTTTGGTCATTTAAAGTTTCCTTTATTTTTCTCGCATTGCCACTATAGGCTGCATTTAGGCCTCTGGCTTTCCGGCTGCAAAAAGTTTTCTTTTCTTTCAAGATCGAGTCATTTTTGTGCACTGCTGGTGTTTTTGTGATGTTTATGTATGCATTTCTTTTTGTGAAAAATTTTAACCTTTAGTAATGAGAAATTTTAAATAAAGAAATTTCAGATATAACACAAATATAAATTACATGCATTTACCTTTGTAATATTGCGTGTCTCATTCTGTTTTCTAGCATTTGGAAACAGACAGATTTTTCTGTCTCTCTTCACTTTTCTGGTATGTATACAAATACTTATTATTACCAAAAATGATAACTTTGTTGATTTGGCTTTAAACTCTTTTTGAAATGATGTGAGCCTGCCCAATATACTTATCTATTTTTTTCCCAGTATTACAGGGGCGATGGAGTGGCCAAATAATTGGGAGGCCCAAGCTCTGACCCACAATCCTTCTCGACTCTGCCCCAAGCTTTGCTCCTAGCTCCTGTGGCCTTCCCCTTCTGTTCTTCCTGCGGGGATCTGATTTCCTGATCCCTACAGGCAGAAGAGGAGGAGGATTGTGGCAAAGACTCCTTCTGTCTGGCCCGTTCTCCCACAGACAGACAGGAGGAGTCTTTGCCGCAACCCCTTCTCTTCTGCCCATTGGAGATCAAATCCTTGGGGAAGATAACCTGCATGGAGGCCACGAACGAGGTCTTCCACTCCTGTTCTGCCCATAGGGATCCGATTTCTATTGGGCAGACAGAAGGTTTCTTAGCCAGAATCGCAGCTGCTCTCTTCTCTTCTGCCTGCGGGAAATGGGATCCCAAGGGCAGAATGGTGGTGAATCCAAAAACTTACTACGATTTAGTAAACAGGCCCCATAATGTCATGAAAGAAAATGCAATAAAAGGAGAGCATGAGAAGAAAAATAAGGAGATAAAGAGTAAAACATTTAAGAAATTAGAAAAGAAAAAAATTCTTGAATTGCATGGCAACTTAGTAACACACAAAACATGATCTAAAATCTAAAATTTGTGGGATCATCTTCAAAAAAGCATGCTCTATAGTTCCATGATCTATGTGTGTGATTTGTAGTTGCTTTTTTGGGAGCTACTATGGATATAATTGAGGGAGTTGGTGAGCGAGTGTGCGTGTGCATATGTACCAACATATATGGAGGAGGGGCAGGGCCAGTGCTAGGGTTTCTGGTGCCCCCCTGAAACATATTGGGGTATGTTTACTAAACTGCGGTAACGTTACATAACGCGCGTTATGTAACATTAATGATTGTTAACGCATCATAATGCGCATTATGTAACGTTAACGATCGTTAATGCATCATAACGCGCGTTACGTAACGTTAACGATCGTTGACATTCCGTGGCACGGTAAACACCGCAGAAGGTGGAGAGAGGGCTGAGAGAAGGGGTCAATGGGTGGAGTGTGGGCGGGGAGAGGCCCCTTTCACACCAACGCACTGATCTGAAGAGATGAATCCTAACGCGATTGAAAACCTGCCGTTAGATGCACATTTGCAGGGGAGAGAAACCATCTAAGGGTCAGCAATGTACAGCATAGGCATGGAAACCTACAAAAAGTGATAAGTGTGATACATGTGCACAGACCAAAAGGGCACATAAACATTGAAAATGACCTCAACAAACTGGAAAAAAACCTAACCAAGCTGGCCAATAGTGATAATATTGGGAAACAGCAAAAAACACTACCAAGAAAGCTCCCAAAAAATGATAGTAATTGTGGAAGGGTCTATGCCCTGTCCCCCGAAAAGGTGAATGATCCCACAGTGAAATAGCGCTGATCAGGGTTGTCCCTTGTTATTGGACAGGTGTCCTATGGCGTGCACATGTTGCGCACAGCAGGGTGGGCATGTTGGAATGGGCAACTGGACAGATGCTGGAAAAGGGGATACAGAGGGCCGCAGGCGGCACATGCTGTGGTGCAGCTGGGCCACAGTGCAGACTAGGGTGATGCTTAGGTGGCCCATACGAATGCTGAAACAGCAGAGCAGCCAGACAGCAACTGATGAAGGCCCAAGGAGAGGCAGGATGTTGGGCCCTGCGTGCATTTCCCAATACTAGCACTTGCATATCCTAGGAATGCCACCCTAAACCAGGGAATACGGTACACAGCTATCAAAAGGTTGCTATGATTACTGGCAGATAGCAATTCCAAAGTTAAGTACAAATTTCTGAGTGAGCTGCATCATAGCAACCTTTCTGATGCCTGTGGTGTGTGCTACAGGTATTGTGTCTGACAGTGTTTACCACCCTGGGGAGTGACCCCAATAGTATTGCATACCATAGCCATTCCTGCACTGTGCCCAGGACTGGTGCGGTGGCCAGGGCTGCCAAGCACCTATATAGTTGCACAATGCTGGCATAGGTGTGGGGAGTATGTGTCTGTCTATCCAGTGTGTGGTGGCTGCAAACACCCTCCACAACCCACACTGCTAGCATTGTTGCCTGTATTGGCCTGCCCAGGGGCAGTCCAAGGGGGTTGCAGGGCCTCATTTGCATAAGGTGCCTCATTTGCATAAATATTTGCATAATGTTAACATACACTAACTTTTAGTAAACATGCCTCTTAATGAGTATATGGATAAAGAAAGACTAAAAGATTTCTACATTGCTATTATCCAGTACCAACCGCCAGGCACATTAGGAACTACTACAAACACTGCCCATTTAGAACCCATAGCAAACCCGCCATATCCTAACAGCACTACCAGGATTCACAAAGCACCATACTCTACCTATCAAAAGGCAACACTGCAAATATTAAACCAATACATTTCAGAGAACAATAATACATGACCTTCTGGGGAAAGAGATCAAGTTGTAATGTCAAATAGGAATTATATAAACAGAATACCTCAGCTCAGTTACGCATGCAGAACATAAACCATCACCAAACAATGAATCACAATTTAGAAACAGAAAGACAATAATTAAACTGGGAACCACAAAAGCCAAACTTGGAATGTACAACACTGTAGAAATAAAACCATAAATTAATTTCCTCTTGTGCATTTTTTTTTCAGTGGCAATTGCTCCAGCCACTTTCTTCTGGTTTCTTCGTGTCTTCTGCTAACTCTCCATCGTCTGCTGTCCATTTGTCCTTTCTTCTCTCTTCTAGTTTTTTTTTTCCATTCTCTCTCTACATCTGCTTTAACATACTAATCTTTCTCCTTTTGCTCTTTCCTCATTCCTATTTCATCCACTCAAATTTTACCCCTCCATCCTCAATCCACACTTACTCTCCCAATATCCGGCCAATTGTAGATTTGTCTTCCCTCCCACACAAAATATTTTTTCGCTCTCCATTTCACTCTCCCAGCTCCACCCCATTCTAATCCTCCCCCAACATCAGTTCCCTTCTAGTTCCAGCCCCACCCAGCATCCGCTCCCTTCTAGTCCCTGCATCAGCCCATTTCCAGTCCTAGCCCCCCATCAGCCCATTTCCAATCCTATCCCAGCCCCTCATCAACTCATTTCTAGTCCTTTCCTAGCCCCACCATCAGCCCATGTCAAATCCTAGCTCCCCTCCACTCAACCCATTTCCATTCCAAGCCTACTTCCAATTCTAGCCCCTCCATGAGTCCATTTCAATTCAAGCCCCCACCACAGCCCATTTCCAATCTTAGCACCCCCCAACAGCCCATTTCCAGTCCTATCCTAGCCCCTCCATCAGCACATTTCCTGTCCTAGCCCCCCCATTCAGCCCATTTCCAGTTCTAGTGCCCTCCCCTCACAGCCCATTTCCATTCCAAGCCCCCCTCCCCATCAGCTATATGCAGTTCAAGCCCCCCTGCCACTCAGCCCATTTCCAGTCTTAGCAACCCCCCAGCCCATTACCAATCCTAGCACCCCATAGCCCATTACCAGTCCTAAGCCCCCCATCAGCCCACTTCCAGTCTTACCCCCCCACAGCCCATTACCAGTCCTAACCCCCCATCAGCCCACTTGTAGTCTTAGCCCCCCCATAGCCCATTACCAGTCCTAACCCCCCCATATCCCATTACCAGTCCTAACCCCCTCCCCCCATCAGTCCATTACCAGTCCTAACCCCCCATAGCCCATTACAGTCCTAACCCCCCCATCAGCCCACTTGTAGTCTTAGCCCCCCATAGCCCATTACTAGTCCTAACCCCCTCCCCTCATAGCCCATTAGCAGTCCTAACCCCCTCCCCCATCAGCCCATTACCAGTCCTAACCCCCCATCAGCCCACTTGTAGTCTTAGCCCTCCCCATAGCCCATTACCAGTCCTAACCCCCCATCAGCCCACTTGTAGTCTTAGCCCCCCCATAGCCCATTACCAGTCCTAACCCCCCCATCAACCCAATTGTTGTCTTAGCCCCCCATAACCCACTACCAGTCCTAACCCCCTCCCCCCATCAGCTCATTACCAGTCCTAAACCCCCCATAGCCCATTACCAGTCCTAACCCTCTCCCCCCCATCAGCCCAGCTAAATTAAAAAAAAACGCAAACCAGCTGCTGCTGCCACGGCGGCAGCGGCATTACGTTAACGCGCGCTATGTAACGTTAACGCGTGTTAACCTACCTAACGAGCGTTAGCATTCCCGGCCGCGGTAAACACCACAGAGGGTGGAAAGAGGGCGGAGAGAAGGGGCCAATAGACGGGGCGTGGGTGGGGAGAGGCCCCTTTTACACTAACGCGGGGAACTGAAGGGTTGAAAAGTACCGTGAATGAAAACCTGTTGTTAGATGCACATTTGCAGGAGAGAGAAACCATTTCAGTGTCAGCAATGTACAGCATAGGCAGGGAGCCCAAGAAAAGTGATGGTAGTGCTCCATTTGCAGCAACAGCATAGTGCCCAAGTATGAAAGGCCACTATGGTGATGGTGCAAATGGGGCATAGGGAGCTGCAAGTGGGACATGTAGTGGGGGCAGCTGGGGCACAGGGTGGACTAGGCAGGCACCTAGGTGGCACATAGGAACATAGAAACTGGAAATCAGCAAGACAGCAGCTGACAAAGGCCAAACACAATCCACCTACATCTACCTGGTCCACCCAAGCTAACAGTTGCCAGGGCGGGCCCTGACCTATATCACAACAAAAAAGCCCCGGTTTATCCAGAGAAAACTACCATTGAAATTACACAAAAATGTTTTGTCGGAAAGGCCGTCAAAGTGCAAAGGACTTCACCTCACACCACTGCGGTCCATCCATTATATTTGAAAACCAATAAAAATTGGCTTGAAATCTATAACCGGGTAGCCGGATCCGGCTTCCCTTCTTACATGCCCCTCCCCCCCTCCCCCGCTATGTCATATATCTTACGCACTCCCCCAATGCCTCAAATAACTCACAAACACATTCTTGGTGGGAAAAAACTGGTCGCAGCTTTATTTAACAACCCATGAACATTTAACAGGTATATGTAACTATATATATATATGTAAATGGAGCCAACCAGCCCCGCGGGTTGATGGACCGCCAGCCGTGCTACTAGCAAAGTGGCCACACCTCCGCTCAAGCTGTGGTCCCCACCAACGGCCCAGTTCGGCCCCCCCTATCCGACTTTGCCATGTTACTAGCAAAAGTCTTCCAGGGGTTGCCCGGGTCGAGGGCACCCTGCCCCCTCCCCAAGTCACCAAAGGCTCCGGACCCCGGACCTCCGGGATCCCGCCCATCCTAACACCCCCCCCTCCCCCAGCTGCGACACCCCATCACCTCCTCTCCAGCCCTCCAAGAGGGTGGGTGGGAGGGCTTCCCGGTGAGCGCCCACTTACCATGTGCTCTGGGCAAGCCACGAGCCTCGTAGCACATGGAGTTGCGCCCACCTGATTGGCTCTGCTCATCCATCTCGCAGCAGAGCCAATCATTTCAAAAATTGCCCCCGGTATCCTGACGCCAATGCGCGATCCCGCGGCCGAGCAGGGTCCCGCGCTGGGCCGTGCACCCGGTTACAAACGGGCCCTGGGACCCTGCCCGCGCCCTGGAATTTATACAAAATTACTTAGCTGGATAAGGCTGCGATAGGGCAGAGGTTCCCAACTCCGGTCCTGGTGGGCCAAACACTGTTCAGGTTTTCATGCTGTCCCTAATGGATATGCATGAGATACATTTGCATATAATGGGGATGGCACATACAAATGCAACACAGGCATATTTATTAGGGACAGCATGAAACCTGAATGGTGTTTGGCCCTCCAGGACTGTAGTTGGGAAACTCTGCTCTAGGGATTGCACATGTTTATGGTGTCTGTGCTCTGAAGGCGTTTCAGGCATGTTTATTTTATTTGTAATAAAGGTTCTGTCTTTATTACCACGGTTTAGTACTCAGTAGAATATGGGGACAGGGTTGGCAGGAGCCACAACTGGGACTTGAACTTGTGACCTTTTGCTCCTGAACACACTGGCTGTGTGTACTGCACCACATGGACAGATCACTCCCTGGGGATACCATGACTGTCAGACAGACCTTGTCTGTTGCAGTGTACGGCACCCACCTAAATGGGGCTTGGCCATGGTCTGATGTGGGCAGATGCCACGGCCCCCTCAGCCATCAACATCCCTCTGCCACCATGCTGCCATGCCATTATGCCAGTGGTGCTGGTGGTGCGCAGTCCCAGGCCATCCAGTGTGCTGGTAGGCAGCTGCCTATGATGTGGGTTCTCGGGTAGGGGTGCCTACATGGACATGCACGCTTTCCCCCGGCAGTGCCTGCCAATGTTATGTGCCCTTGGGGGTACCTGCTGGGTAATATCCCCTATGACACTGTGGGACACACACTCATGCCCATGTTGGACCCTCGCCAGTTGCTGTCTTGCTGCTTTACAGTTTCCACATTCCTATGTGCCACCTAGGCATCTGCCTAGTCCACACTGTGCCCCAGCTGGACCACAGCATGTGCCACCTGCAGCCCCCTGTATCCCATTTACAGCATCAGTACCGTTGCCCTTTCCTACGTACCCACTCTGCTGTTGCTGCACATGTGCACGCAATAACAATCCTGCCCAATCTAAACGACAGAAACCCTGATCGGCGCTATTTCAATGTGGGATCATTCACTTTATAGGGGGACAGAGCATAGACCCTTCCAAACATGATATCGTAATTTTTACGCTTTGTCAATAGTGTTGCTTTATGTTTATCATTAATATCACTATTGGCCAGCTTAGTTATTGGAATTTTATATGTGGTTCTGGTCATTTTATATGTTTATTTGCCTTTTTGGTTCCTGCACATGTATCACAACTATCACTTTTATGGGTTTCCTTGCCTTTGCTGCACATTGCTGACTTAAATGGTTTCTCTTTCCTGCAAATGTGCCTAACACGAGGGTTTCACTGGCGTTAGTGTTCAGACCTGGATTTCACAGCGTTAGTGTGCCTGGAGCCTCTCCCCACCTTCTCTCCACCCATTGACCCCTTCTCTTTGCCCTCTGGGAAGCCTTACTCCACCCTTCAGACCTGGATTTCATAGCGTTAGTGTGTCTTAACGCCGCCGCTGCGTTATCACGTGATAAGTGCCGTTATCGCGCGATAATGTTACATTATCCCACGATAACATCACTTATCGCGTGATAATACCACCGCTGCGACATTAAGACGGTTTAATAAACATACCCCTAAGTTCAAAAATCTGGGAACCTATTCACAGGTGCAGTGCAGGTGTTCTACCCATGCAACCATTTCTCTTCTATAGACTCTTCTACTTCTTTGTTTCCTGTTGTTCTTTCTGAGGTAATATATGAATCTTGATTAAAAAAAAAAACAGCACCCTGTTGGTATTCACTAAAGATTCATAAATGAATTCAGATGGAACAAAGAGGTGAAAGCTGCTCTGGGCTAAGGATGGACTTGTATGATAACTCAAGATACACATGAAATAATCTCCAGTGCTATGCATACAATAAGTCTCGAGTCATGTGAATAACACATTTGGAGAGGTGTTTGCATTCATGGCTTATGCTTTGAAGGTAATTCATGAAATAAATTGAAATTTGAGGCAGGAATGAGTAAGCGTGCATTATACCATTAGGCTGATGAAGCATAACCTATAGTCATTGAGGCTATAATGGGCTCCAGCTCAAGGTTAATCTATGTAGTATGGAAACAAGTGTTTAATAAGCAGTGACAACTTCCTTAGGGCATGCTTTAAGAAAAGTATACAATGCATTTGAAATGCTGAAACCTGCAAACTGTATTTTATAGATATTTTCCATTTTTGACAGTATGATACTGTCCAGATACTATTTTCTTTGCATATGTGGCCTACTTTGCCTGTAAGTTATAATACAGGAGAAAAAAATCTGAGTTGGAATAATATATTGCACTTGAATTACTGACACTCTTGCAGTTTTCAGGAACATTCTTTGTGAGCAAAGATATAACAGGTACATCTCCCCTTACAATGCATGTGGTCCTAATCCATATCTACTCTCCCATAGGCCAGAAGACGTTCTGACAAATTAATTATGATGTTATTGTTTTAGTTCTATATGTTCCTTGTTCACTGTAAACTGCTTAGTGCAGTACGAGTTGTGTTCTCTGTAAATTGCCTTAATTATGTGATAAAGTGGTATATAAAACCAATAAAAAATTACACTTATTGGGGGGCGGAGCCTGCGCGAAGACGAGATGGCTGCTTGAGTGATTAGCTCCCCGGACCCCGGCAAGTATCCTGAGAGAAACGGAGAGTAAACGGAGCAAAGTGGAGGATAATATTAAGCTGGTTGTTTAGAAAGTAATGGCCAACCTCAAACCTGCGAAATTGGATTTCATGCCTGGGAGTAACTCGGGCTCCAAGAGGGCAAAGTCAGACCCCCTATCTCCGCACAAGATGGCGGCCACCCGGGAATCGGAGGAGCTGATGAGAGAGTTACTGGGGGAGATGCGCTCAGTGAAGGAGTTGGTGATGGCGAATGGAGAGGCGTTGGGGAAAGTGCAAGGCGAAATGCAGGACATTAGAGAACAAATGGAGAGGCTTACCAACAGGATGGATTCCATAGGGGCGTCGGTCGCTGTGCACGAGGAAAAGCTTGCACGTGTGGATAGGCTGGAGAGAAAGCTGGAGAAGTTGGAATTAAGCATGGAAGATGTCGCAAATAGAAATCGGAGAAATAATGTGCGCATGCTGGGAGTACCGGAGGGAGCTGAGGGGTCTGACATGATAGCGTTTCTAATAAAAACTTTACCCTCGTTGCTGCATCTGAAGCTCCATGGCCCTATGGAAATTGAAAGGGCACATAGGATTCCTGCGCAACCAAATCTACATGCACGGGGCCCGCGACCGATTATTTTTTGCCTGCTGCGATATCAACATGCAGTGCAGATCCTGGAGGCATCTAAATCTTTGCGGACAGTTGATTTTGAGGGGCACAAGGTCCTCTTCTTTCCTGATTTTTGTAGAGGGACCGTGGAAAAGAGGAAGCAGTTTCTCGCCCTCCGACCCCGGCTTCAACAGCTTCAGGCCCGATATGGGTTATTTTACCCCGCGCGTTTAAAAGTAACTCTCAATAACCAGACAAAGTCCTTTGATGTCCCGGCGGTGGCGGCTCGATATATTGAGGAACAAGAGGCATTGCAGATGAGCTAGCCATCTTCTTCTGGCTGAAGGACTCAGTGTTTTGCTTTCTACTGGGACAGAGGGCCTGGAGAGTGAATGGAACTTGGTCTGGGCTGTCTAGTGAAATCAATGGTACATCGGGCTGCCCCTAGTTTGGAGCTGCCTGTAAGGGGTGCATGTGGCCCGATACTGGTGGGATCAATATGCTGTGGTATGGGGAAACTGTATGATATGTTGAGGGAAGGGAGATGGTCTCTTCTCCTTCTCATTTCTATTGTGTATTGGCTGGGATGGTTGGTGGAGTATTAGGAGGGAGGGGGGAGCATGATATACTCTAATATAATGCTATACTATATTACAAAGTATATAAGTATCCCTGGAGGCTGTCTATGGGGGATATGATATGACTGTATGTTTGGATGCAGGGGGGGTTGGCTTAAAAGTTGATAAGGGGATCGTATTCATAGTTGTGGATGTTGTATTTGTGTTATAGCCAGTTAGTAATGACTGTTCAAAAAAAGTAGTGTTTCTCGGGAGAAGCAAGTGTGGTACTGTAATATGTAATGGGGGAGGGGGGGTTTTGGTCTTCGAGGGCCATCTGTTTTTTTGTGTTTGCTCACCCATTATATTCATCTTGATGGAGACACAGGTGACACCTTGCAAGCCTAGTTCTGATACTCTCCGCTCGGTTGCCTCTGCAAATTGGGGGAAAAGGGGTGCAGACCAGAAGGAACGGGGAATGGCTTTACCTTGACAACAATGGGTGGGGTTCGATGCCTATCTCTGAATGTTAAAGGGATAAATCACCCGATCAAGCGCAAAAAGATATTATTATATTGCCGGAAGCAAAATGCTGATGTAATTCTTTTGCAAGAGACACATCTGTCGACCTGTGAAACACAAAAGCTTGCACAAGGCAAACACAGTCTAGTAGCCCATGCCCCCGCCTGCCTGAAAAAGAATGGAGTGGCGATTTTAGTCAGGAAGTCGCTCAAGCTTCAGGTTCTGTCCTCACGGGCTGATACGGAAGGCAGGTGGGCTGGGGTGCATTGTCTCATAGAAGGTCGACAGGTGTGTATTTTTACTGTATATGCTCCTAACAATGATAACCCTTCCTTTTTTAAGAAATTAGCAGTGGCCATTCAGGAATATGCCAGTTATCCCTTAATTATAGGGGGAGATTTTAACCTGGTTCTTGATCCTTTAATTGACCGGAAGCCTAGCCGGCTGCGAAAAAGAGAAAGAGCCTTGGAAGTATTGCATTCCATCATGGACTCCTTTGGGCTGGAGGATATCTGGAGGTTGCATCACCCTACTGAGGCTGATTTTACATTTTTTTCATCTCCACATGGCTCACACTCGAGAATAGATTATTTTTTGGTATCTCAAGCGTTAGCTCAGAGTGTGGGTGAAGCGGGAATCCTCAGTACGAGTGTCTCAGATCATGCGGCGGTAGTGCTGGACTTCAATCTTGTGGAGGATTCCTGTAAGAAGGCGGCGTGGTTTTTTCCCAGATATTTGTTAACAGATGAGTCGTTTAAAGTATATCTTCGGGACGCCTTGCATGAGTATTTTGCAAACAATCGGGTCAGTGATACCCCAGTATGGGCCTGGTGGGAAGCTTTTAAAGCATCAATGAGAGCTCAGATAACGAGTTATGTGATTGCTCAGCGCAGGGCTACTCGAGCTGAAGTGAGGGCCCTGGATCAACAGATACGGGCCGGAGAGCGGATCCTACAGAGGAAGTTTAGTACTAGGGTTTTGACTCAGTTGCAAAAACTCAGATTTGCTTATAACACGGCTCTCAGTGCAGAAGTGGAAAGAGCTGTTTATCCTAGGCAAGTGCGATATCATGTGGAGGCAAATAAAGCGGGAAAAGTATTGGCTTCGCAACTCAAGCCCCGGGAAGAAAAATCTCGTATTGCGGTAATAGAGGATGAACGCGTTGGCCCCCTTTATAAGGATCAAGAAATTTCAGATGCTTTCTCTGAGTTCTACCGCCAACTATATGCGTCTGAGGGAATGTGTGAGAAGGCTGAGGCGCGGCGTTTTCTGGATCAGATTGCTCATCCCTGTTTATCGCTGGAGCAGCAGGCTGCCTTGGGCGCACCGATTCGACTGGAAGAGCTTACATTGGCTATCACCGCAATGGAGAATGGGAAAGCAGCAGGTCCAGATGGTATTCCAGTTGAGTTTTACAAGCTGCTGGTGACAGAACTTGGGCCGCAGCTGTTATTCTTCTATCACCAATTGCAAGAGCTAGACTGCCATGCTGGGGCCTTCACGGATGCTACAATAATTGTGCTGCCCAAACCCGGGAGAGACCTGAGCAAAGTGGGCAATTATCGTCCTATTTCACTCCTCAACACTGACTACAAGTTGTACTCTTCTATTCTGGCGGCCCGCCTTAAGAGGGTTATGGAAGTGTTGATACATCCGGATCAATGTGGTTTTGTAGCAGGAAGATCCACTATGGATAACGCAAGGCTGCTCTGTAATGTCCTGGAGATCACTAATGGCTTGGACTCCCCATACATTGGCCTCTCATTGGATGCTGAGAAGGCGTTTGACAGGGTGGAGTGGTCTTTCATGTTCCTAGTGCTGGAATGGTTCAAGTTTCCTCCTTCCTTCATTCGAATGGTACAGCTCTTGTACATCAAGCCGGTAGCTCGGATTCTGGCAAACGGGGTGCTGTCTCAAACTCTGACATTGTCCCGAGGCACAAGGCAAGGATGCCCTATGTCACCCCTGCTTTTCAACTTGGTGCTGGAACCATTGCTGCTTAAGTTGCGACAGGCCGATGAGATTAAAGGAGTAGCTCTTGCTGACCTTCAGGTGAAGGCTTCAGCTTATGCTGACGATCTGTTGCTGTTCCTTACGCCGGAATCCATTTCGCCGGTGTTACATTACATAGGAAGCTATGCTACTCTCTCTGGCTATAAAGTAAACTGGACGAAGTCAGTAGCGTTTCCCCTGAATAAATATGGGAACCAGTCGATGGTACAGCAGTTTGGATTTCAGTGGGAATCGTCGACGAGCAAGTACTTGGGTGTGCAAATTGGAAGTCATATTGATGAAATTCTTAACATAAACGGAGAACGTATGAAAGAAACAGCGCGTCTTTTCACAGTGAAATGGTCCCCTCTTCATCTCAGTTGGTGGGGAAGATTGGATTCTCTCAAGATGGTGTTGGTACCAAAGATAAACTACATTTTGGGAATGATTCCAATATTTTTCCCAGAGTCGCTATATAAGGAATTAGAGAGGATCCTGACCCGCTTTCTGTGGAATGGAAAGACCCCAAGAATTGCGCTGAAGAAGCTGAAGGCACCCAAAGAAGCCGGCGGGGTACAGTTCCCGGATTTTCTTCTATATCATCGGGCGGCAATCTTAAGTCAAGGGGCCCTCTGGACAGGGGCCGCTGGAAATGCCCAGAGACCCATTTGGTTGGAAGTTGAAGAACGCTTGGCCTCTCCGGTGCCCTTGAATCTATGTATGGGGATGTACATGACGAAGACCCCGAAACTAGGACGAGTATTTTTATCCACGCAGAAGGCCTATCATGATTTGTCGCTTTGTCTAGGGGGGGACAACCCCATCTCTCGCAGAATGCCACTGTGGAATAACTCTGATTTTCGAATAAATAAGCAGGTGGTATCCTGGAAAACCTGGCAACACTGTGGAATCTGGCGACTGGGGCAGCTGTTCAGGCATGATAAGTGGAAGAATTTTCAAATGCTCAAGGAGGAATACAACTTGCCATCGGCCTGTTTTTTCCAATGGCTACAATTGCAACACTGTGTAGGACAAAAGATAAAAAAACTAGCTTCGGTATCGGACAAGTGGGGTCTGGAGGAGTTTATCGGAGAGGTGGTTGAGCGGAATGGCCGTGTGTCCAGTATATATGGATTCCTTCGGGGTAGGCTGCCAACGCAGCTTACCAGGCTACGGCAAACATGGGAAGAAGAGCTGGATGTCCAACTTCCTAAGGACCTTTGCTTTGTAAAATGGGGCCCGTTAGTGAGGCCCTCTCGCTCAGCCTCCCTCACTCAATCAATGTTCTTTTTTGCGCACCGGGCTTTTTTGACACCGATCAGAGTGGCCAAGTGGGGTGCTGGTGCGTCTCCACACTGTTGGAACTGTCATAAGGAGGTTGGCACGTTGCGACATATGATTCTGGACTGTATAACCTTGCGGGAGTATTGGGGGGCTGTCTGGAAGAGGATCCAACAGGTGCTGCTCTTTACTTATCCATTATCCTGGAAGATTGTAGTGTTGCGAGCGGCTGCTGAGATACCTAACATGAAGAAGGACAATTTTTTTGTACTGAACTTTATGCTGGCCATCGCTATAAAAGTCATACTTATGAGGTGGAAGGATCCAGTGAAGTTAAGCTGGGTACACTGGTGGAACTTAGTATGTCTATATAGTCGATATGAGAAGGCTTATGATCATATTTATGCCTCTAGGGGTATACAGGGGGGTGATGATAAATGGTCTGCTCTAGATAGATATTCAAATGTTGGCGGTTGCTGAGCAGGGAAGGGGGCGGTCTGGGCTTGCAAGGTGTCAGGGGGGGTGGCGGGGAGGGGGGTACAGGGGGAAAGATGGGTATGCAAGGGTGCCGTGCTTCTGGCACCCTTTTGAATGATAGTGTATTTGTATTCTTTTGGTTTAAGTTCTGTTTTGTTGTTCTTTTTTTTTTTTTTTTTTATGTATGTGCTGGAAAATGTAAAAATATTGAATAAAAAAAAAAAAAAAAAAAAAAAAGAGGGGCGGAGCCTGATGTCCAGCGGGTAGGACGCTTTGCGTTGAAGCTCCCGAGAGGCCTACTTAGAATCCTGACTTAATACCTACACAAATTTACTATTTCGCTCCGAGCTGACCGGGGCACCTCGGGGGAATGGCGGCCCATAAACCAGCGCGCTTGGACTTCGGGTCTCCTTCTTCTTCTAACGGAAAACGCTCCAAAACAGAGGTGTCCTCCCCACAGAAGATGGTTCCATTTCGTGAAAACCCCGAGATGCACCTGGAGATTTTGGAAGAAATACGCGGCGTGAAGGAATTGGTGCAGTCCAATGGAGAAGCGCTTCGAGCCATGCGAGAAGACTTTGGAGTGCTCCAAGACCGACTTGAAAGTCTTTCATTACGGCAGGACAACATGGCGGGGGTCCTCGACTCGCACGAGGTGCGCTTGGGCAAACTGGACGAGGCTGAGCGTCAGATACAGAATCTTCAAAAGGAGTTAGAAGATAGCAATAATCGAGCCCGTCGCAACAATGTGAGGCTCCTCGGAGTGCCGGAGGGGGTGGAAGCAGGAGATATAAGAGAATTCTTGCTCAAAACTCTTCCCTCCTTGCTGAAGATCACCTTTCATAAAGAACTGGAAATCGATCGTGCACACCGTGTTCCTGCTCACATGGCGCTCAACCGCACGACCCCCCGGCCTATTATCTTTAGCTTGCTACGATATCAACAAGTGGAACAAATTTTACATGCTGCCCGAGCGAATCATCATTTGGAATTTGAAGGTCGTAAGGTCTCCTTCTTTCCTGATTTGGCAAAGCCTACCGTTGACCGTCGGAAGAAACTCCTTGCTTTTCGCCCTCGACTTCAACAGCTACAGGCTCGCTTTGGCCTGTTGTATCCAGCGAAGCTCCGAGTGACTCTCCATAACCAAACCAGGACGTTCGAAGATCCTGCTCTACTATCAACATTTTTAGACTCCAAAGAAGCAGAGCAGATGCGCTAATCCCAAAGTTTGGACTCTTATTTGCCGGCTCTATCCGCCATTTTGAAGGGCCCGATGCGGCGGTCATAGCCAAGCACAGAAATAGCCTGGACTTTCTTTCTTTCTCTATATGACTTTTGTTTTTTGGTCTCCTATCCCTTCATGATGTGTGCCTCGGTCGGATTCGGAGCACGCACAGTCCTACAGGTTATGTGTTTTTTCAATTTTGGCCTTCTCTGGGGTTTCTCCCCGCAGACACATGGTCGCCAGTAATTTTGGGGTTTTGCTTCTCCTCTACCGTACTGCGGTTTTCTTTGTTAATGTGGGGCGCTTCATTGTATTATATTAGTTTATTTTTCCTATGTCATGTGTACAGCCAGATACAGTCAGTTTGAGGGACACAGTGAAATTATGTGTGCTATCATGCTCAGAATTTTTAACTTTTCTGTATGGCCTTATGTAAAATCTTATCATTCACCGTCAAAGGCATTAATGGTCCACTCAACGGAAAGAAAATCCTTAGCTATCTTAGCCATGAGCATGTTGATTTAGTGTTTCTTCAGGAAACGCATTTAAACTCTGCTGAAACACTGAAACTCAATGCTAAGCCTCACATGGTAGCTGCCTATTCTCCCACCGTTTTCAAATGGTACGGGATAGCCACTTTGGTTAAGAAGTCTTAGCACACTACTGTACCTGATATTAGCGCTGACAAGAAGGGTAGATGGGCCCGTGTACACCTTGAGGTTGGAGATAGTTAATTCACGTGTATTTGCATTATGCCCCGAATGTGGACAACCCTGCTTACTATGCAAGTATTGCGCAGTTGGCCTCGGCCTCTGCCAATGCTCCATTAATACTTGGTGGCGATTTACTCAAGTGTTCCCTCAATCTTTTCTTCTCAAACAAGGTGCTCGTTGGTTGGAAGAGCCAGTACCGAGCAGACCTGTGTGGCTAGATACAGAAGCGGGCCTTCGCGAACTGATTCCTCTTACCTTTCTCCCTGGTATGACTCTCCCATCAGACTCCCACTATCCACCAATGCTTTTAGACACTTTAGGTGCCTTTACTACTCTTATGCAATCTTTAGACTCCCGACTCTGGTCAGTGCAACTTCAGCATCGCCTTTGATCCACTAGAGTACTCCCGCCATCGGCATTCTCTATATAAGGTTGATTGGAGACTTTCCGACCTCTCGGTAATTCACCGGGTGTAGCATCCAATTTTACTAAACCTTCTGTAATGCTATACCTAGAGATACCCCTATAGCGCAGAAAGTATGGGAGAGAGAATTGCATGTGACTTTGATCTCGGAGCAATAGAGCCTTATCAGGAGTAGAGGGACACGGGTTCCCGATCCGCCTCACTCATTCAGACCCTCTCCTTTCTAGCCCACCGGTGTTTTTACACTTCTCACAGATTAGACAAATGGAACACTACTCAGGGCAATGGTTGCTGGACACGTCCTGCGGCCATTGGTTCATTGCCTCATGTTATGCATGAATATCCCGCACTACAGTATTACTGGTGTCGGGTCTGGGGTCGTATTTAGTCTATCTCGCACTCTCAGGAGCTCCTTTCTTGGAGGATAGTGGGACTTCGCCCAGTTGCGGGGATCCCCTCTCTCCCAAAAATGGCTTATCTCCTTTCGAACCTTATGCTTAGCATTGCTATTTCCCTAATTAAGTATTTCCCTAATTAAGTAATACTGGAAACTTAGCTCCCATTTGAGCCCCAATGACTGGTGGAATCATGCCTGTCTTTACAGTAAATATGAACAAATACCTCGTCTGTTCGCTTTCTCCGTTCAGACTCCTTCTCATTGGTCTCAATGGAAGCTGCTCAATGACTATGTACATTTTGCTAAATGCTCTCATTTGACTGTCTGACTTTGTATATATCTTTGTCTCATGATCATGCTGTATTGTAGATACTCTTTTGATCGTTTGATGTATAATCACTGTTAATTGGAAGCGCTCACATGCTGATATAATCGGGTAGAGAAGAAGCATCGGGGTGGGGGGTAATGGGTTTACTTTTCCTTATTGTATGCTTGTTTTGTCTTTTTTGGTGTGTTGTTTCTTTTGTTTGTTGCAAAATGAAAATAAAAGTTTAAAAAAAAAAAAAAATTACACTTATTTATGTAAAGCGGCAGAAGATATTTTGAAATGCTGGCCGAACCACTTACTGTAATTTTTAATTCTAATTCAATGATCTTACTGTCTGAAAACTAAACACCTAAAAGGATTCAACAAACTATAATCAGCAATTTTATCAACCGTGATTAAATTAATTCCGTGGAGTTTGGTGCTGTGAGCTGTGCTGATCATCTGGAGTAATGCGCTGAGCAGGGAACGCCAATTGGCTGGAGCACTGCCCTTTGCAGAATGGATCATCTTCCTGCTCTCCCCCACATCATCAGGGGATTCAAAAATGTAATCCTGCACCACGGGATATAGCCACGGGTGCGTCTGAAGGGTTGTGTCCAAAGTGGCACGTTCGGTCCCTTCGGAGCACTGAGGAGATGCAGCTAGTGGAATGGCGAAATGAAAGAAGAAATCCTTCACCGTGAGTATATCAAATCCAACTAAGACTGTGAAGGCAATAGGTCCTATGGATAAGCATGTTGCGGTTCCAGTTAGGGACCCGGAAGATCGGTTGTTGCTGTCATCTGCAAGTTTGGGCTCATCAAATAGCTCTCCAATGATATCTCGAGTAGATATCCCAACCACGCTGTCTAGCAATGCTGTTATAGATTTAGTGACTCCCTTACCTGATATGGAAAGGCAGTTGCGGCTCAGTGTTTCTTCAGAAGATGGGACTTCTTGGGGTCTGCAGGACCTTGGTGCAGTGATTCCACTGCCGTGGGCTGTACAGCTCCCTGAGACTTCCAGTTCTTTGAGTATAGTTGCCAGCGTTTCAGCTGAATAAGGATATCGATTGGGCTAGCCTTAATTGAATACCTCATCCATGATGCGGTAGGGTTCCCCTGACGTGCGGTTTTCCCTGCTGTCTGATTGGAGCACAGCTGCGATTGATGGCGTGAGTAGCCAATGTGAGGCCTCTTCTGAGAACATGGACCGGGTGAAAAGCTCTGCATTTTTTGGAGGTTAACACATACTGAAGAGCACTGCACTTGATACAGGAACCATTTCCGAAACGTGCACGTCGTGCCTTATTTTCAGAGGATCGTGTTTTGCTGCGATTTTGAACAAGTTTTCCACTAAAGAATAAGCTAAGTTTCTCGGCTGTTAAGCAGCATATGTTTGAATAAAATGGATGTTGCCATCTGGTGTGGTTAGGGAACTGTTCTAACCTCCCCTGGCTCCATCCGACAAAAAGAAGTGAATTAATGCTTGATGTTTTTTGGGAAGGGGTGCTGTGGTAATTGTTAGTAATAATTTGTATTAAGTATTGCCAATAGCGGGGTTTTCTTCTTTGTGGAGCGTTTCAGCTTCAGCAAAACAGTTGCATGATATTTCATTGGCTGATATATGGTTTCTCCTTACCCGGATGGAATGCTCTTTGAATAGTGCTGTATCACAGTTTGCTGATTTTACGAAGGAGACTGTGGGAAAAATTGTTCAGCATTATTCTTATTTTTATTCATGTGACTCTCGTCTACAAAAGCTTGAATCACAGGTGTCCACACTGCAGGGGGCTGCCTAAAGATAGCCTCATGCTGCATAAGCAGCATAAGATTTTGGAAAATGTTTCCCGGGCTAAGAACCTTAGATACCTTAACTTTCCTTGTACACACTATTTGTCTCCGTTGATTCTTTTCCATAAATTTTTAAAGGAGGTGTTGGGTTATCAGGATCCTACTAATATATCAATTAATAATTTGTATTCTCTTCCCTTATCTTCTCTGGGCAACAAGTGTGTGTAATGGTGGGGGGGGGGGGAGAGGGATGTGATAACCTTTCATCTGTGGACAGCCTGAACATTTCTGAGTTTACTGAGTCCTCACTAGACGAGATACCGACACAGGCGACTTTGTTGGTCTCTTTCAACTCACAAATCAATAAGAACATAATATTGAAGCTTTACTTTCAAAAGAAAACTGCACTTTTTGTGTTAAGTGAGTTAATATCTTCCTCGATGTCTCCAGGCAGACTTAGGTGAGATGCAAAGCTTTTTTAACTTTGCGCTCTCGGGTCTTGGAAGTGGGTGCTACATTTTTCTTGAAATTTCCATGCAAATGCCTGGTGACATTGGGGATAGATAACTATGGGGCATGTTACTAAACTGCGGTAATGTCATTCGCGTTAGGATCCACGTTGATGAAACAGATGCCCATATAAAGGAGTGGGTGGGGCAGCACTAAAGCTGTGTCAGATAAGGCACGTTATAAGGCACGTAAGAAGGCATGTTAGAAGGCATCCTATGAGGCACAGTACAAGGCATGTTATAAGGCACATTATTAGGTGCAGTAAAGGCACGTGCCTTAACGTGCCTTGTACTGTGCCTAATGAGGTGCCTTATACTGTGCCTCATAGGATGCCTTCTAATGTGCCTTCTTACGTGCCTTATAACGCGCCTTGTACTGTGCCTAATAAGGTGCCTTGTAACGCCCTATAAGGATTGTTGCCAACTGTGGTGAGGGTACTATGGGCTGGCAGCACAGATCTGCAAAGATATGACTGTCACAGGCAAGCAAAAAATCTGCCTTGGACAGAAGGGAACAACAAGGAATTGAACCCATGACCTCTGCCTCCACAGTCATCAAAGTAACCAGTAGCCTACATCTCTATAACATCAAGCCCACTGCTGGCTGGCTACAGAAAGACTGCAGGTCACCACACAAACTCTCTGCTGTGGTTACCAAGATAGGGTAAACCCACCCGCACCCATGATGCACTGCACATGCAGATCATCAGCCTACATCTGATCAAAAGATGGGGTATGCACCACTATAGCACCCCAGCCTGGTAGGGGGAACTGACCGTGTGTGTTACTGGCACAGAGTAGCTACAGACAGTGACATCGTGTGGTTCCTGTGCTCACCCTGATGGTGAAGTGGGGGGCCCAGCATCAGGTCCGCAGCACATGGGATGGCTGAGATAGGCTGTGCTGCATGTTCCCATCACTGCCAGTGTGTGATGGGTAGTCCTTGCAGACACACTTAGGATACATCTGTATCTTCCAGTCATGTCTAGGCCTTGTGGACTGTGATGCACCCAGAATAGTGCATATCCTGTGTGGGTACCATGGTCACATATTGTAAGTGAAGGTTGGTGTTTGGACCCCAAAGCAGATTATGTAGTACCACCCAACCTTCCCCTGTGGGTCAGGATCTCCCACCAACAGATCCACATTCTACATCTCTGCAATGGTGGTAGTAGAGGGGAGTGAGCACCCCACAGGGAGATCAATGCATATCTGTGCACATTACATAGGGTAGTAGGCCTGGAAAAGCTCAGCAGCCCCCCACCCCTAACTCCAAAAACAATGGAGTAGAAACATAAAATTTTTCACCTCTAAGAGTACTCCTTTTGTAGTGTATGTTTTGGTCTGCCCTTGTAACCTTCTGTATATAGGGCGGACGATCCATCCTTTGCGAATTTGATTGGGAGAACATGCTTCTCGGCTTAGAAATAAGACTGTATCAGCGCCTATTGTCCAGCATTGCTTGGATCATCAGCATTCCTTTCAGCAATTTCTTTGGAGAGCTCTGGATTATGTACCTGAGAATCCTTGGGGAGGTAATCAGGAACAGCGTCTTCAGACACTAGAACAAACATGGATTTTTAGACTTTCTATGGTTGAACCAACAGGGCTTAATAAAGAACTGGACTGGCTTAACGTTCTTTGAGTCACCCTAATCATCACATTGGTTAGGTTCTACTCTCCCTTTTTTAATTTCGTGAGGTCACCGGCTAGGTTTTGGCATTTATTTGGGGATCCCTTTGGTGGCATTGGATACTCAAATGAGCATGCGTGGGCATCTCTGCGAGCTGGGGAGGCCGACTGTTTGACCACAGTGGAATTTGAGCGTTGAAACAGGGCATTACTGATTTTTTTGCCCGAAACGCAGTGCTATGTCCTCTATGAACTGCTGCTGTTTGCCATGGATGTTTGGGTTTAAATGTGGCCGACTCTGGAGGGTGGAAGATCATTCGGATCCAGCACGAATGAGACGACGAATATGATAAGTAGCCTTGGGCTGTTTTCTGTTGGATTCCAGGATTGGTGTTTGAGAAGATTATCTCACATGCTATTATAAGTTTTTCAAAACATTTTCAAAAAACTCTTTTTAAATTGGGTGTAGGTGTCACTTTTTCATGGTGTTTTTGCCTATGTTAATAAAAAAAAGAAGCTTGTTTTGGCTTTATATTGGATTAAAATGGAAGAGTAAGCCTCGAGAGGTATTTGTATCCTCACGGCGTATCTTCCAACATTTAATAGGCTAACGTTTTAGTGTGCTCTTAGAGGTGAAAACTTTTATGTTTCTACTCTATTTTTGTTTTGGATATATAGTGGGTAGAGTAACAGTTATTTTGGTGGGGTTGGCCCCACCCCTAACTGACATTCACCAGCAGAGGGCACGGTCAGTGTCCACCTGCTGCACCCTGCAAGGTGTTCCAGCCATACACATGCTAACTGCACACAGTCCACTAGCTAGTACATGTTCCTGGGGGGAACCATGTGCACCCAAAAATGGGATGTGAGCACACACACCAAGTAGATATGTCAGTGATTGGGCCCCAGAAAAAGGAACCCAGAAATATCACATGAGAGAAATACTATATAACACTATGGGGTACCCTAGCCATGCCGTGGTCACTGCACATTCAGGGTGAGAGTGACCTCCCAGCATGACATGCTGTGGCCACCCTGTCCATGCAGGTGGTAGTCAGGCACCACAATGTCCCAGCCATTGTCCCATGCAGATACTACCTACCCAGGCCATACCCACAGTACCTTGCTCCTCATTATGCACATTGGCAGGCTAACACTGGAAACAGTGCAAGCATTGTGGGCTCAGTAAGGTGTAGGCAGCCACATAACACTGGATAGACATACGCACACTACCACACCTATTTCAGCATTGTGCAAATATGGAGGTGGTTGGCAGCCCTGGCCGCCACACCAGTCCTGGGCGCAGTGCAGGCATTGCTATGGTACTCAATACTGTTAGGGTCACTCCCCGGGGGAGTTAAACACTGTCAGAAACAAAACCTGAAACACACTCCACAGATATCAGAAAGGTTGATATGATGGATCCCTGTCAACAAATTGTGTCAACTTAGGATTTGTTATCTGACATTATTAATAGCAACCTTTTTATATATGTGGAACGTATTTCCACGTTTAAGACGGCATTGCTAAGGTATGCAGGTGCTGGTATTGGTAGATGCTGCTACGCGCAGGGCCCAACAGCTTGACTCTCCATGAGCCGCTGCAAAGTTTGGACCTGTGGGTGTGGGTGTTTGTGCTCCTGTCGGCCGCTGCTCCAGGGCAGAGGTTCCCACCTCCGGTCCTGATGGGCCAAACACGGTTCAGGTTTTCATGCTGTCCCTAATGAATATGCATGGATACATTTGTATACAATGGGAGCGGTGCATGTAAATGCATCTCATGCATATTTATTTGGGACATCCTGACAACCTGAATGGTGTTTGGCCCTCCAGGACTGGGGTTGGGAAACTCTGCTCTAGGGATTGCACATGTTTATGGTGTATGTGCTCTGTAGGGTACAATATAGGCATTTATGATGTGTTACTTTTATCTGCAATAAAGATTCCGTCTTTATTACCACAGCTTAGTAAGGGTAAAATGAGGGGACATGGTCTGCAGGAGCCACAGCTTGGACTTAAACCTGTTACCTTCTGCCCCTGAGTAAACTGGTTGTGTGTACTGCACCAAGCTGTTGCCACAGAAGCAGGCTATACCCTGGGGATAGCATTACTGTTCATCAGACAGACCTTGTCTGTTGCACTGCACGCCACCCACCTGAACAGGGCTTGGTCTTGGTGTGCTGTGGGCAGATGCCACTTCCCCCTCCACCACCAGTACTCCTTTGCCACCATGCTGACATGCCCTTATGCTGGTGGTGCTGGTGGTGCGCAGTCCCAGGCCATC
Source organism: Ichthyophis bannanicus (assembly GCA_033557465.1). NCBI lineage: Eukaryota > Metazoa > Chordata > Amphibia > Gymnophiona > Ichthyophiidae > Ichthyophis > Ichthyophis bannanicus. The sequence goes on along the minus strand of CM066032.1, from coordinate 1,043,168,512 downwards.
CAGTGTGCCAGTAGGCAGCTGCCTATGGTGTGGGGTCTGGGGTAGGGGTGCCTACATTGACATCCGCGCTCCCCCATGGCACTGACTGTCAATGTTATGTGCCCTTTGGGGTACCTGCTGGGTGATGTCCACTGGGGCACTGTGAGTCACACACTCGTTGCCATGTTTGCCCTTCGTCAGTTGCAGGCTTGCTGTTTTTCTGTTTCTGAGTTCCTATGTGCCACCTAGGCATCTGCCTGGTCCACCCTGTGCCCCATCTTCCCCACTGCATGTCCCGCCTTCAGCCCCCTGTGCTCCATTTGCAGCCTCACCGTCGTGCCCACTCGTACTTGGCCACTATGCTGCTGCTGCTCCACATGTATCACTACTATCACTTTTATTGGTTTCCCTGCCTTTGCTGTACATTGCTGACTGAAATGGTTTCTCTCTCCTGCAATTGTGTACTAATGCCAGGTTTTCAGTTGCGTTAGGATTCAGCCCTTAATTTCTCCGCGTTAGTGTGAAAGGGGCCTCCCCCCGCCCACTCCCCGCCCATTGACCCCTTCTTTCTGCTCTCTTTCTACACCCTTTTCTGGCCTTAACGCGGCCGGGAACGTTAAGGCGCTATGTGCCGTTAAGGCGCCTAAGGCGCCTTAACATTACATACTGCACCTTAATGTAGCCGCTGCTACGTTGCCACAGTTTAGTAAACATATCCCTATGTGTTTTTTGAAGTTTTTCAGTTAGAGGATTTCTTGAAGGTTCGCAGGGATGTTTTAGTTTCTGCTGTTACCTGAAATGTATTTGCTGGATCGCTTAGTAATAATTGGGTATGTAATTATTTGCCAGAATGTAATCAAGTTTGAAAGTATTTTCTTTATTTTATATGCACCAGTCTCTTCTAGATATGGACTTGTGATATTTCTTGCTTGCATGCTTTTCTTTGTTCTTTTTTTCCTATCTCAATTGGGATTGTTTTCTTTTGTAAACAATTAATACATTAAGGGCCCGATTCCGTCCTGGACATAGATCCCCTCTGTGCAATCAGGCACACAGAAGGGATCGCAATTCTGATCTCTTGGGGCACGTCTAGTCCTATGGGATCAGAATCATGAACAGTCCTGCACGTGCAGGCCAGGACTGTGATTCAGTCTGGTCTGCATGTGCAGGACTGCCTGCTGCTAACTCAGTCAAGGCAACCTCAATGGAGCCGCAGTGCCATGGCATCATCTTGCCATGGCACCGCAGCTCCATTGAAGTGCTGTGCTTCTGGCCACCTGAAAAATGGGTTTATTCCCTGCAGCCTGACCCCCAATCTGGCCTCCTAAGGCCAGGGTCGGGCTGTGAGGAATGTCCTCTGCCCCCCCCCCATTGCCCCATCTGCACCCTGGCATTAAAATTAAGACATATCCAGGGAAGTTATTCCACCTTGGAGGTGGAATAACTTCTCCAGACATTTTGCCAGGCATTAGAATCGGCCCTTGTACGTCCAGGGCTGGTGACTGCCCACTGCCCACCCAGACTCTGCCCCCAGGCCGCCCATTCCCCGCCCTGTCTATCTTCCCTGCCCATCAGGGGCAGGGAAGTTAGTCGGGGCAGGAGCTGACACGAATAGTCGGGCCATCCATCCCTGCTATTCGGAGCACAGAATAACCCACTAAATAAATACATTCCAACAAAAGAGTTAAGTATTAACAAGCTGCAACCTATAACTTTTGTGAGGGATTTGGTGCTAGAACTGCAGCGATGTGTGAATTCTGTGAGTAAAAAATAATTGTGGGGTATCGACTGTGATTGGTTTATTGTGTATAGAGATGTGAAGCCCAAAAATATTGGGGAGCATATTCAAAGGGAGTAACATGGTTAGCAGTGTGGGTGCCACTGCTGCAGGCTCCGATACTAATGGATTAGCATCACGACGTGCTGGGCGTTCCAGTTGCGGCACTTCTCAATAACCGGAAAGCAGAGATATTGAGCAGCTGCCTGGTTATTGACTACAGTGAAAGTCAGGTGCAGTAAAGGCTGGCCTGACTTTCACTGCTGAAGATAACCAGGCAGTGACTAAATATAGCTCCTGTCCGGGGATCTTCACAGCAATCCAGGCAACCCGGATATTCAATGCCAGTCTTGTTTTTTAGTTTATTTTTAAATTTTGTATCAAGCTGTTTTGTTTTACTGCAACACAATTTTTAGTGTGTGCTAAATTGATTCACTGCACACTAAAAATGCATACCCTGGACATAAGAAATGATCCTCAAAATTAGATGAATGGTCTAACGCTTGACAGTTAAAGTGTGTAGTGATGCACTCATGGTACAAAAATCTGAAGGGGGCGAGAATCTGATATGCACAGACCAGAAGAAAGACAAGATGATGGCCAAAGCCAGAAGGATGTCAAACTTCCTAGAGAGGAGTATAAACAACACAAAAGAGGAGGTGATAATGCCTCATTCGTGAGGTCTCACTTGGGGTACTGTGCTCAGTCTGGAGGCCATGTCTCTCTAAGGATATAAAAATACTTGAAGAAATCCAGAGGAAAGTGACCAAAATGGTATAGAGTTTGTCCCAGAAGCCATATGAGAAGAGTCTTGAAGAACATTCTACTAACCAGGAGATCTGGGTTTGATTCCCACTGGCACTCCTTGTGACCTTGGGCAAGTCACTTTACCCTCCATTGTCTTGGAAGAAAAGGTCTGATAATCTACTTCTGGTCATACCTTGACAAGAAAACCCAGGGACTGCTGGGTCGCCAGGATTCAGCATTGACTTGAAGGCACTTAAAAAAAAAGAGGAAAGAAAGGACAGTGGGATATGATACAGACCTTTAAAAACTTGAAATATGTTAATGAACAAACCTTTTCAAAGATGCAGAAGCTATAAAACGAGAGGACATGAAATAAACTAGGAGGTGGTAAATGTAAAAGCAACACCAGCAAGTACTTTTTCATGGAAAGGGTCGTAGATGCCTGTAATGCCCTCTTGGTGGAGGTGGTGAGTAAAAAAACAATGGAAATAAAAAAGGCATGCGATAAACACAGATAATCCATATAAAATAAGAGGAACAGTGCTACTCAAAACAAAACTTAAGTGACTCTTAATACTTCAGAAAAAGCATAGAGGAGGGAAGTGTTCCCGCTAAGCTGTGCTGAGTCTCCGCAGGCATTCCTGCCAGTGGTGGGAGGTGCAAAGCGATCGCGCTTAGGATCCCATAGCATCGGCAGGCCCTCGGGACCTGCCTGTGCTGCATGATCATAAGTGTGATGGCTTTCGCGATCGCTTTGCCCCTCCCACCCACCGGCAGGAATACCAGAGGAGGACTCAGCGCAGCTTAGTGGGAACATTGGAGGGGGGGAACGTACACAGAGTATCAGTTACAATCCAAAGTAAATGCATAGAGCCGAGGTAGCCTGCATGGAGTGCCAGTGACAGCTCAAAGTAAAAGCACAAAGCAGGACTTAGAATGCAAAATAAAAGCAGAGAGCAAGGGTAAGCTGTATGAAGCAGCAGTTACAACCCAAAGTAAAAGCAGAGTGGGAGTCATCTGTATGGAACAGCAGTTACATCCCTAAGGACCTTACTAGCAGAATGGATAGGTCATGCTGGGCTTTATTGGCCATCATCTACTCTATTAGTATGTTCAGTTTAGTATGTAATAATTCTTTTTGTACACACCAAATTTTTCAGTGTGCATTAAAAAGTAACTCTTCATTGACGAAATTAAAACAAACAACTGCACATTTCCAGCTGTAAAGGTTGAGAAAAAGCAAATAAAAACATGTAATCCTCCTATAGGGGTACTGGGCTCTAGCTGCAGAACTGAGGGCATCTATACCATAGAGCTTCTGAGTTCTTCAGATAGAGTGGGAGACTTTATTCTAGGTCTTTAGGAGCCAAATATTCAGTGTATCTCCGTCACAACATACCACGACAGAAGGTGACGGTAAACGGAACTCACTCAGATGAAAGGAAGGTAGAGTGGTATGTCCCAGGGTTCAGTCCTGGGACTGGTACTGTTCAATGAATTTGTGAGTGATATTGCTGAAGGACTGAATGAAAAAGTCTGCCTTTTTGCAGATAACATGAAAATTTGCAACAAAGTGGATTCCCTTGAGGAAGTGGATAACATGAGGAAAGATCTACAAAAGCTGGAAGAATGGTCTAATGCATGACAGTTAAGATTTAATGTGAAGAAGTGCAGTGTCATGCACTTGGGAAGCAGAAATCCAAGGGAATTGTATGCGATAAGGGGCGAGAGGTTGCTGTGCACAGATCAGGAGAAGGACCTTGGAGTGATTGTTTCTGAGGATCTCAAGGTGGCAAAACAGTGTGACAAGGTGATGGCAAAAGGAAGCTGGGTTGCATATAGAGAGGAACTACTAGTCGCTGGTGTGGCCTCACTTGGAATATTGTGTTCAGTTTTGGAGACTGTATCTCGCAAAGGATATAAAAAGGCTGGAAGGCGACCAAAATGATTTGGAGCCTGTGTCAGAAGACTTATGAGAAGAGACTTGACGACCTAAATATGTGCACTCTGGAGGAGAGGAGGGACAAGGGAGATATGATTCAGACATTTAAATACTTAGAGTATTAATGGACAAACAAACCTCTTCCAAAGATGGGGAAGCTGTAAAACTAGAGGGCATAACATAAAGCTGCAAGGGGGTAAACTGAAAGGCAATGTCAGGAAATACTTTTTCACCGAAAGGATGGTGGACACTTGGAATTCCCTCCCAATGGAAGTGGTGGGGGCAAATACAATGACAGAATTCAAAATGGCATGGGACAGACACAGAGGATCCCTTTACAGCAACAGGATAAAATCAAAATAAACATAACTCTTATATCTGAACAAATAGGGGTGACCTACACAGAGTGGTGGGTAGACTCCTAAATAAAGGCATGGGGAGAGGTGACCTGCATGGAGTGGCAGGTGCACCTACTCTTGCCACCCTGCTAGGCAGACTAGATGGACCATACTGGCCTTTATCTGCCATCATATATTATGTCACTATGTCACACAACCACACAGATTTGAAGTTGCTTCAAAAATTAAAAGTTTACTGTTACCCTTGTGAAAGATTTTTTTAAAAAGTAACTTCTGTATGGTAATGTCCAAATCATCAACAAACTGAGTTCATCAGTAATGACCATCAAAATCAACTGCAGGAGCTCCTCTTTCTCTCAGATACCTATCAACATTTGATTTAGGGGTCTTCCCAGTTATGGGTTCTCTTCCTTGCTTCTCTGGTAAGTGTATCCCAGTTTCCTTGCAGAGGAATGAAATCTTCTTGCTCTATTATGTTGTTATTGGAATTACCAAAAACAAAATCTGTGTTACCACTTTTCCTGGGTACAGAACCTCTTCAAAATAGAATCACTCATTCCCTTGTGTAAGACCCCTTTCTGGGTAATTTTACACTTCTTTTCCACAAAGATTGGTTTCTCAGTGGAAGCTTAGTAACCTGGGTAATTCTCCTCTTCTAGAGAAGTATACTTAAGATTCCAACCAGGAGTCCCTCACCATGACTTCAGGCCACATTCTTTTCTGCAGCTTCTGGGATCCAGACTTATGATCTTGGATTGCCTGAGAAGAAAGAACAAACAATTCTGGGCTTACTCAATATATTAAACTACATTGATTCTGGATATCTCCCAGAAGGGAATATCTTCTAACTCCCCCCCCCCCCAAATCACATATCCTTTCAGGATGCTCTCATGTTAGAATAAGCTGAATTAAAGAAAATATTGCATGCTATATTACAAACCAAGTATTTGAATTAACCGGAGAAGTTATACTCTGGAAAATAAACACCAAAATTTACAAGTTATAAACACCTTAAAATTGAAACACAGGTGCACCTCAATCCCCTGAGATCTTTCTCCTGCCTATCCTTCCTATATTTCTTCTAACTTCTGCTCTCCTCTCTATCTCTTTCTTATGGCTCCATATCACTTTCTCTTCTTATAGTTGACACTCCCTAATCTTCTCCCCTCATACCAACAAACGTCCTCCCTCCTTATCCTCTCTTTACCATTCTCACTTCTCCCACCATTTTGTCATCTACCCAGACATCAGCTCTTGAGCTTTACCATTTTCTCCCTCTCATTCAGTCATCTCCTCTTTCCCTGAAAGATCCCTTCCCCCCTCATTATCACCATGCCATCTCCTCTCTGCCCCACACTCTTCTCCTCCCCTTAACCCTTGAGTCTCACAATACCACATTTGCCCTTCCCCTTCTCACTAACATATCTGAAAAATGTCTTATCCCCATTTTATGGCATTGGCTATTTCCTACTCTTTTTGAATCTTTGCTTTTCTGACTACTTTGCTAGCTTCTGTAAGATTTTCTAAATGTAGATGCTTGTCTTCCTCTCTCTGTGATCTCTTGTATTTCATGAAGACCTCCCTCTTATTCTTCACCTTTTCAGCTACTTCTTTCAAAAACTATAGCTTTTTCCTTTTCCTTTTACCTTTATTTACCATTTTAACAAAAAGGTTGATTGCTCTTAAAATATCCCATTTCAGTTTTGGCCACTGTTTTTCTACATCCCCCTGCTGTTCCCATCCCGCTAATGATTCCCTGTGGTATTGATCTTTCTTGGCAAAATACGTTTTCCTAAAGTCCAAGGCCCTTGCTTTTCAATGGATTCTAACAGCCCTAGTCCTAATACTGAACCACACCATCTGGTGATCACTGGATGCAAAATGACCTCTGACTATAACATCAGAAACACTTTCACCATTGGTAAGCACTAAGTCCAGTATGGCCCCTTCACGTGTGGGTTCTGTTACAAATTGCCTGAATAGTTCTCCCTGTGGAGAATCCTGTATCTCCTTACTTCTAGAAGATACTGCAGCAGGAATGTGCCAATCAACATCTGCATATTGAAATTCCCTATCAGTATCATTTCCCCTTTCCTAGCAATGCTGCATATGTCTTCAATTAACTCTCCATCCACCTCTTTCTCCTGTGAGGGAGGACTGTATATCACCCCAATGCAAATAGATTTCTCTTTCCCTCTTTCCAGTTTAACCCATAGTGCCTTTTAAGCTCTGTAGTTTCAAAGCTTTAATATTATTTTTTACATATAGTCCCTTTCTTCCTACCCTGTCCTTTCTGTATAAAGTATAGCCTGGTACAGTTACATCCCAGTCATGGTTTTCTGTGAACCATGTTTCTGTAACTGCCACTAAATCCAAGTCAGCCTCTCCCATTAAAGCTTCAACATCTGGGATCTTATTTTCCATGCTATGGGCATTTGCACACCTCTTTCAATATGTTGCCCCTTTTACCCATTTCCATAAAGGTATTTAATGTTTCACTTACCTGGGGACTTTCTTCTCCCATCCCCAATGAATCTAGTTTAAAGCCCTCTTCAGTAGATTAGCCAGTCTGCTACTGAAGACACGTCAACCTTTCTTGGACAGATGAATGCCATCTCTGCTCTGCAACCCTTGGAACAGCATCCCATGGCCAAGGAAACCAAAACACTCTTGATGACACCATGCACGCAGCCATGCCATCATCTCCAGGATGCGAGCTTCTCTGCCTTGACCTTTATCCTCAACAGGGAGGATTGAAGAGAACACCACCTGTGCCCCTATCTGCTTAACCCTCTGTCCCAGAGCCATGAAGTCACTTTTGATATGCTCAGAGGTATACCTGGCAGTATCATTTGTGTCAACATGAATTAATAACATTGGGTAATAGTCAGTGGGCTTGATGAGTATTGGCAAACTCTCTGTAACATCTCGGATTTTGGTACCTGGCAGACAGCATATCTCTCTGGACATCAAGTCTGGTTGGCAGATGGATGCCTCAGTACCCCTCAGAAGAGAGTCATCAACCACTGCTACTCTTCGCTTCCTTGTGGTCACTGATTCTGCAACTTTGGGGCACTTGAGCCCTGGTTCTTCTTTTTCCATGAATGCTTTCTCCTCTTCCACTTCCAGGGCTGCATAATGGTTCTTCTATTCAAGGTCTGGAGAAGTTTGATTGGTGATTCTGCAGGCCCTGGTGACTTGTGTCCAACCTTTGTCATTCTGTAGGCACCTATCTTCTACTCTGCTGTAGAGTTTTGATATTTCATGAAGCATCCCATCAATGTATTTCTCACTGTCTTGAATGCTCCTCAGCCTTGCAACCTCCTTTCTGAGTTCCTGCACTTGTTTCCTGAGAGCTTCAGTATGCAGGCATCCTGCACATGGAACCGGTCTTGCAAATGGCATTGGGACCTCTGTCTGGACAGAGGCAGAAGCTGTAATGGGGGCAACAGCTTTAGTGATATGATTTTTCCCAGCCATTGTTTAGTTCGTGGAGTTTAGGTATCTGTTAAAACAAAAGAGAGAGATCTACCAGCCATTTTCCCAGCGGTCCTTTCAGAGAAAAAGCAGTTAAATCTCTTTAAATGTGTTCAAAATGTGCTGCTCCAAGTCCCTGTGTTTAGTTAATTGGGGAGGTGCCCTATAAAGCAAGATTGTTTACTAGAGGTGGGTGGGAGTTGGGGGGGTAGGGAGGGAGCTAATACCTGATGAAGTGTCAGTAGCTTCAAAGAGCTGAAGAAAGATACTAAAGCAGAGTTTTAAACTTACCTCACTAAACAAAATATTTCCCCTTTTAAACTAAAATACCAAAAAGAATGTAACTTTGTTTTAAAAATGTTCCAAAACCCTTTTAAGAGCTCCCAGACAGAGAGCTAGTAATTAAAAAAGCCACAAACTCTTACCTTTGCTTGAAATGTATAGCCCCTATTAGGAATGCCTCAACAGTGCAGGGCTGTTGAACCCTTTTATGCAGGCCTCAGCTACTCTCAGTTCTTTCACAGGCTAATCAGGCCCACAAACCCCTGATTAGGTGTCAGTAGCTTCAAAGAGTTGAGAAAGATTCTAAATTAGAGTTTTAAACATACCCCACTAAACAAAATATTTCCCCTTTTAAACTAAAGCACCAAAAAGAATGTAACTTTGTTCTAAAAATGTACCAAAACCCTTTTCGATTTTCATAGTCAGGGGACTGTAAAGTTTAAGGTTTGCCTAGGACCATCTCTGGTTGGGATAAACATTTCATAGTGTATAAAAAGAATAGGTACAGTATATGGTAATTGTCCTGTGAATCCTGTCACATCATGGAGGGGTGCAACTGTGAGTGAAGGTGCAGGATAAAGACTACGTAGGTGGGAACAAGTCTTTTTATGTTAGATTAATTTTTATATACTGTATATTTGACATGTGGCTGCTTTTCATGCCAGCAGTTCCTCGTGACCTGCAGTCTGCTTATGCATTGGGAATTTATTCTTTGAATGTAGTGTTTTTACTAGCATGTGTTGAGTTTTCTCCCACGGTAGGTTATCGAGTGGGACAACATAGAAAGTTTGGAGAAAGCATGAACAGTTCATTGTGGCTTCTGGCTCAGTATGGTGTCCTTGATTTTTTTTTTTTATTAGGAGATCAGCATCAACTGAGTGACCTTCCATGTCTGAAAGAGATAATCAGGGCTATGCATAGTACAATGAAGCAGCAAATGCTTTCCATAGATTGGAGCTGTGTCTGCCAAAATGGTTCAATAAATTGGTTAATTTCTTGCTGTTCCCTCTACTATGCAGTTTCTGGTCTACCTTTGAATGTTGATTTTTTCAATTGGTCAGGCTATGTCAAACAGCTATGTGCCATGGTCTCTCCTTACTAACCTCCAATCTGAGTGAACCATCTGTGCATCTTCTCAGTCTTTATGCTTGTTGCCGTTTTTTTCGTCAGAAAACTTTTAGCTAGCTGATCCCATCAGTATCACTCTATTAGACATGGCTCGTCCTTGGAGAAAGGGTAATTAATTGCTTGTAATAGCTGTGCATTAGAAATAGGATTTTAATGGAGTCAAAGAACACACCAACCATTTGGGAGTCATTACTATCACTTACTGATATCACTATCAAAGGTATTGAGAATAGTTTCTTAAAAACCCTTTGAAGGCTTACTTTAAATTTTTAATCCACATTCAGCAGCCGTGTTAATTTTTTCATATGTCAGGAAAATTGTACCCATCTTATTCAATATGTTATAACAGTGATTTTCTTTCTACTATGGTACGCAGATCCTGAATATTTCGGGCTCGGCCATTTAGTCAGAATTTGGATCCCAAGAGTTTTGGGACTGGCCTGGATAGGGTTTTAATGTCTCCAAGGTCGTCTAGTAGGAAAAGAACTTTGAGAAAATTCTTAAACTCTTAAGTTCATTCCATCTAGGCACATGTCAAATGTGAAATGTAAGTTTTAAGAAGTTATCATTGGTACTGCATAATACACTGTCTTAGGAATGCAATTATTTATGGAAAGCAATACACTAGAATACAGAACTTAACTGAGATATGTAAACAGGTATAAGTACAAACACAGAGATGAACAAACAATGCAGAAATCACCTGTTGTAGCAATAACACAATCTTCTGTTTGCCACTTTTTAAATAAATTCTAAAAAGAACCTACTATTGTTGTACTTCCATTTGGATGTTTAGAAAAGAAATTGGGTAGAAAAAGAAATAATTACAGCTGAATGCAGCTGCAATGTCAAAGGCAAATGAATATACATTTCTACAAAAAGCAGTCCCTGATTCATTTAATTTTCTAAAAGTACTGTGCATTGATATAAGCCAAAGTTCACTGCATTTCATGGAATGTCCTTCAGAAACCATTTACTCATATTATAGTATTGCATTATTTCTGATCAACGTTTCTGAGCAGCAATGTTGGTAGGTTACCGGTACTCACAGTAAATTGGATGATACCGATATATGTATTAGGATAATTACCAGGACAATTTTCAAAAGTGGTTTTTTTTTTTACTTCATATTTATTAGATTGTTAAATGTTATTCCAAATACACCACTTGTTTAACCAATCAAGAAAAATTGTTTTTTTTATTAAAACAAATATGCAAAAGAAACAAAAAATCTCTGAAAATTGAAGAAAAAAGCTGAAGGATTTGAAAATGAACCAAAGGCTTTTGCCTTGTGCACATTCTTAAAAAAAATCCATTCCAAGGACTGCCTTTAGGCCAGGGAAGGAAACAGCACTTATTTATTTATTTATTTTTATTTGACTGTGCTTTTATATCCCTTTTCACAGAGGTCAAAGCTGTGTACATAGAATTTAAACAGGTTAAACAACATTTACAGGGAACGAAGCGATGCACATAGAACTTGGAACTGAAACAGATCAAATGATAAAATACAACATTTGTGGATTATGTGTACATACATACATACGGTGTATGCATTTTTAAATGGAAAATATTCAGACAGCTAATAAGCTTGTTATCCCCATCTTTACATTATTTAAACATATGGTTATAAACCATAGGGGATATATTCAAAATGTTTTAGTTGGTTAGCATACCTGCTAACACATGGTCACTGGGATATTCAGCGGCAATAACACAGTTACATTTATTTATTTATTTATTTATATGCTTTTCTATATCGCCTCTTCCGGAGATCAAGGGTAGTTTACAATCAACCAACAAAAATGATATTAAACTCTTATTTATAACTTACATAATATTTGAATCTACTATACACAAATTACAGTAAACTTCTTTGACAATACAATATATTTTTTTTCAATAAACGTATTATACAATCAACTTATTTACAATGGAGACATGAGCATTTGTTGAGTGCACTAGCAAGATAATTTGGACTTGATTATGCTGAGGGATATATTAGGAAAGATCAGTGTGTATATTCAAGGATATTCATTTTATGTAGGGTATATTTTGTGTATCTTGGTTGCATCGCCAAAATGTTCTTTGAATAGGTACGTTTTGATCTCTTTGTGGAGATCCATAATGAATCTCAGTTTATCTGGTAGTGTATTCCAGAGTATAGGTGAGAAGTAAGTAAACACTCTGTTGCTTGTGGCCCGATTTGTGTTACGGTAGTTGGTGGGGACTGCTGGAGTGTTATTGTTACAACTTCTTCTGGATCTCATGTTAGTTGTGTTGCTAATCAGAGTGGATAAGAATGATGGTGCAATTTCCCTCATAGGTTTAAATGTTGTAACAAGAATTTTGTATTTAATATGGCTCATTATAGGTAACCTGTGCAGTTTGTGTAGTATTGGTGTGATGTGTTCTGTGGCACTTGTCCTGTATATAATACAGGCAGCTACATTTTGGGTTACTTGAAGGTGGTTAGTGCTCTGTTTTGGTAGACCTTGTAGAATACCATTTGAGATATTAAAATGTGGAAGAATAATAGCTTGCGGTACTGATCGAAAATCTGAATTGTCAAGATATGGTCTAAGATGCTGCATCATATGTAATTTGTAAAAAATGGTTTAGGTAATTTGTTTTATATGGGATGACATGGAGAGTGCTTCATCCAGGATCACCCCCAGGTATCTTACTTCCATATTTACATCCACTCTACATCTTGAATATGTATCTTTTTGGTTGGGGTGACGTTTAAGCTCCTTGTGATGAATAGGACTTCGGTTTTATTAAAATTTATATTCAGGCTATGTAGTTTTAGTCATTTTGTTGCTTCTGTCATACCTGCTGTTAACTGATGATAATTAGGGTTTATTGTATCTATAGGGAGATATACCATTATATCATTAACATAGATATGATATTCTAATTTGAAGTTCTTAACACTAGAAGCCCCAAAGTGCGTCAATTGACGCAAATGGATCTTCGAAGTTGTATACCAGCGCCACTGCTAGAACCATGTCAGTCATGTTCCATGACTTTGTTAGCAAGGTCAAGATGTTCAAATATGTGCATCAAAAATTAATGACAGATGCACCACCTAGCAGGAAAATGAATTTATACCTAGAAGCCCCAAAGTACGTCAATTGATGCACTCAATTGCCTTGGATGCGTCAATTGATGTACTTTGGGGCTTCTAGGTATAAATTCATGTTCCCACTAGGTGGCGCATCTCAATTACTGTTTACAGCTTTACTCTGACATTACAAACAATAAACACACGATGAGGTCATGTAATGACGTCACATACTGCACGTATTTAACAAATAATTAACTTCACATTAATTCACATCTGCATTTCATGCTAAATGCAGTCATCGTGATAATGCGTCAATTGATGCACTTTGGGGTTTCTAGGTAAAATTCCTTTTGGGGCTTCTAGTGTTAAAGATGTTACAGGTTGAAGGTAAATGTTAAACAATAATGCTGACAGCACGGAATCTTTTGGGATACCTTGCTCTTGGTTGTAAGGTTGTGATGCTTGGAGACCAATTCATACCGTTGGCCATGCTCTGTAAGGTATGATTGGAACCACTTTAAGATATTTCAGTATATACCCATCTGACAAAGTCTTGTGAGTAGTATACTATGACTGATGTTATCAAATGCAGAGGCAATGTCAAGTAAGACTAGAATAAAGGCTTGTTTTGATTTGTCAGTTCCTCGAATTAGATTATCAAAAAGGGCCATGATAAGATCTGAATTGATATTGCTGCTCATCCAAAGGTGAGTGTAGCTCAATATAATCTTGGAGTTGGATCTGGACCGTTTTTTCAATCACTTTTGCCAGAAAAGGGAGACTTGAAATTGGTCTATATGATTTCGGATTCTGTTTGTCTAGTGTTTTTTGTTTATTTTTTTTTAAATATAGGTCTTATCATGGTATGCTTTAGTACTTGTGGCGTGATTCCTTGTGTGAGAGAATGGTTAACCATGTTGAGAATAAAAGGAGCTAATTCAGCGTGTAATTCTTTTAGCCAGCTTACTGAGCAGGGGTCTAAATTAGAAGTTGTATTTATTTTGAAGATTATGTTCTTAATTTGTTTGTTGCTAACTGGTTAATGTTCCCTCATTAACCAGTTAGCAACTGACATTCTAAGGGCGGAGGAGGGGCGGCACCAGTAGCTAGCTAGTCAGTGGCAATATTCAACTGCTAACTGGTCAGCTAAAATCCCTAAAATTAGGATAGATGAAAAGTTGTATTAACTTTAGGAAGTTTCCCAATCCAGCTAGCAGCTGAATACAGTATTACCACTGACCGGATTGCAAAAATACAATCTTGACAAAAGAGATATTCAGTGCCATTCGCTGGCTATGGCCCGCCGATTAATATTCAGGCTTAAATTAAAATGGTGATAGTCAACTGTTTTAACATAAGCTAAATTAATGGTTCAATGTGCACATGTCTTAATATTTGCCCTCAGATCAGGTCAATACTGAAAAGGCCTTATTTGGATAACCATGGAGGTTATCCAGATAATGGCACTCAAATAAATATTCAGCAGCACTGTCTGAATATCTCCACAAACTGACTTGGCACTATCCAGAGAGCATTGGGGCAGTATGGGAGCAGAGCAAGGATTATCACAGCTATCATCTCTATAATCACTGCCATTAATTCAGGACCATACCAAACCATAAATGCTCCCTGTGCGACTTGCACATCTGATGCTCCCCCTCTTTTGTCCTTTGCCCCATGCCCAACATATCCCCATCTTACCTCCATGTCTCCAGCTGGCTCCCCACCCGGCCTGCCCTTACCCCACCACTGCTGTTTTATGGTTATTATTATTATTATTATTATTAAGCATTTATAAAGCGCTGCAAACATATGAAGTGCTGTACACACAAATAAGAGAGACAGTCCCTGCTCATCAGAGCTCACAATCTAGTCAAGACAAAACATTACACAGTACAAAATTACAGGTCAACAGGACAAGAAACGAGTGATATTAGAGAGGGAAAACATAGCATGTATAAAGTAGCCATATCACAAGAGTGAAGAGTCAAGAGTGAAAAGCAATAGTGAAGAGGTGGGATTTCAACCTGGACTTGAAGATGGCCAGGGAGGATGCATGGCGCACAGAGACAGGTAGACTGTTCCAGGCGAAGGGTGCAGCAAGGAGAACGGAGCGAAGTCTAAAATTAGCAATACGAGTGAAAGGCATACATAAACGAAGACTATTAGAAGAGCAAAGTAACCGAGAGGGAGTGTAAAGAGAGATAAGAGACAAAAGGTACTGGGGGGCAGAAGAGTGAATACATTTATAGGTCAGTAGGAGAAGTTTGAATTGGATACGGAAATGGATGGGGAGCCAATGAAGTGGCATGAGGAGAGGAGTGATCTGGGAAAAACGAGGCTGGCGGAAAATCAGTCAAGCAGCAGAATGTTGAGTAGACTGACGTGGAAAGAGGTGGTTAGTGGGGAGGCCAGTAAGGAGAAGGTTACAGTAATAAAGGCGGGAGGTGATTAAGGAGTGGACAAACATTTTAGTAGTGTTAACAGAGAGGAAGGGGTGAATTTTACAGATATTGTAGAGAAAGAAATGGCATGACTTAGCAATGAGTTGGATATGTAGAGAGAGAGAGAGAGAGAGAGAGGAGTCAAAGATAACACCAAGGTTACCTGCTGAAGAGACAGAAAGGATAACAGAGTTATCCACAGAGACAGAGAAAGGGGGAAGAGGAGGGGAGACATTCGGGGGAAAGATAAGGAGTTCAGTCTTGGCCATGTTCAATTTTAAGCGGCGGAGGGACATCCAGTTAGCAATGTCAGAGGCAGACCGTGATCTTAGCCTGGATTTCTGGAGAGATAACAGGCGTAGAGAGGTAGATTCGAGAGTCATCATCATAGAGATGATAGTGAAAGCCATGGGAAGAGATAAGGGCACCAAGGGACTGGGTATAGAGAGAGAAGAGGAGCGGTCCCAAGACGGAACCCTGAGGTACACCTACAGGTAATGGGGTGGAAGAAGAGGAGGAGCCACCGAAGCACACGCTGAAAGAGTGATGGGAGAGGTAGGAGGAGAACCAAGAAAGTACAGAGTCCTTGAAACCTAGTGAGGACAAGGTGATAAGAAGAAGGTTGTGGTCAACAGTATCAAAAGCAGCAGAGAGATCAAGAAGGATAAGGACAGAGTAAAAGCCTTTGGATTTTGCCAGGAACAAATCATTAGTGATTTTGGTAAGAGCTATCTCAGTGGAATGTAGAGGATGGAAGCCAGATTGTAAAGGATCCAGGAGAGCATGAGAGGAGAGGAAATCGAGACAGCGGTGATAGACTGCATGCTCAAGCAGTTTAGAGATGAAGGGAAGGAGAGAGATGGGTCAATAGTTAGAAGGACAGGTGGGATCAAGTGAGGGTTTCTTGAGAAGGGGTGTGACCACAGCGTGCTTTAAGTCAGAAGGGAAAGTTGTGATGGAAAGTGATAGGATGAGAATATGAGAGATGGAAGGGACGATAGTGGATGAGATGGAGCTAAGAAGGTAGGAGGGGATGGGGTCAGACAAGCAGATAGTAAGTTTAGAGGAAGAAAGAAGGAGCAAAGTTTCCTCATCGGAGACCATAGGGAAGGAAGAAAGGATAGCAGAAGTGAGGGAGGAGAATTGGGAAATGGGGGGGGGGGGGTGGTAGTAAGGATAGTGTGGAATTGGAGGGTGATCTTGTGGATTTTATCATGAAAGTACTTAGCCAAGGTTTGGGCAGGAAGGGAGGGAGGAATAAGAGGTGGAGGCTCACTGAGGAGAGAACTGAGTGTGTTGAAGAGGCGACGAGGATCAGAGGCAAGAGAGTTCATCAGATGGATGAAGTAGACTTGTTTAGCAAGTGCAATGGCTGATTGGAAAGAGAAGAGAATGAATTTAAAGTGGAGAAAGTCAGCATGGGAGCGGGATTTGAGTCAAGCACGCTCAGCAGAGCGGGCACAGGAACACAAATAGCGGGCAGTGGGAGAGAGCCAGGGCTGGGGAGAAGAGCGTCTAACAGGACGTGGGGTAAGGGGAGCAAGAGCATCCAGGGCAGAGGAGAGTACTGCGTTATAAGAGGTCACAGCCTCATCAATGGATTTGGATAACAGAATGGATGAAAGGGGAAAGGAAATAATGGAGGAGAGATCTAAGGGATCAATAGCAAGAAGGTTTCTAGAAAGGTTAGTGGAGACAGGATGAGGCTGAGGCGGGAGATGATGAATAATAAAAGTCAAAAGGTGGTGGTCAGATAAGGGAAGGACAGGGTTATAGACGTTGGAGGGTGAGCAGTTAGAGAAGAAAATCAGGTCGAGGCAGTGACCATGTTGGTGAGTAGGGGAAGTGGAGCAGAGTTGAAGGTCATATGAGGAGGTAAGGGAGAGAGGTTTTAAAACATAGGGGGTCAGAGGGGACATCAACATGAATGTTAAGATCCCCGAGAATAAGGGTGGGGGAGGAGGGGTTAAGAAAGGTAGACAGCCAAGAATCAAAGTTGGAAAGAAAAGTAGAAACAGAAATGTCGGGAGGCCGATAGATAACAGCTACCCGGAGTGGGAGAGGAGTGAAGAGACAGATGGAGTGGACCTCAAAAGAGAGAGAAGAATGAGATTGAGGTAGGATGAGGATCTGGAAGTGACAAGAGGGTGAAAGAAGAAGCCCAATACCCCCGCCATGTCCAGTGGGACAAGGAGTATGGGAGAACTGAAAGCCCCCAAGACAAAGAGCGGCAATAGAGGCAGTGTCTTCAGGAAGAAGCTAGGTCTTAGTTAAAGCAAGGAGGTGAAGTGTGCGAGAAATAAAAAGGTCATATATAAAAGCAAGTTTCTTAGAGATAGAGTGAGCATTCCACAAGGCACATGAGAAGGGGAGAGCAGAGGGGGAGAGGAGAGGAATGTGAATAAGGTTGGATAAGTTACAAAAAGGCTTTGTCCTAATATGAGAGAAATGTTTAGGGAGGGCAGGGAATTTCAGAGAGCGAGGGGTAAATCTAGGAAGACCGGGATTAGGGAAGACATAGATAAGGTTAGCCAAATTACGTGAAGGCCTCATCATAACATGGGATGACAAAGGGCCAATGATGGGGGTTTAAAATACCAAAAGAGGAGGAGGAGGGAAAGCAGAGTACAAGGAAGGGAAAATAGAGAGAGATAAGGAGCACCGAGAGAAGAGAAATGATAAACAGATGTTAAAATAGAAGCATACTATACACTTTGGAGCATGCAGCAGGTGATAAAACAACAATGGAGAGTAAACAGATCTGCTTATCAGGTAACTGAGAGTGGATGCTGGCCTCAGATCAGGAAAATGTCATGGCCTGTAGCTAAGGTCACACGCCTAAGGGCCACGCCAAAGGGCACTTTGGTGAGGCCCTTAGGCACGGGCCCGCCAGGCGCGGGCGCGGGCGCACCCGTTGGCATGCAGAGTTAAAGGATGCGGCTCAGCTGATAGGCAGGAGGGCTTTGCACGGGAAGGGAACGCCCCCTCAACTCCTTGACTGTTTATGGTTCCCATGGTGGCAACAGTGGGACCTCTAATTGAATAAAAAAGCATGTGGGTCTCTCAGACTCTGTGCTTGCATGCTGTCCTGAAGCCCCTCCTCAGCCATTTAAATGAGGGTCTTTGCAACTCCACGTTTAAATGGCTGGTCTGATCCCTCCCTTCTCTAACGTAAGCACATGTCAGAGAAAGGGGGTCAGGCCAACATGCAAGCACAGTTGGACAGACCCATGTGTTTTTTATTCTTCAACTGGAGATCCCGCCCCCACCAAGGGAACCTTAAAAGTGGTGGTGGGGCAAAGGCAGACACTGTGGGGGGAAACCAAGGCTGGAATCCTCAAATGTGCCCCTATTTTTTTTCATCCTGTGCAGCTGCACCACTCTCATAGGGTTAGGTATGGTACTGCATTAATTCCTTTGACTGAGTGACCAGAAAGTTGGACTGAGGGAGAGTGCTGCATGTGTTAAACTTAGATTTTTCCTGAGCAATGGAGGGTTAAGTGACTTGCCCAAGAGCACAAGGAGTGTTAGTGGGAATCAAACTCTGGTCTCTGGGTTCCCAAGCAAGTGCTCTAAACATTAGGTTATTCCTCTACTCCTCTTCCAGTATGTTAAGGTCTTCTTGCCAAGAGTTTTGCTACTTTGGCCCTCCCCTTAGGGTCTTCATTCCCCTGCTTGTGCTGTTTCACCCTTCTCAAGCTAGTTTAGAATGTTCCGGTCACAATTACAGTCCTTTGCCCCTCCTCTGGTGTCATGGAGTCTTCTTGCCATTCTTGGTGTTTCGTGTGTTTTTTTTTTTTATCTCAGCATAAAGTAGTTCGCTTTGGAAGTTTTCAGTTTTCTCACACACGCGGTAATCGTGCTTCGCAACAATCCTCTCAGTGTTCCCATACTGATCCTTCACATATGCGCATTTGTGCTTGTAAAATTCTCCAGTGCCACACATCTGTATGCCCCCTGAAGAAGGCTACGGCCGAAACACGTAGTGGCTCTAATTAAACCAGTACCACCAATCTATGACTCTTGCTTTTTGTGTTTCCCTTCGTGTGGTGTGGCCTCCATTATAGATACTTGCCAGCAAGTTAAAAAAAAAATTAGCTCACTCCTTTCCAGTAGTAGTTCAAGGTAAGTTACATTGTAACATGCCAGTATTCAGCTACGACAGATGGTGTTTTTCTAAATGTTTGCCTCTGTGGCTGAACAAAATGCAGATACTCATCACTGGCATCCAGATAGTGGCTGGCACTGAATATCTGGATTCATTGGTGACTGGTGCCACTATCCAGAAAACTATATTAAGCCCACTATCTGGGTAAGTAACGGGATAAAGTTAAAACCACGTTGTTGTAACTTTACCCAGATTTTTATGCATGTGGAGCACAAACACAGAACAGAAATATTTGTTAAGCAATTCCACATTATCCTCATCAGCTTTTACATATTCCTCCCCTGTCAGACTCAATGATGAAGGGGAGGAATATGTAGAAGCTGATGAGGATAAAGCAGAATTGCTTTACAAATATTTCTGTTCTGTGTTCACAGATGAAGAAACTGTAGCAGGACCTCAGAAAACACCCACAAACAGGACCAGAAGTGAGGGGCATCTTGAACAATTTTCAGAAGACTGTGTTAGTGAGAAACTAGCTAAACTTAAAGTAGACAAAGCGATGGGACCGGATGGGATACGCCCTAGAATACTGAGGGAAATTGGGAACATTCTAGCAGCTCCACTGACTGACCTTTTCAATGCTTTGGAGTCGGGAAAGGTGCCAAAGGACTGGAGAGAGGCTCATGTGGTGCCTTTGCACAAAAGTGGAAGTAAGGATGTGGTTGAAAACTACAGGCCAGTTAGTTTAACTTTGGTGGTGAGTAAATTATTTGCAACGCTGCTGAAAGAGAAAATAGTGAGGTTTCTGAAGTCCAGCGGATTACAGGATCCAAGGCAGCATGGATTTACCAGAGGCAGGTCTTATCAGACAAATCTGATTGACTGAGGGAGAGCCCTAGATGTGGTGTATTTAGATTTCAGTAAAGCCTTTGACACCGTTCCTCACAGACAACTTATAAACAAACTGAGCACCCTAGGGATGGACCCTAAATTTACTGCTTGGGTTAGAAAATGGAGCTCACTCTGAGGAGAAGGAGGTTACCAGTGGTGTGTCCCAGGGATCTATCCTTGGTCCAATTCTTTTTAACATCTTTGTTAGTGATATAGAGGAAGGGCTGTCGGGTAAGGTTTGCCTCTTTGTGGATGATACCAAAATCTGCAATAGCGTAGACACCCTTGAAGGTGTATATAAAATGAGCTAAGCTTGAACAATGGTCTAGAATTTGTCAGCTGAGATTTAATGTTAAAAAATGCAAGGTCATGCATTTGGACTGCAGCAATCCAAGGGAGCGATATAGTATAGGGGGTGAAGTACTTTTGTCCACCAAAGAAGAGCAGGACCTAGGCGTGGTTGTGTCTGATGATCTTAAAGTAGCTAAACAGGTAGAAAGGCGACAGCAAAAGCTAGAAGGGTGATTGGTTGCATAGGGAGAGGAATGGCAAGCAGAAAAAAATGAGGTAATAGTGCCTCTGTATAAGTCTTTGGTGTGACCTCATTTGAACATAAGAACATAAGATATGCCATACTGGGTCAGACCAAGGTCCATCAAGCCCAGTATTCTGTTTCTAACAGTGGCCAATCTAGGTCATACGTACCTAGCAGTTTCCCCAAAAGACACAGGTTCCACAATGCTTGTATTGGGTCAAACATTCATATCCTGGGTCCCTTTTTAATAATGGTTTATGGACCTTTCCTCCAGGAACTTGTCCAAACCTTTTTTAAACCCATCTACACTAACAGCCTTTACTACATCCTCTTGTAACAAATTCCAGAGTTTGATTACACGTTGAGTGAAAAAATATTTTCTTTTATTAGTTTTAAATAGTTTACCCTGTAGCTTCATTGCATGTCCTCTAGTCTTTCTATATTCTGATAACGTAAACAAACGATCTACGTTTACCTGTTCCACGCTGTTCATTAATTTATAGATTCCTATCATATCTCCCCTCAGCCATCTCTTTTCCAGGTTAAAGAGCCCTAACCTCCTTAGCCTTTCCTCATAGGGGTATCCTTCCATCCCCTTTACAGTACCATTTTGGTGGCTCTTCTCTGAACCTTTTCTAATAACGCTACATCCTTTTTAAGATACGGCGACCAGAATTGCACACAATATTCAAGGTGTGGTCTCACCACGGAAAGATATAGAGGTATTATAATATCCTTTGTTTTATTTTCCACTACTTTCCTTATGATACCTAGCATTCTATTTGCTCTCCTGGCCGCCGCTGCACACTGGGCCCAGGGTTTTAACATGTTATCCACAATGATGACTAAATCTTTTTCCTGGGTGGTGGTTCCTAATGTGGAACCTTGCATCATGTAACCATACGTAGTTTGGCTTGTTCTTCCCTAGGTGCATAACTTTGCACTTGTCCACATTAAATTTCATCTGCCATTTTGATGCCCAGTCTTCCAATTTATCAAGATCCTCTTGCAATTTTCCACAATCCTCTTGGGTTTTAACAACTTTAAATAGTTTTGTGTCATATGCAAATTTGATAACCTCACTCGTTATTCCCTTTTCCAGGTCATTTATGAATATGTCAAAGAGCAGCAGACCCAGCACAGATCCCTGGGGTACACCACTATTCACCTTTCTCCATTGAGAAAATTGGCCATTTAGCCCTACTCTCTGCTTTGTATCTTTTAATCATTTCCTGATCCACAATAGTACACTGCCTCCTATCCCATGACTCTTTAGTTTTGCCAAAAGTCTCTGATGAGGGACCTTGTCAAAGGCGTTCTGAAAGTCCAAATACACCATATCAACCGAATAACATTTGTCTACCTGTTTATTCACACCTTCAAAAAAACAACAGATTAGTAAGACAAGATCTTCCTTGTCTAAGGCCAAGTTGGCTGTCTCCCATTAAGCCATGATTATCTACAACATGTTCAGCAATTTTGTTCTTTATGATGGTTTCTACCATTTTTCCCGATACTGACATCAGGCTCACCGGTCTCTAGTTTCCTGGATCACCCCTAGAACCCTTTTTAAAGATTGGTGTTATATTCACCATCCTCCAATCTTCAGGTATTACAGATGATTTTAATGATAGTTCACAGATTACTAAGTGGAGTGGAGGAGTGGCCTAGTGGCTGGGGCAAGATACCTCAGGCCAGAAGGTCAGGGGTTCAAATCCCACTAGAGGACAGCAACCTTGGGTCAGAAGGACTGGGGTTTCTAGTCCCACAGGTGTTCCTTGTGGTCTTGGGCAAGCTACTTATCCCTCCATAGCCCATGTTCCCTGTAAAATAGTTATCTCCAAGTTATAATGCCCTGTTCAATGTAATTTCAGTTTGTTCAATGTAAACCATACTGATGCAGAATAGCACAATATATAAGAGAATGTAAAAATAAATAAATACTAATAGCAGGTCTGCAATCTCATATTTCAGTTCTTTCAACACCCTTGTATGTATATCATCCGGCCCAGGTGATTTGCTACTCTGCAGTTTATCTAATAGTTGCAATACATATTCCCGATGTATCCATATTTCCTTCAATTCTTCCGCACCTTTAAATACCACTTCAGTCATGGGTAACATCCCTACATCTTCCTCAGTAAAGACCAAAGCAAAGAATTCATTCAGTCTCTCCGCTATTGCCTTGTAGCCTCTTAGTGCCCCTTTAACCCCTCTATCATCTAATAGACCAACTGACTCTCTCACAGGTTTTTTGCTATGAATGTACTTGAAAAAGTCATTTTTTTCGCGTTTTTGCTTCCGCAGCATGCTTCTTCCCAAATTCTCCCTTTACCTGCCTTATCAATGTCTTGCATTTAACTTGCCAGTGCTTGTGCTGTTTCCAGTTTTTGTCGTTCGGCTCTTTTTTCCATTTCCTGAAAGATGCTTTTTTGGCAACAACAGCCTCTCTTTCCTCACCTTTAAACCATGCTGGCAGTTTTTTGGACTTCCTTCTACTTTTCTTAAAGCGTGGAATACAGCTGGTCTGGGCTTCCAAGATAGTAGTTTTCAACAATACCCAAGCTTGATGTAAGTCTTTAACCTTTGCAATTTCTCCTTTTAGTTTTTTCTTAACTATTTTCCTCATTTTATCATAGTCTCCCTTTCAAAAGTTAAAAGGTAGTACTGCGGATTTCCTTACCATCCCTACTCCACTAATTAAATCAAACGCGATCATGGTATGGTCACTCTTGCCAAGTTGCCCCAACACCCTTATCTCTTGCACTAGATCTGGTGTTCCACTAAGGACTAGGTCCAATATGGCTTCCCCTCTGGTCGGTTCATGAACCAGCTGATCCAAGAAGCAGTCATTTATTTCCACTTACAGATCCCCTGGGGTGAATTATTCAATAAAATTACTTTTATTCATACTTCACCTTGTTCTGGTGGCTGCTTCCCTTGCAAGTGTGTGGTGCTTTTTGTGGTGGTCATTAAGCATTTGTGCACTACTGGGGCTGATTCTAGCTGCTTATTTCATAAAGGTACCAGATGCCTATAATTGCCTGTCTAAACAGTCTTAAATTGGCATCTTTTTGGACTTCTCACATAGGCTTCCTATTACAAAGCCAGACACTATGGGGGTTATTTTAGCAGTCCTATGCATGCTTTGGATGTCTAAAAATGAGCATAGAGATGTCTCCAGAGCTATTTTAAAAGCCGGGTATGTGGAGGTCATCTTGGGACGGGGGTGTGGTGGAAACATGTCTGGGGTATTCCTAGGAACCTGGACATCACCACCTAATTTCAGAAATGTCCTGGACACAAGGCTGGTGATTCCATTAGGTGAACTAGGTGGTCGTCTGAAGCGCTGGCCATCTGGGGGGGGGGGGGGCGCTGCTACCACTGCTGCCACCCTTCTCTGGGGGCTTGCAATGGCAGCAATAGTTCAGAAACCATGAAGGCGGCACTTTAAGTCACCAGCGCTGCCTCACAGTTTCTGATCTCAACCCTTGGCATCTTCCACCCCTCCCTCCAATGCACACTTCTTCCCCAGTACTCTGCATGATCATAATGATAGCAGCAATGGGATTTCAACGGCAGCTTCTCTAATCTACTGTTCTAACCATTAGACAGTTCCTAAATGTCTAGGTTCTGGAATACTGTTCTGGATATGTCTATTCAGACACCCCCACAAAGGTCCATATCAGACATGTTCACATTTGTGAAATTGTGTCGGCAACTGGACGTGCCTGCTTTTTTTTTCCCAGACATTCTGGCTTAGACATCCCAAATTGTATTTGGTTGTCCTTTCTAAAATGCCACTCTATGTATCACTGTACATAACGATAATGCGTAAGTAATAAAGTGCACCCTTACGATATGAGACAATGGCATGTTTCCCCTTTTCACAACAGTACAAAAGCAAGAACCACGCAAAACAAAGAGGAACCAGTCCGAAGCGTGATAGCGTGGAAAGACAAAAATCTTTATTAAGCCCTTGATAGCCCAAGGGCTTAATAAAGATTCTTGTCTTTCCACACTATCACGCTTCGGACTGGTTCCTCTATGTTTCCCCTTTTCTGCATTAGCAAACTCAAGATGTGGTTAATGTGGGGTTTATATTAATAAGGTAGCATATGGGAAGCATTAAGTGCAAAACCCTTACACAGTTAGTAAAAGGCCCCTTAGTTGTGCATGTGTTTGAGTTTTGGGTGTGACTATGACAGTGCAAGTATCGATGCAAGGATTACAACCCAAGAACGTGCACTTGTAAAAGTGATTCTGATAAAAGACATGTGTGGGGAGGGGTTGACTGGGAAGGGACAGTGGGAAATAGGCAGGGATAGCATATGTCATTGTCCAAGAAATATGAATCATTTTGTATGTTACAACAGTCACCAAATTCTCTCTTTAAAGGCATTAAGAAACAGCAGCTATATGGAATGTTATTTTAATTTTTTGGATCGTATTTTGGCTTCTATTTCACTAGTATCATCAAATATAGTAATAATAATGACTATGTCAAGATCTAGTTCCCTTGCTATTTCATATTTCAAAATTCATGGTTCTATATTCAAAGATATATCAGCTGCTTACAAGATAAGTGGAGGGCTGACCTAGTTATCTATATGCTCGATATTCAGCACTCCTATACATTTAGGTAGGTCTGCTGAATATCTGATCCTAACCTTTAGCAGATAAGTTATCTGTTTAAAGTTCGGACTGCTATTTATTTGGGTAGTGGTTTAATATTGGTGCTATCTGGATGAGGTTTTGCCTCTCTCTTGGAATGTTTCCGGCCACTACTTAAATGGATTAATGCTGGCCCTATCTCAACTTTTCCATTTAAAACAGTGTTTCTCAACCCAGTCCTCTGGGATTGGGTTGAGAGCCACTGGAAGTAGGTCATGCAGATCTATCTCATGAATATTCATTGTGGATATTCTGACAACCTGACTGGCCTGGGGGTCCCAGAGGTCTGGGTTGAGAATCACGGATTTCAAATATACTAGAAAACCGATGCAGTACCCCTGATATTAACTGTATAAATGTTTCTGAATATTGATCTATCACTTTTTACTGACATATGGAACACTGAGGCTATCCTGGGAAAAGGGAGGTTGCATGAATTTAGCTTTGGTCTGAACAAGAGTAAAGTTCTTTAAGGTAATCACCTTGGGGAGACAAACACATTGTGGGTTTGCAAGTAGTGGGTGGTGATGGAGGTGAAGCTGAGCTTGATGATAGCAAATGTATGCAAAATTAATCTCATCTGTGCAGGATGTTCTAGCAGCTCCATTAACTAACCTTTTCAATGCTTCTTTGGAGTCGGGAGTGGTCCCAGAGGACTGGAGAAAGGCACATGTGCTCCCTTTACACAAAAGTGGAAGTGAGGATGTGGTTGAAAACTACAGGCTGGTTAGTCTAACCTCTGTGGTGAGTAAATTATTGGAAACACTGCTAAAAGAGAGAATAGTGAGGTTTCTGGAATCCAATGGATTGCAGGATCCTAGGCAGCATGGGTTACCAGAGACAGGTGTTGTCAGATAAATCCAATTGACTGGGTGACCAGGGATTTGGACTGAGGGAGAGCCCTAGATGTTGTCTACATGATTAGATTTCAATAAAGCCTTTGAAACCATTCCACACCGGTGACTTACAAACAAACTGAGCACTCTAGGGATGGACCCTGAAGCTACTGTTTTGGTTAGAAATTGGTTGAATGGGAGGCAGCAAAAGGATACAGGTAAATGGAGCTCAATCTGAGGAGAAGATGGTACCACTGGTATGCTGCAGGGATCTGTCCTCGGTCCAATTCTTTTTAACATCTTTGTCAGTGATATTGCACAAGGGCTGTAGGGTAAGGTTTGCCTATTTGCGGATGATACCAACATCTACAATAGAGTACTCATCCAGGAAGAAGTAGACAACATGAGGAGGGATCTAGCTAAGCTTGAAGAATGGTCTAGAATTTGGCAGCTGAGTTTTTATGCTAAAAAATGCAGTGTCATGAATTTGGGCTGCAAATATCCAAGGGTGCGGTACAGTGTAGGGGGTGAAATACTTCTGTCCACAAAAGAGGGGGACCTGGTCATGATTGTGTTGTGACTTAAAGATCTTAATATGTATACTTTAAAGAAAAGACAGGATAGAGGAGATATGACAGATGTTTAAATACCTCCATGGCATAAATGCGCAGGAGGAGAGTCTCATTCAAATGAAAGCAAACTCTGCTATGAGGGGACATAGGATGAGGGTGAAATGAGATAGACTCAGGAGTAATATGTGGAAATATTTCTTTACGGAAAGAGTGGTAGATGAGTGGAATAGTCTCCCAGTGGAGGTGGTAGAGACGAGGACAGTATCTGAATACAGAAAAGCATGGGACAAACACAGTGGATCTCTAAAGGTAAAAAGGGGACTTTTGTAGTTGATATGGATGGGTAGACTAGATAGAAACATGATGGCAGAAAAAGACCACATGCCCTAGGTTTCCAGTAAATATGTTTAAGCTCTTCTGAATATATTGTTGAAAGTTTTCCAGTTTTCCAAATAGTGGCTAAATATCCCCTTTTATAACAGAAGACATTCAGTAAATGCTAATATTCATCAAAAGGAGAGAAGAATTGCATACAAAAATATTAACAATCATTATCACAGCTCTTTCAACTTTTTACCTTGTCAGGTATGCAAATATGTTGCAACATAGAAGATAAATAGGAAACTTCATTTTTTCCATACAAAAGTAGGAGCTAATCTCTTTGAAAACTAAAACATTCCTCTTTTCACAAATGGCAATATGTGGAGCCAAGTAATTTGCAAATATTAATGAAAGCATTACCATTTTTTTTCTATTTTCAGATATGTGAAGCAGGAAATCATTTCATCAATGTTTCAATAGTCCATCAAAGCAGTCAAGGTTTGCCCTTTGTTTGCTTTCCTGATATATGTTTTGTACAATATGAAGCTCTCCAGTATTTTCAATAATAAATCAATGGTCTCTATTTGATCTCACACTAGTTAGCATGTCACTGATTATACTGTACATCAGAATGGTGTTAGAGGGAGTTTCAGAGGGTATAGGGGAGCACTGAACGTGATTTCAAGGGAATGCTGGGAATTGTAGCTCCTGGGAGTTCTGGGCTGATGGGAAGTTAACCCATATTAAAGACAGTCTGGAAAATGGAATAAGAAAGCAAGTGGATCTCAGAACATAGGTAAAGGCAATCAGAAACCATCGGGAAGCATTTAACTTTATTTATTTACAGTCTCTTATATACCGCACTATTCATCATCAGCGCGGTTCACATGGAACAAAATGCTCAGTACATTTAACACGTATGAGTTTACAGGTAACAGGGTTTACATTTAACTGGTATTTAAGGTGTCTGGGTAGATAGTCTGTACTGGGAACAAAAGAGCTATAAAAAGTAACTTTAGTGCCATTATAGAGATACAAACTAGTTTAATGGTGTTCCCAAAGGGCTATACGTAAGCTGGTATTTTTAGTTACCAGGAGTCCAGTGGAAAATGACCTCTTGAATAGAATAGCATCAAAGCTAAGGTCTGTGATATGCAAAGCTAGACAAAGCAGCTGTACAATTGTTGTCAAAGTTAACTGTGAGTAAGCTGTAGTTTGAACCATAGAGGGACACAACAGCTTGGTCTAGGGAATTGTATTGTTTGTAACTGGTCTTTGCATTAAGTTGTGCAAGGTGACACTATGTTAGTGCAGGGTGCCAGGCATGGTATGAGGAAGATGCAGAAGGATGTAGGGCCTCATTTGCATTAAGTAATAGAGGCTGAAAAGTGGGGCTAAAAAGAGGGGCCAAGTGCTCAATAGTAGGGCCAGCCCTGCAAGTTGCTAATTCGAATTCTCAGTGTGTAAATGTGACAAGGAGGGATTTAGAGTTAAATCATTTCTCTTTTACAATCAAATGACTTTCATATTGTTTTGTTCATATCACCCCTCTTCTCAAATCACTTCATTGGCTTCTCCTCCATTACCACATTCAATTCAAACTCCTCCTTTTGATTTTTAAATGGAGCCATTCTGCTGCTCCGCTCGCTCTCTCTCTCTCTCTCTCTCCTCTCCCTCTACTCCCCTCCTTGAGAACTTCCTTCTTCTTCAAGCCTGCTCCTATCTTTGTCCTTTTCTTCTTCTGCTAACTCCAGACTTTGGTCCTTGCACCTTGCAGCAACTCATGCTTGGAACTCTTTTCCTGAAGCTGCCCATCAGGCTTTATCACGCCCCCTCTTCAAATCTCTGCTCAAGACTCACCTCTTTAAAGCTGCCTTTGCTTCCTAATCCTCTGGTCCTTTTGTCTCCTTTGTTGTTTGTCTCTCTCCCCTACTCGTTCTTTGTCTTGTTTGTCTTGATTAGATTGTAAGCTCTAATCAACAGGACCTGTCTTCATCTGTGTTTGTACAGCGCTGTGTGCGGCGATTAGCGCTCCATAAATGTTTATTAATAATATTATTATTATTAATGATAATAATATTGTCCAGATTATGTTTTTTTCCTCATTTGACTACTGTCTTTATGTTTTGGTCTGCCTGCTTCTGCAAGTAGCCTAGGATGACACTGCTCATCTCGTAGAATCTGAGTAAAGTAGAACATATTTATCCTCATTTAAAAGGCCACCATTGGCTTCAATATGTCAATATGAAATTTAAGATCCTATTGATAATGATGAAGGTACCTGCTAAGTAATTTTTGGTAGAACCATGTTTGAGTTTCATCTTTTATCAGCCTGCCCACTTACTGTGGTCATCCCAGCAAAATGCTTTGTTGATGCCGTCTTTTGAAAGTAGCTAGACAGCATTTCATCTGACCCCACAAATTTACAATCACAGTCCTGAGGCCATGGAATCTTCTGCCAAAGGATTGGTGCTGTGAATCTGACCTTCAAGCAATTTGAAGTAATATTATTTTCTGCTTGTTTGATTTATAATGTTCCAGATCTTGATTTGTATCTCATTGAGATGCTTCAATTGGCAGAACACAAATGCTTTGGATAAATAAATGCATACATTTGTAAGGGACTGAGCAATCTGAGGAAGGAAGAGCCCATTCTGAAAGGAGACAAACAGTTTTTAAACTAGAACCTGGGGGAAAACCAATATTTGATCAGGAGTACATGGTTCAGAGTAAGGTATCTTCAAAAGCTACTGGCAAAATGCAAGAGTTAGACTATGCTGAGAAAAATTAAGATAAAAACTGAAGTAGCCCAGGAGCATGTAAATAAAGAATAGACAAAGATCTATTTACAGACTACCCCTGTCAATTCTTAAGCAGGTTGTAAAATAATTCTTTAAATTGCATGTGAATGCCATAAGTCTTAAAAATATGATTGGCAGTTAGAATATATGGCAGTAAATGATGAGTTAAATATAATAGACTTCTCAGACTTGGTGAAAGGAGGACAACCAATGGGACATACATGATATCAGATTATAAATTATATCAAAATTATATGGTGGATCAAAAATGTGCAAAGTTTGCACTATATGTTATTCATGGCATAGAATCACAGGATGAAAGTTACATGATGGGAAGTATCAAAGTGCCAAAGATTTACTGCAGTCTACATGGACAGAATGAAGAGAGAAACTAAGAAATGGCAGAGAGGGGAAACAAAATTACAGAAGCAAAATTAAAAGTCACAAGGCTATCAGAAGAGGAGAATAAGTAGAGGAAATAAAGAAGTAGAAGCAAGTAAAACAAGAGGCAGATAAACCTTATCACGAGTAGTTAATAAATCTAAAATAAACAACATGAGAATCATTAAAGATAATCAGTATGTCACTCTAGCACAGTGGGAAAATGTGTTTCAACCCAGAGTGAATGAAGTACAACAATGGTACCAACAGTACTGATCAGTCTAAGACTAGGGAATGTCAGTATTAGATAAGTTAAAAGTATCTTTCAAGATGGGGTTGGCAGTAGCCTCAAGGGTGCACTGCTTCTCTCTTACTTTCCTCTGTCAATGCTGCTTGTGCTTGTTGCAGGAAGTAAACTGATACAGTAGATGTGCAGAGTTGTGGAGTAATTTGTTTTACCTGATCTGCCAGATGTGTAGCCAGACTTGTTTAAACACATAGGGCTCGATTGCATTCTCAACGTCGATCTCCTTTGTACGTCCAGGCTGACCCGGACGTACAAAGGATATTGCGATTCTGATCCCGCGGGTCACATCTAGCCCCACGGGATCAGAATCACAAACAGCACTGTACATGCAGGCCGGGACTACAATTCAGTCCCGGCCTGCATGTACAGCAAAGCCTGACTAACTCAGTCAGGGCATTTAAATGGAGCCGTGGTACCATGGTGTCATGTTGCCATGATGCCGCGGCTCCATTTAAATGCTGTGATGCCGGCCGCCAATGAAAACGTTAATTCTCAGCAGCTCGATCCACAGTCCAGCCTCCTAAGGCCAGGGTTGGGCTGCGGCGATTTCACTTTTGCCACCCCCCAGGCCCTTCTGCACCTCGGAATCGCTGAAACAAAACATCCAGGGAAGTTATTCTACCCCGGGAGGTGTAATAACTTCTCCAGCCATTTCACTGGCCCTGGAAGTACAGGGCCGACATTAGAATCAGCCCTGTACGTCCAGGGCCGGTGACCGCTCACTGCCCACCCATTCTCCAACCCAGGCTGCCTCTTCCCCGCTCCGACTAACTTCCCCACGGGGAGGTTAGTTGGAGGCCTGTAGACTGTGTTGAGTCGTCCATCCCTGCTATTCATGGTTAAGAATGACCTCCATAGGGAGTTGGGTATAGATGGCCCTGCGGCTATGGTTACTACACTTGGAGGCCACACTTAAGGGCCATGCCTAAGGGCCCTTTCGTATGGCCCTTAGGCACGTGCATGCCAGTAAAGTCTTTAGATTTAAATAGCTCACTGGGACAGCTGATTGGAGGAGCAGAGGTGTGAGGAGGAGCTCACCTCCCAGTTCCCTGCTTCAGCTGATGGAGAGCTCCGATGAAGAAAATCTGTTGCTGCAGAAAGGTTTTTAAATTTAAATAGCTTGTTGGCACCGCTGATTAGAGGAGCAGAGGAGTGGGGAAGAGCTCACCTCCTGGTTCCCTGCTTTGACTGATGGAGAGCTCCAATGAAGAAAGAAAGAAAGAAATATAACAAGTTTGAAAATATAGCATGGCACAGTGGTACACAATTCAATATTCTCCCAACCCAGGCAGATTATTCTGTATCTTCCAGTGGCAAGCTGGCTTCCCCACTACCAGGCTTCTCTCTTCACTGCCTGGACTGACTTTTCTTTTGATCTCCCAATGGTAGGTAGGCTCAGCCTCCCTGCCTCCACACTGCTCTCCTTATCACCCAGGTGGCTCTCTTTCATCATCCAATGTCATCTTGACCACCATACCACTTTTCTCTGGCTTGGCTCCTCTACTGTCTTACCATTTTTTCCCCAAATGCCATATGCATCTGTTTCTTTCTACACACATATGCTGATGAAGGGGCCCTTCTGCTTTTATGTGAAATGTGCTTAATAAACAAGACTAAATTATAATAACAACTTTAGCAAGGTTTTGCAGTTACTGCATGTTAATTTCCTAAATTACCATGGTAACTGGAAAACATCTGCATTAGCTATGGGGAGTGTTCCCAGCCATTTTCCAGTTAATTAGCATTGAGGTTTTTTTTCTTTTTAAATATGTGAGACCTATATTGCAGGTAATATGATGCAGTTAGCTATACCTATTTTCTTGCAGTCTCCACCCAATCCCTACTATTTCCATGTTTCCTTCTGTGTTACGTGGTTAACGTGGGAATAAGCACCACATTAACAACTAACATGGCTTAGTGAACAGGACTTTATTATAAACCATGATAAGCTAATTATAATGAAAATTCAATTATTTTGAGAGAAAAATACATTTTCTAAGTAGCAATACAGAAGAACAAAGAATCTCTTTAAAAGTGATGCAGGCACAGTTAAATTAGACATTCCTTTCAGCATTGAGGTTTAAATTTAACTATTTATACTTGCTGGTTAAAAAAATAAGCTCACAATTGTTTAATTTTTTTCCTCAGGAAATAGAGCCTGTTTTCCATATGCAACTTGGAACCCTTTCACGTGGTTGGCTACACTAGTATCCTGTCCCAACTATTCTTATGAGGTAAGACAATCAAATCCCAATCTATCTTTTTTTTAAACTGTTGCTCGGTTACATGTATTTTGAGATAATTCATGTTGAACACTAAGGGTCTTGTTTATTATATGTTAGCAAGTGCTATCTTCCACCAGACCCATAGGCATGACATGGGTGTGGCAATTCGCAAGATTTCAGCTGGGAGGAAAACAGCCACCAGGCCTGGAGTGGATGCAGCATGGCAAGCGACCCACGATGTCAAGGTAGGCCTGCCATGCTGGGTCCATTGTGTGGGCCCTGGATTAAGCATCCCCCTCCTGGCAGGCACCCAGGGTGTGTTGCACCCGTCGTTCTGACCTTGGTACGCTGCTAGTCCCCTCCACTCTTCATTTCCACAATTTGGGAGAAGGAAGAAGAAAAGCAAAAACATTTTAGATGATATTCAGCCTGTGGTGATTAGCATTTTTTTTTTTTTAATGCTGGCTGCCCTGGGCAAAATGAATGCAGATAGTCAGAAGAAGTCCCTGGGTAGTGGCTTCCTACTGAATATATGGTTTCTGGATAGCAGCAATTTTTAGCCACTCACTGGATAGCCAAGCTGCATAAAGCTGGTGCGGCTTTATTTTTGGCCTAATTTTATACAATTTCTTATCTGGTTAGTGGACTGAAGATCACCTCTAAGCAGATAACCTATTGGACCACTCATGAACTACCCCAGTAGTATCTGGATAGTGCCACAGCAGTTAGAGGAAATATCCACTGGCACTATCTAGGTCAGTGGTGCTCAACCCAGTCCTCTGGGACCCCAGGCCAGTCAGGTTTTCAGAATACCCACAATGAATATGCATGAAATAGATCTGCATACAATAGAAGCAGTGCATGCAGATTTATCTCATGCATATTTATTGTGGATATCCTGAAAACCTGACTGGCCTGGGGTCCCAGAGGACTGGGTTGAGCACCACTGATCTAGGTAGTGATGCCGAATATTGGGCATAGCAGGGCCCATTTCTGCATTTCATCTTTTCTTTTTTTGTTCCCTATAAGGCTGTTTAGTTCAAAGTCATCGATTTTTCAAAATGCCCATGTGTTCATCAAATTAAATCATAATGTAATTTGAAGTTATTGAGAACCTTACTCTAAATTGCATAAGTCATCAAATTCTTACCTAGACTAATACAGTGTGTCTACAGTCTTGGGAAGCATATGCACTGTTGTCCTCAGTTCTAAATAGGTGCATCACTGGAAGATTTGTATCAGAGGGAATTATTCCATCACTAACTGCATTTGACTAAATAGATACACCACTGTGAAAAGTATAATTTCAAACTGAATAGGACAGTAATTTTAGCAATCCAACAGTCCACTTGAGAAAATCGTTGTCTCGAATCATTCAGTTACTGCAATGATATTGTAGTTTATTTTGCTATTAGGAATAGCATGTGATGCAAATCTACTAATACATATCCCAGTATGACTTTGGACACTATCTATTTGCAGACTTAGCTGACATGTTACTTGCCCTGTCTGCTCTACTGTAGATCACAACTTGCTAGCTATAGGAGTTCTTATGTTATTCTTATTTTATGGTTTTTATTTTTCATTATTTAGTCAAATAAGCGATGCCTGCAAATTTCCAGAAAGCAAACCCAATATAATTTAAAGGGACACAGAGTGTGATGTGTACGCAATTAAGATTGGAAATGAAATAAATGTTCTAGAACTGCAAGTAAGCTAAAAGAATGCCTGTCAAAAATGTCACGTTATCGTGCATATGCAGATTATTTCTTCATCAAAATCAACAAGATCAACTCCAAAAAAATGTAAAGCCACTGAATAGCTGCAAGAATAGGCTTAAGCAAACACATAGGCTGTCAGAATTCATTGATTCTTCAACAAAAGTCTGAAGACCATTCTTATTCATAACAGCAATGTAAAGCCGTCTATTGCAATTGTACACTCTGTCCACCTCAGGGAGAGATATGATAACCTGCAGATATTGCTCCAATCTACACAATGTGACAATTACCAGTGGAAGATTTACAGGGATCTTAAGGTTATTTGGCATGCTGATGGGCTTGCAAGGTGGATTTACCAAATATTGCTGTTTTCTCTGCCTCTGGACAGTTGCGCAGTCAAAGATCATTGTGCTGTTCACGACTGGCCTTTAAGAACTGCCTATAATCCAGGAAGCAGCAGTGTTGGTCATGTTCTATTGGTTGATCCAGCAAACATTTTGCTTCCTCATTCGCATATTAAACTAGGTTTAATGAAAAATTTAATGAAAATAATGTATCTCGTTTCTAAATTTCCAAAGATCACTGCTGCAAAACTGAAAGAAGGCATTTTTTGTGGGGCCATAAATAAGACAGGTAATGGAGGATGAAGAATTTGAAAAATGCCTGGATGCTTTGGAACTTGAAGTGTGGCAAACCTTTAAGTGGATCTGTGAAAACTTTCTCAGTAATCACAAATCGCCAGATTATGGTGAGGGGGTACAGAGGTTACTTGACGGATATCGTAAAATTGTGAGTGCATGAAGTGCATTTTCAATGACATGCGGCAACCATCTTCACTTTTTTCCACCAAACTTGAGTGAAGTGAGTGACAAACAGGGTGAAACTTCACCAAGACAATTCAGGCCATGGAAAAACATTACCAAGGATTCTGGGATGAAAGCATGCTGGCAGATTATTGCTGGATGTTGTATCATAAAAAAAAAAAATTATGAACAGCACTCAAATAAAACAAAAACACAACACAATAAATCTTCAATATTTGTGGTGTTCATCTTCCAGCACTTGTTATATTATTCAGTTTTTCTTAAGCATATCCCCATGAAAAGGATGGTCTCAATAAACAAAGGGCAAGTGTTTATAGTGACTAACGATCATTCAGTCCCAAACACCATTATTAAAGCCCATTACACATCAGCGACCTCCTTTTCATGAATCCCCAGTATCAGAGAACAGCCAGGACAAGTAACTTATCTAATTCAGTGTAATTCCGGCGATCCAGCCCCGATGCCTCAAACCAAGCGCTCTCAAGCGTTTTGCAAGTAAAATCGCTTCTTCAGGGGGAACACTAACAAACAAACAGAAAAAATATATAACAATCAAAAATACAATCAATAAACCACAGAAGACCCACCTACATAAAAACTTGGATGTTGTATCGTGACAATCCTGACAAACTTCACAGCAGAAAATCTTCTGTAAAACACTGTGTTTCTTACATGCAAACATGCTAAATATAGTTATTAGCACGTGTGACATCTGACTTTTTCAATGTTTACAATATCATCCAAAGAGGTTTTTGTAAAACGTTACATATTTCTGAAACCCTGTATGCTAGAGAAAAATCAATAAGAGATTTAGAATCTGCGTGAAAAACTGGTTTAGGAAAACCTGATTTCACTTTTGATGAAGAAAAATAACATTTTAGTGTAAACCAGTTTGCATTTGCAGTGTTATTAAAGAGACCCTCAATTTGGGCAGTAATGTGCTTAAAAACCACAGTACACAGTCCCTAGCACCATCAGTCTCCTAAAGTGCTTTAAGAAAATATTAAGACATTTTTACATTATATCAAAACAGTATAGTGAGAAATAATTATATGTTTAAAAAATATTTAATATATAAAATAAAAAAACACATCTGTTTTTTAGTGTTCCAAAAAGATCCCGACATGAAGTCATGTTTCAGCCTCACTAAGGGGCTTGTTTACAAAGCCGCATTAGCGGCTTCCGCCTGATATCGGAGCCGCGGCCCTCAGCAATGTCAAAACCACTGCTGCAGAATACCCCCTAGCTCTCAGCCTTGCCCTCTCAAGAGCCATGCCCTAAGTGAGAATCGACCCACCTGGGGCATGTGCAGGGGTCCCTGAGACAACAGGTCTCTCCTGACTGGTAGACGCCAAGGGCAATCCACCAACAGTCTCCTGAGATCCGCATACCAAGGCCTCCTTGGCCAATCCGGCACCATCAAGATTACCAATCCTTTGTGTAGCTCGATCTGTTGAACAACGCGGCCTATCAATACCCATGGTGGATACACGTACACGAGCTGCTCCTCTGGCCAAACCTGAATGAGAGCATCCTGGCCCTCCGACATTCTTTCTCGTCTTCGGTGAAGAAGGAATTGACCTTTGCCGAGTGAAAAGTTGCCATGATATCCATTACTGGTGACCCCCATCGATGTACTACCATTTCGTATACCTCCGGATGAAGAATCCACTCCCCCCGGATCTACTTTCACCCAACTGAAGAAATCGGCCTCGACATTGTCCACTCCTGCCACATGTGCCACGGATAGCGCCCAGAGGTTTCGCTCGACCCATTCAAATAACTGTTCTGCCTCGGCTTCCAGCGCAACACTGCCTGTGCCTCCTTGCCGATTGATGTAGGCCACCGCAGTCGCGTTGTCGGAGAATACCCGAATCACTTTTCCGTGTACATCTCCAAGGCTAACGCTACCGCTCTGAGTTCCAGCCTGTTGATTGACCAGAACTTCTCCTGATCTGACCATTGCCCTTGTGCAATTCTTCCCTGGAAGTGAGCTCCCCAGCCCACCAGGCTGGCATCTGTTGTCAGAGCTATCCACTCGGGCGTCTCCACGGACATCCCCTTCTCCAGATTCCCTGGTAGTAACCACCACTGCAGCGCCTTCCTCGTCTCCTTCGGACAGGACAATCCGCGAGACAGATTGTCGCTCTGGTGAGACCACCGCCTGAGCAACGCCCTCTGTAATGGTCTCATATGGGCCCTTGCCCATGGCAACAGCTCCAGTGTTGCTGCCATCGCCCCCAGCAACTGCAGATAAAGCCATGCAGTGGGAAGCGGTCTTTTGAGAAACTCGCGAACCAACCTTCTGAGCCCTCTCGCTCGACGGAGAGGCAGGAACACTCTGCCCACTGCCGTATCGAACCTTGCTCCCAGGTATTCCAGGTTCTGCGACAGAGTCAATGTACTCTTTGCCCCATTGACTACCCATCCTAGGCCTTGGAGACACTCTTCCACCCGGGCCGTGGCCCTCTCGCTCTCGTCCCTTGACTTTGCCCGGATTAGCCAATCGTCCAGATAAGGGCGTACCAGGATGCCTTCCTTTCTGAGCACTGCGGCTACCACTACCATCACCTTGGTGAATGTCCTTGGTGCCGTAGCCAGACCGAAAGGTAAAGCTTGGAACTGAAAATGTCCCATAGGCACTGCAAACCGTAGAAACATCTGGTGTTCCTGCCGAATGAGAATGTGCAGGTATGCTTCCGACAAGTCTAGGGACATAAGAAACTCCTCTTTCCTTATGGCCACTATGACCGATCTCAATGTTTCCATGTGAAAATGAGACACTCGAAGACAACAATTTACCCTTTTTAGATCCAGAATTGGGCAAAAAGTGCCCTCTTTCTTTGGTACCACAAAATAAATGGAGTACCGACCGGAATCACATTCATCTGTGGGAACCGGAACTATTGCCTTGAGGGCTACTAGTCTCACTACTGTCTGTTTGATGGCTTTGAATTTGGGATACGCTTTGCAGGGGGACTAGACGAATGAGTTGGTTACCGGCCGCAGCAACTCCAGAGCATAGCCTTCGCGGATAACCTCCAGCACCCACTGGTCCGACGTTATCTGGACCCAGGCAGGATAAAAATCTCTCAACTGACCCCCTACCGGTACAACTCCTACCTGGGCCCCCCTCACTTCATTGCATCTTCCTGATAGTTGAGAAGGAGGCTGCAAACCCTCTGCCTGCTCCTCGAAACCCCCAAAAGCTCTGGCTTTGATAGGGAAAACACCCCCTCTGGTTTTGGTTGCCTCCAGACCCCCTGGCATGCGCTGGGGCAGGGGGGAAATCTGGAGCAGAGGAGGGCCCCACTACGGGCTCCACCGGCTACTCAGCTGGAGACCCTGGTATCTGCAAAGATTCTATCACTGCTTTAGGCCCCTCTGATACTGCCTCTAAGGCTTGCTCCATTGTGGTCATTGCCAGCATACAGCCTCTGCACACTCCTGTGTCTGAGACCGCCCCCCTCCTAGCACCACAGAGCACACACTGAGGTCTAGAGGGCATCTCTGTACAAGGGGATAAAAGAACGGATATTAATAAGTGACTCTGTAGCCTCTGAACACTTCTGTCTAATTCAATGAGCTAATTGGTTAGTGGTTCTATATAGCAAGATTTGGGAGCTGTGGTGGAGAGAAAAAGAACAAATACCTCAGAAGTGCTGTGACTTCAGAATATTATTAGCCTCCCTCCCCTTTGAATGATAGGTTAAAAAAGAAGGCTTTTTAAGGAACTTGTTTCCTCTAGGGCTTTCTACTACAGCAACAAAAATAACCCAATAGCTAATCCAGAAATATGAAATTATAAAAAAAGCTTCCTTTTTAAAGTCAGGAAGAACAAAATATACAAAAGCCATAAAAAATACTTCAGTTTGTACTGAGTTCCTAAGATGACAGAAGTTTCTAAGGTTTGTAGACTGTTATAAAGCTCTGAAAATCCTGACTGCCAGGCAGTTTAATATATCAGCAGTGCTGTGACTTCAAAAAGTATTAGCAGTCTCTCTCCACTTTGAACTAGAGCAGTAGTTCTCAACCTTTTTTCTGTTGTGATACACCTGACAAACTGTTTACATGTGCATGACATACTGAACGCTATAATTTGCAGCTGAAGAAAAGAACCCAAATCTCATTTTACTGTAGTTAAAAATGATACTTTGGCTGGCAGCAACAGTGATGAATGGGGGAGGGGGAGCAAAATTATGGAGTGGTTATAGGGATTTCAAGTATCTGGGCTCTTTGCTTTGCATTTTCTCCAGCCTGCAGGCACACATGGTTGCTAAGGAAATCATGGGTTTGCCATCTGTCACATTTTTGGTGGCACCTCCCAGTTGTTGGTGACACATCGGTTGAGAATCACTGAACTAGAGGTGAAAAAGAAAGCCTTAGACCTAGAGAAAACAAATAAGCTCTTAAAAATAACCCTTCTACTACTGCAGCAAAAAACAACTAAGACAGAAATATAAAATTGTAATACAAATTTAAAATTTGTCATTACCCTATTGCAGGAGGCCATGTCATAAACAACTCATGCTGCAGCTTTCTCTATAGCTGCATCAGCAGTCATGAACACTATGCTGGAGGCTTTACGAGGAGAATGGAACTTTCAGATTTCATAAAAGTCGAAAGCACCTTTATTTAGGACTATGAGGAAGCTTTTGGTTGTCATCCTTGACCTCTTTAAAACCAAAACCATGACAATCCAAAGGAAAGAGAATGGGAAAGAATTGCTCTAGAGATAATGCCATTTTTGTTTGTTATTGTTCACCACTCATATCAGCTCAACTGGAAGTGCTTTTTATAAATCCGGTTAAATAAATAAATAGCAAATTACCTGGGTTGGTCCCTCCTTCCTCTGACATGAGCCTACATCAGAGAAGGAAGGGATCAGGCCAACATGCAAGCGCAGAGTCAGAAAGATTTGCATGTTTTTTCCCTCAATAAGAGATCCACTCCACTGCTGCTACCGCAACCACCAAGGAGACATGAAAAGCGGTGGCGGCAGGGCAAAGGCAGGCAGCGTGGACATGTAGGTATGGGTAACATGGGGAGATGCTGGGCATGGGGGAAAATGACAAATGGAGGGGGGCATGCCAGAGGTGCAAGTCACACAGGGCATATTATGGCTTGGTACAGTCCTGATGGCTCCTAAATGTAGAATCTTACATTGTGTAGTTTTAGTTTGGGTTGTTCTTCCCTAAGTGCATAACTGCACTTATCTACATGGCATTTTAACTGCCCAGTCTCCCAGTTTCTCAGGGTCCTCTTACAATTTTTCACAATCTTCTTGTGATTTAAGAACTTTGAATAATTGTGTTTGCAAATTTGATCACCTCACTAATTGTTTCCATTTCCTGGTCATTTATAAATATGTTACAAAGCAATGGGCCAGCACAGATCCCTGGGGTACTCCACTATTTACCTTTCTCCATTTAGGGCTGTTTAGCCCTACCTTCTGTTTTCTATCTTGTAACCAGTTCCTGATCCACAATAGGACACTGCCTCCTATCCCGTGACTTTTCACTGTAATTTCCTAAACAGTCTCAAGAGAGATCATGCTAAGGCAGATACACTATGAGCCTGATTCTGTAAGGTGAATAGTGGGGCTGTACGTCATGGTAGGACATGCGGCCCCATTAGCTGTTTGGCCTGAATGCAGAGCAAGTCTCTCCCTGCATGCAAAGAGCCACTGCGCAAGGAAAGCTGCATGGGACTGGAGAGTGGGTGGAGCGTGGACGGGCCAGGCAACCAGACATGCAGGGCCGATTCAGGTCACAGCCCTGTACGTCCGGGGATCACCAGGAGGATGCCCCACTTATTCCACCTCAGAGATGGAATAAGCATGGAGTGCCCATGCGTTCCAGACCGGCTGCCCCCACAGAAGCAATGGAGCCCCATTAAACCATTCAGGGCTGGTCACAGGGCATCTGATGCCCTAAGTGAACTTTTAGTCATGTGCCCCCACTGTCCTGTATCTTCCTTTACTTGGGTTAGCTTCTCCCATTTATGTTCAGCATATCCCTCTCTTAAGTACCTCTCATGCCAGGTGTCCATCATCTCCCCTTCTCTGTAGTCCAGTATTTCTCCTTTCCTATTGTCTCACCCATGTGCAGATCACCCCTTCTTCCTTCACCACTGCCACCTTACCTAAAACTTCTTAACCTAAGTTGATCGTAGACCACTTTGACTTATAGATAAAGCGGTATAAAAAAGTTATTAAATCAGAGGCAACAACTTGGGAGCACAGTTCAAAGGGGAGAAGATGGTCAAATGCCTCCCAGGCTCTTCAGCCAGCAGGAATACAAAACAAATTGCTGCCGTAGTTGTGCAGAAAGTGATCACTCCAAAACTGATATTTTCATCCACTTGGGTACAAATGACCTGGCTAGAAACTGTGCCTCTGCAGTTCAGAAGGACTTCCAGATTCTGGGAGAGAAACCTAAGCCCATTGTTAACACTATAGCATTTTTCAGAAGTTCTATTTGTTCTTGGTAAGGGGGAAGAAAGGCTGCGTCGCATAATCAACTTTAATACATTTTATTTTATTTATTTCTTGCTTTTATAGACCGCGCTCTTTAAAATCAGTGCGGTCTACATTTAACATTTCTGCGCATAACAGACATACTGCTGTGCACTTACAATGAACGGGTACATACAACTTGGTTCAACTGGGGTAACTATCTACATCTTTTTACAGTTATATACAAACTTGACATGGCAAGGTGTATGGTTGGTGGTGTTAAATTACTGGGTTGAATTACTGGGTTGAGAGTAGTGTAGGAGAAATAGGTGATGCTTTAGGGCTTTTCTGAATTGGGTGAGATCTGTGATTGCTCTGATGGTGGTTGGGAGTGCATTCCAACAGCTGGAGGCATAGAATTTGAAAGCTCGGTTTTTTGTTGCCTGGGTGCATTTTGTTATTTTGTTGGGGGTCTAAAGGGTGTTGGTGGCAAAAGTTCTCCTTGCTCTGTTCACTGGAGTGGGTTGGAGGAGGTCCAATAAGGAGGTGGCTGACATCTTGTTAATGGCCTTGAAGGTCATCATTACTACTTTATAGGTGAGATGGCAGTAGATTGGGAGCCAGTGTAAGTCTTTTAAGATGGGGGTGATGTGATCTCTTCTACAGGATCCATGTAGGAAGCGTGCTGCAGCGTTCATTGCCAGCTGTAATGGGTTTAGCTTGTGTTTGGGTAGTCCATGCAGGATCACGTTGGCGTAGTCGAAGTGGGGGGTCACCAGTGCCTGAAAAACTGTTCTGAAGTCGTCCGGTTGCAGCATGGGTCGGAGATGTCGCAATGTCTGTAGTTTGCGGTAGATTTGTTTGATGGTGTTGCTGATGTGCGTTTTGAATTCGAGCTGCAGGTCTAGCGTTACGCCTAGGTATCAGATGCTGGGTTTACTTGGAAGTTCAGCATCTCTTGTCTTTAATGTCAGCGGTGGGGAGAAGGACTGATTTCTAGTAATGAACATTACATCAGTCTTGCTAAAGTTTATCTTGAGGCTCTGTGAATGGAGCCAGTCAGTTACGGCCTCAAAGCATTTTACTAACGGGGAGAAGTCCGGACGATTGACCGTGAATGGGGTGAAAAGTAGCACATTGTCTGCGTAAATGAGACATGATATGTTGAATGATCGTATTATTTCACATATGGGCTGCATGTATATGTTGAATAGGAGGGCAGAGAATGAGGAGCCTTGCGGTACACCATGTATTTGCTGGAAGGACTTAGATGTTGTGGCTCCTGTTCGTACCTGCTGCCATATTTCTGTTAGATAGGATTTGCACCAATTCAATGCTGAACCAATAATTTCCTTGTCCTGCAGCCGTATCAAGAGTTGCTTGTGGTTTATGGAGTCAAACGCAGCAGCAATGTCAAGGAAAATTAAGGCATATCCTTGTTTGATGTTGTCAATCCCGGTGATCAGTGTGTTGATAAGTGTGGCGAGGAGGGTTTCGATGCCATGGGATTCCCTAAAGCCGTGTTGGCATGGGTCCAGGGGAGCTGTGGCATCAATGTGGTCCTGTATCTGTATATGACTCCAAACCTGGTGCAAACAAGAAGGATTTAGATATATAGGAGACTGGGGAACTAAATGGAACAACAAGAGGCTATACTGTGTTGATGGACTACATCTCTCTGCTGCAGGGAAAAGGATCCTAAGTGCAAAATTCAGGTATTATATGGACAGGCATTTAAACTAGGGAAAGGGGGTGACAGATGGAAAAGAACAAGTTCAGGACGTCACTCCCAGCAAAACATAATAACACTGGAAACAGCCACAGTATTAACTCACACATCAACATCAAGTGGGAAGAGGCATGTAAAACAAAAGCCATGCAAAATACAGGCAAGCCAGTCAACAAAGGTTCCTAACCTGGAAGCACTAATGGTGGAAATGGACTTGGACACTGTGGCCATTACAGAAACACAGTTTAATGAGTTGCATGAATGGGTTATAACCACAGCTGGCTATAATCTATTTAGAAGAGATAGAGAGGTTAGAAAAGGAGGACTAGCCCTGTATGTCAAAAGCAATATTAAAGCTGCTGAAATGCAGGGGATGTAGGGAAAAGAAAAAGCGCAGTGGATTGTGTTGGAAAGAGGAAATGGCGCTGTCATCCATACTGGTGTGGTCTACAGGCCTCCAAC
The DNA here is from genome assembly GCA_033557465.1 of Ichthyophis bannanicus. NCBI lineage: Eukaryota > Metazoa > Chordata > Amphibia > Gymnophiona > Ichthyophiidae > Ichthyophis > Ichthyophis bannanicus. The sequence continues at coordinate 1,043,124,463 of CM066032.1, read as the reverse complement.
TCAAACCGAAGAAATGGATAGTGAATTGATTATTGATATTACAAAGATAGCCATGAAAGGGGAAGTGATCATATTGGGTGACTTTAATCTACCCGATGTGGATTGGAGTATTCCTTCTGCAAAACTGGAAGGAAGTAAAAAAATTGTGGATGCCTTCCAAGATGCATTACTTATACAAATGGTGATGGAACCGACCAGGGAAAGCTCGATGCTGTATTTAGTACTCACCAACGCAGATATTTATTTATTTATTTATTTAATTAAAATTTCTTATATACCGCGCTATTTGTCATCAGTGCGGTTTACATTGAAACAATATAACAGTGGTCAGATATATCAGACCTATTTTACAAATAACAGGAATATTAACATGGAAGTAAACAGGGAAATCATATACATTTCTAGCAAAATACATGTAGGTAATATATATAATCTGTGCAGTTAGTTAGTATGTTAGATATCTGGGTGGGTGGACAGACAGGAAGGGGAGGCTGGTGATTGCAGCAGCGATGCTTTTGTGGTGCCAGAGTCTGTGTGGTCCACCCCTTTCTTATGCCTCTGGCCATAAGAACTGTTTTATGACTTTCACATGTTTCAGGGCACATGATTGTCTCATGCAGGCCTTTTTTTGAAGGGGTATGTAGTGGTGTGGAAGACCAGTACCTTTTGCATGGCCTGCTAAAATTCATCCATAGACCTCATGTATTAATGAAAGAACCCTACATTACAGTACTGGCACTTTGCTAGAAAAAATTAATTGTCTCATGTGAGATAACTTTACACTCTAATGCAGAGTCAAATGACAATGGTGACTATACTAGGAAACAAAGAAAATTAATCTTGTCCTAGCAGTTGATTTCATGCTCATTACAGAGATGGATGCAACCAAGTCAATTGAAAGGAAAGCCAGTATATTTCAAGAGGCTTTGATTTCTAGTATCTCATTCAGAGGTTCCCAGTCCTGGTCCTTGAGGGCCACCATCAAGTCAGGTTTTCAGGATTTCTGTAGTGAATATGCATGGGATCTATTTGTACAGAATAGAGGTAGTTCATGCTAATGGATATCATACAGTACGTAGTCATCGTGGAAATCCTAGTCTTTATCTCTCATGCTCTCCATCTTCTTGCTCTAACTGAGACCTGGCTCCTCCCTGAAGACATTGCATCTGTCGCTGTTCTCTGTCATGTGGGCTATCAGTTCTCCCACATGCCTCATCCCACTGGCCGTGGTGGTGGTATAGGGCTTCTACTTTCTCCCTCCTGCCAATTCCAACCCCTCCTGCTGGCTCAGTCTCACTCCTTTCCCTCTTTTGAAGTCCATTCCATCCGCCTTTTTATTCCACTACCTCTCCGGGTAGCTGTTATTTATTAACCTCCTTACAAGTTTACTTCTACCTTTCTCATGGCTTTCCTTCTTTCTGGATTCCTCTTCCCCACTCTTATTCTTGGGGATTTTAACATTCATGTTGATAACCCCTCTGATCCTTATGCTTTAAAGCTCCTCTCCCTTACCTCCTCATTTGACCTCCAACTTTGTTCCACTGCCCCCACTCACCAGCATGGCCACTGTCTTGACCTGGTATTGTTCTCTAGTTGCTTACCCTTGAACTTCTGTAGCTCAGTTCTTCCCTTATCTGACCATCACCTTTTAAGCTTCACTCTTCATCACCCGCTGCCTCAACCTCGTCCTGTCTCCACCAACCTATTTAGAAATCTTCATGCTATTGATCCTTTGGTTCTCTCTTCCACTGCTTCTTCATTTCTTTCCTCCACTATGTCATCTAAGTCTGTTGAAAAGGCAGTAGTTTCCTATAATGCTGCACTCTCCTCTGCTCTGGATGCTCTCGCTCCGCCCATGCTACGTCCTGTGAGGCTTTCTGCACCCCAGCCCTGGCTTTCATCCACTACCTGCTATCTACGTTCCTGTGCCCGTTCTGCTGAGCGTGCTTGGCTCAAATCCCACTCCCTTGCAGGCTTTACACTTCAAATTCATGCTTGTCTCTTTCCAGTCAGCCATAACTCTTGCCAAACAAGACTATTATGTCCATCTGACTAACTCTCTTGCCTCTGACCCTCACCATCTCTTTACTACTCTCAGCTTTCTCCTCAAAGTGACTCCATCTCCGACTTCTCTCTCCATTTCAACCCAAACCCTGGCTGACTTTTTTCCATCACAAAATCCACAAGATCACCCTTCAATTCCCCACAAAGTCAGCTACTTCCCCTCCCCCCCTTCACTCTCAACTTTCCCCCTCCACCTCTGCTACCCTCTCTTCCTTTCCTGTGATCTCTGAAGAGGAAACTGCACAACTTATTTTCTCCTCCAGACTCACCACCTGCTCCTCTGATCCTATCCCCACCCATCTCCTAAGCCACATCTCCTCCACTGTTGTCCCTTCCATCTCTCATATTCTCAACCTATCGCTCTCCACTGCAACTGTCCATGCAGCCTTCAAGCATGCTGTAGTTACACCTTTCCTCAAGAAACCCTCACTTGATCCCACCTGTCTTTCTAATTATCGACCCATCTCCCTCCTCCCCTTCATTTCTAAACTACTCAAATGTGTAGTTCACTGCCACTGCCTTGACTTCCTCTCCTCTCATGCCCTCCAGGATCTTTTACATCTGGCTTTCGTCCTTTACACTCTACTGAAATGCCTCTTGCCAAAGTCTCCAGTGACTTGTTCCTGGAAAAATCTAAGGACCTTTCCTCTGTCCTCATCCTTCTTGACCTCTCTGCTGCTTTTGACACTGTTGATCACAACCTTCTCCTCAATACCCTGTCCTCACTTGGTTTAAAGGGCCCTGTACTATCCTGGATCTCCTCCTATCTCTCCCATCGCTCTTTCAGTGTTAGTTCTGGTGGTTCCTCCTCTTCTGCTATCCCACTCTCAGTTGGTGTGTCCCAAGGATCTGTCTTGGGTCCACTCCTTTTCTCTCATTTTACCCAGTCCCCTGGTGTGCTCATCTCTTCCCATGGCTTTCAGTACAATCTTTATGCCAATGACTCCCAGATCTACCTCTCTACACCTGAAATCTGTCTGGCATTCCAGACCAAGATCTCTGCCTGCCTTTCTGACATTGCTGCTTGGATGTCTCACTGCCGCTTGAAATTGAACATGGCCAAGACTGAGCTTCTTATCTTTCACCCTAAAACCTCCTCTCCTCTTCCTCCTTTCTCATTCTCTGTGGATAACTCTCTATTCCTTCCCGTGTCCTTAGCTCACAATCTTGGGATTGTCTTTGATTCTTCTCCACACAGATCCATCTGATAGCTAAGACCTGCCGTTTATTTCTTTATAACATCAACAAATTCCGCCCATTCCTTTCTGAACACACTACTAAGAAACTTGTCCACTCCTTAATCACCTCCTATCTTGACTACTGTAACTTACTCCTTGCTGGTCTCCCTTTGAATCATCTCTCCCCTTCAATCTGTTTAACACTCTGCTGCACGGCTAATCTCCTGCTAGCCTCGTCATGTCTATATTACCCCTCTTCTCAAGTCACTTTATTGGTTCCTTATTCATTTCCACATCCAGTTCAAACTTCTCATGCTGACATAAAAATGCATTCACTCTGCAGTTCCTCACTACCTTTTTTCTCTTATCTCTCACTACACCCCCCCCCCCCCTTGAGAACTCCGCTCTTCTGGCAATCTGCTTCTATCTGTGCCCTTCTCTTCTAATGCTAATTCCATACTTCGCTCCTTTCATCTTGCTGCACCTTATGCCTGGAACAAACTACCTGTGTCTGTATGCCAGATACCTTCTCTGACCCTTTTCAAATCCAGGCTGAAAACTCACCTCTTCGCTGCTGCTTTTGGATCTTAACTCACCTGGTCTCCTTGTTTCTTTACCTTCCTCCCTTGTTTTATCACTGTCTACACCTTCTATGTTGTCTATCTTGAATAGATTGTAAGCTCTGATGAGCAGGGACTGTCTCTTACATGTATGTGCAGTGCTTCGTATGACTTGTAGCGCTATACAAATGCTCAGTAGTTGTAGTAGTAAACACCTGAAAGGGTTTTGATCCTCAATGATCAGGTCTGAGAATCCCTGATCTTATTAAACCTTTGATTTAATTTTACAAAAGGAACACACTAGGCTACACACCTCAGATAGACAAACATGTCATAGTCTGAAGGAATAAGAAACTGCTGCATACCCCATAACAGATACCAAAGTTCAAATAGCAAAATATATTGCGTCTCCAAATCTGTCTCCCCTTTTGCCAATTTAGCTTCAGTCAAGATAAACAGCCTGACCAATAGTGAGGGACTGATTTAGTATGCAAGATACCTGCAGGTTAAATTCCTCAGAAAATAATTGGTGGAACTGAGAGGAGGTAGAAAGGTGAAGAAGTATGCATGACATTGATAAGTCCACTGATAAAATGATTCTTGAGGTGCCAGAGATCTCCAGCAGAGTGGAAGATGGAACTTTATGAAAAAATGCAGTGGACACAGATCACCATTCTTCAGAATTAACATCCAATTATACCTTCTCTTGAACTGTAAAAACCTGGAAGTGGAAGAGATGGAAACATCCCAGGAACAGGAGGAAGTGGAGCTCAAAATCTTCAAAGCAGCAGGATCAGTGAACATTAAGAAGAGTGTTGCTAATTGGTGACCCCCTTCTGAAGGGTACAGAGGTGTCCATCTTCCAACCACACATGATGTTCTAGGTGGTGTACTGTCTACCTGGTGTCAAAGTCTGAGGCATTATGATGAGTTTGCTGAGATTCATTAAGCCTAGTGACTATTATCCAACATTGTTCATCCATGCTGGCACACAACACTGCTAAGTACCCACTCGATCATATCAAAAGTGACTTCGTGGCTCTGGATGAGAAAGTAAAGCAGGTAATCATGCAAGTGGTAGTCTCCTCAATTTCCCCTGTGGAGGATAAAGGCTGAGGGAAAGAAGCTCACATCTTGGAGATGAATGCATGGCGCCATCAAGAATGTTTCAGCTTCCTGCACCATGGGATGGTATTCTAAGAACTGCTGAACAGAGATGGCATCAAACCTGTCAAAGAAAGGGTAAAATGTATTCCACAACAGACTGGCTGTCCTACTAAGGAGAGCTTTAAATTAGAATCATCGGGGATGGGTAAACAAAGCCACAGGCCCACAAGTAAAACATCAAAGGTGCTTGTTTACAAAGCCACGGTAGCGGTTTCCAATCGTTATCAGAGCCACGGCCCCATTGATTTCAATGGGGCCGCGGCTCCGATAACAATCGGAAATCACTAACGCAGCTTTGTAAACAAGCCCCAAAGACTTGTACTGAAAAGGGGAAAAAGAGCAACATATGAAAAGCTGTGTATACTCAAGAAAATAAAGTCCTTGATCTAGGGGCTAGAGGCTGACTTGGATTAAATGATGATCATGGAGGCAGGCTGCCTAGATAACCATGACTGGGATATAATTCAGGAAGGACATGGTAGGAATAAAGGGAGGAAGATTGTTGCTGTATGTAAAAATTAAAGCAACATAACTGCAGAGATAAGGAAGAGATGTTGTTTCAGTCTCTTTCTAGACTAACCTACATCTGTGTACACTGGTGTGATATACTGTACAGACCTTCACAGGCAGAAGAAATGGAGATTTAATTGAAGACATTCACAATATTGCTATTGAAAGTAAAGTGCTCCTGACAAATGATTTCAATTTGCCAGTTGTTGATTGGGATAATCCCAGCTGCAGTGCCATCTAGAAGTAGGGAGATCCTGGATTCTCCACAAGGAGAACTGTTCCAGCAACTAGTAACTGAACCATCATAGAAGGGAGTGATACTGGACCTCGTGATAAAAATGGGGAGAGTTTCTGATATTTAATGGGTAATCATATGGCATCCAGTGATCACCACATGGTGTAGTTCAGTATTAAGACATGGGTGGAGATGATTCATTCAAAAGCAGGGGTCCTAAACCAGGAAGACTAACTTAGGAAAATGAGGGAACAAAGTAATCACTAGCAGTATTGAACATCTGGGTAAAGCAATGGGCAAAACTGAAAGGAGACATTGTAATCTCTGCTAACGTTTTTGTTAGTAAAGTAAATAAAAATAAAAGGCAATGGAGTCAACTAAAGGTTTCAAAAGAAATAGCCGAAAAAGGAAGGAAAAAAAGATTATCCTTTATTTTATTTTATTTTTTTTATTTATCCATTTCGATTCATACAAATACAAACAAATTTTCAAACAACCAAAACATCATAACAACTAACACTGGCCATGGAATACAGTGTGCTGAAGTTAATACGGATCTATGCAGATATACATGTAAGCATCTTGACATAGGTGCATCAAACATACATATTAGGCAAACACACTTTGACTTGTAGCGTAGCACCCGGCGATGGACACTGACTCCCAACACCAACCTCAATTAATTAGAAATAATCTTGGAGTCCAGGACAACCCACTTTAGCAATTTAGAGGAGAGATAGGGGTTTTGCTGTACATAGAGTCGCTCATACGTGCGATGGGCACAAAGCGAGTTCCACCACTGCTCGAAGGTTAAAGCAGTAAAATCTTTCCAATGACTCATCAGGGCTTTTAATGCCAGTCCAAGCAGCAGATCCAAGGTGGAGTGATCTCTTTTCGACAATCCCGGTATTCCCGCTCTCGAACGGAAAATAAGTATTCGGAATGTCAGAGGGACATGTAGACCCAACAATAGGGCGATTCTCTCCCATACTTGTCACCAGTATCTTCTCAGCTGTGGGCATGCATGTAGCATGTGTTCCAATGTGCTGGATTCTGCTTTGCACGACCAACACAGGTTATCCGCTTGGGTCTGCCATTTTGCCATCTTAACAGGAGTCAAGTAAGCCCGATGTGCCAGGAAAAACAGCGTTTGCGTTAAGGAGGCTGAACATGCTATCCGGATCTGAGACTGCCAAAAATATGTCCAATCTTCCATTCTTGATGTGTCCAAGGAAAGAACAACGTAATCATGTAATAAAAAAGAGGCTTTTATTCACAAACCAATAGTTGGTGCCCACGCTTGTGCACTTCCTGGTCTGTCCTTCTCGTATACTGGAGACTACTTTGGAGACAATCCGCGGTCCTTCCCGTAACTCTTTAACTTTTATCTTCCATGCACTGGTAGCAGGCAGCCCAACTGGCGTCACTTCGGCCTTACCCAAACAATGACGCAGCTGGCACCACTGGAACATTCCATTGTTAGGGAGGCCAAATTCTTGCTGCAGTTCTGGGTAAGTTTTAAACCGATCCCTCACAATCAAGTGACCAAGGGTAGATATCCCATGTCGGAGCCATAGAGGCCAAATGAAGCACTCCCCAGCTATCTTAAACCTGGGATTTAGCCAGACAGGAGTATCCGCTGTATATCCCATCCATCCTGCGTCTGAATTCTGAAGCAATTGAAAGGCTTGTTGCGTCGCTTTGATTACTGCATTAGATTTTACCCCTTTAACACTGACAGCCCCAATACAGGCAGTCAATGGGAGCGGTTTGCAGATTGCAGTTTCTATTCGTAACCAGTGTGGTACATCAGGGCACAGATCTTCATCACTCCAAAGGCACCCATGTCGCAAAATGGCTGCCACATGATACCAATAGAAATCAGGAAATTGCACTCCTCCACTCTCCTTGGCCAACTTGAGCTTCCAGTGTGCGATTCGGGGGGTTTTATTACGCCATAGAAAGGCTAACAGAATCTTAGTCAAGGTTTTATAAAAGCGTGGCGCAAATAAAACGGGTATCATACTTAAGATATAGTTGATTTTAGGGACAATCACCATCTTTATGGTCTCAAGTCTGCCCCACCACGTCAGATGTAGGGGATTCCATTTGTGGACGCATTCTCGCACAAGCTTCTCACAATAGATTTCATTATGCATCACTGTTTCCGAGAGGGTGGTACAATATTCGACTCCCAGGTACTTAAAATGATTTGTCTCCACCTTAAATGGAAAGTTATCCAACAGGCCCCTCACGACCATGTGGTTTAGCGGGATTGCCACTGTTTTGGTGAGATTCAATTTGTAGCCAGACACTTCCGAGTAGATTGCAATAGTGTGCAATAATGCTTCAAGAGACTGCGGCTCCACAAATATGAATAAGTCATCGGCATACGCCGACAATTTGTAGCGGTGCTCATGTATCTCAAGACCCCTGATGTTATCTTGCTGCCGTATACAGATAGCCAACGGCTCAAGGGCTAGGTTGAAAAGCAACGGCGACAAGGGACAACCTTGACGCGTGCCCCTGTACAACCGAAAGGTAGATGATAGTGCTCCATTTGCAAATATCCGTGCGGTGGGCTGGGTGTACAGCAACTGTATCCATTTCAGGAAGTGATCTTGAAAGCCAAACCATTGCAGAGATCGAAAGAGAAAGGCCCATTCTATCCTGTCAAAGGCCTTTTCAGCATCCAATGCCAGCCCCACAATCAGGTACTCGGCTTTGTGAGACTCCAATAGTACATGTGCCAGCAATCTTCCATTATCCACTGTCGATCGCCCAGACATGAAGCCGGATTGATCCGGATGTATGAGAGAACTCAGCACTTTATTTAATCTATTGGCCAAGACTTTAGCATAGATTTTATAGTCCGAGTTGAGAAGAGAGATAGGTCGGTAATTCTCAATCCGCTGAGGGTCTCTACCCGGTTTAGGATGTATGACAATCGTAGCCTCAGCTACTGCTCCCGTGTCAGGGTGCTCCTCATATAGTCGACTGTAGTACGTTTGCAGTTCAGGAATTAGAAGAGCAGAAAAGGCGCAATAAAATTCCAATGGAATGCCATCGGGGCCGCATGCCTTCCCCTTGGCCAGTTGGCGCATCGCTTTGTCAATCTCGGAGCAGGTGATCTCAGCTTCCAGCATCGACGTCTGCTGTTGATTTAGCTTAGGTCCCTGAGCATTTGCTATCAGGCGCTGAAAAGTTTCTTCATTCCACTTCACTTCTGACTTATACAGGTCCTGATAGAACTCCCTGCATTTCTCCAAAATGTCATCATCTTTCACTAGTACGTGGCCTTGCATACCTTGCAAGCCCGCTATGCGTTGGGGTAACGGACGCGCCCTCAGGGATCTAGCTAAGAGTGGGCTAGCACGATTACTCTCATAATAATAGACACTTTGTTGTGCTTGTTGCAGGCGCTGGGCTTCCTCACTCACTGGCATTATAGTGGTATCGAAGACGCTGTAGCCGAAGCAAAACCAACGGATCAGAATGCCTGGCAAGAAGCCTCTCACCGACCCCTATTGAAGTTTGCAGTTTCTTCAGCTTTTCCTTACGCAATTTCCTCTGCTGAATATCGTATGTGGTCATATGGCCTCTGAGAGTCGCTTTAAGAGCTTCCCACCAAGCCCAAGTGGCCGTGTCACCAACCTTGCTACACTCCAGATATGTGTCTATACATGTACGCATATGGCTCACAAACTCCGCATCCGCTAGCCAGGCTTTATCCATTCTGAATTTCACCCGTGACTGCCCACTGATTTTAGCTCCCAGCATCAAGGCTATAGCAGCATGATCCGATATGATTTTTGGCAAGATCTCTACCCCTATGAGTCGCGGGACCAGTGTCTTAGATATCAGAAAGTAATCAATTCTAGTTTGCGTTTGGTGTGGCATGGAGTAGTATGTATATTCCCGAGCACTGGAATGCAGAAGTCGCCATGGATCAACGAGTTCAAAGGTCTCCATCAGACCTTGCAACACTCCATGTGCCCTGGGTTTGTTCTGGGGTCGGTAGGGAGTGCGATCTAGTAAGGGATCTTGGATCATGTTGAAGTCCCCTCCGAGCACCAAATGCACAGAAGCCGGTACCTTCATTTCAGTCGCTAATTGCTGGAAGAATGTCGGATCTTCAATAGTAGGGCCGTACACCGCTAGCAAAAGATATTCCTCAGATCCGAGCTGTACTCTCGCCCTGGCCCATCTACCGTTAGGATCTATCCTGGTCTCTTGTATGATTGGCTGCAGAGCTCTCCGGATGAGGATAATTACGCCACCCTTCTTTTTTGGCGCAGGAGATACCAGAACATTCTGATACACACTACTACTGACCTTGCAGGACTCAGCTAGGGTCAAATGTGTTTCCTGCAAATATACTATATCGGCTCCTTGTTTCTGACAGTATAACAATATTTCCGTTCACTTGATGGGGTTGTTAATGCCCTGGACATTCAATGTTAGAAGTTTAACTCCAACCTTTGCCATCAGCTGCTTTAGCCGGCTTCTTGGGAGCCATATCCATCGCCGAGTGCTTACACGCCATTTCCTGTCTATCAATCATAAAATCTACACACAGCCAGTTAAAATACAAAACTGTTAACAACCAACCCCTTTGTGTGGTGGAGTACCCCCCCTCCGCAATCAGACCACCCACCCTCCCCCCCATTGCCATTATCCCGCAACATAAACATGTCCAAACCCCTTTCTTCCCTTTGATATCGTACATCCCCATTCATTTAACACAGGGGTCACCAACCTCCAGAGGGCCGCGGGCCGCACAGCCAACTACCGGTAGACTCGCGGGCCGCACCCCCCTTCTCCCCGCCTCCGCCCCCACGAAAAAAAACAATGCTCATACCTGTACTTCTGCTTTGAAAATTATTCCATGTCAGCTCCCTCCCTTCTTCTGCAGCCGCGGCTCCCTGCCTCTTAGGGAACCGTGGCTGTGCTTGTAAAATCATCGCAGAGCCCTTCCTGTCTTGACGGGCTCCGTGCAGCATTGTCCCGCCTCTAAAGGAAGTTGTTTACCACTTCCTTTGGAGGCGGGACAATGCTGCACGGAGCCTGTCAAGACAGGAAGGGCTCCGCGATGATTTTACAAGCACAGCCGCGGTTCCCTAAGAGGCAGGGAGCCGCGGCTGCAGAAGAAGGAGTCGGTGAGTTTGCCGGTACTTGTAGCAGCATCCTTGGCGGGCCGCACCGGGGTAGAGCCTCGCGGGCCGCACGAAGGGACCTCGCGGGCCGCAGGTTGGTGACCCCTGATTTAACATTACTACCGTGCCAATCACAGACAGTAGGCCCTCATCTTCTTATACACAGTTTCCACCATGTCTCACATCACTAAAGACACATACGGGCTTTGCTCACAAGGGATTTGATGCTACGTGACCCTAAAATGCCGACAAGCCCAGCGACACCCACCACCTCCGTTCTTCGCCCTACCAGGCGCACCAACTCCGCCAGGCTCCAGAAGCGCGATCTCAATTGACCGCCGTGAATGAATTCACCAGGTGTCCGGAGTCATCGGTCCACCTCCATCTGGGAGTAGTCCTGTAAAAAGGTTTGTATCATCGCTGCGCTTTCAAAGTTCCTGGTGACATTGTCGACTGTGACCCGCATTTTCGCTGGATAAAAGAGCCCATAGCGTGCTTGAATCTTTTGTAACATAGGCCGGCATTCAAGCAGCTCCCGACGCCGGTCCACTGTTTTTTTGGACAGGTCTGGAAAAAAAGGCAATCCTGTTACCATTCAACTGTATGGAGTTCCGCTGCTTTGCTACTTGCATGATTTGTAGAACTTGGGGATACCGCAGGATCTTGATCAACATGGGTCGCGGTCGCTTCGCTTGCGTCGAGCTTGACATGGGGACCCGATGTGCCCTCTCAATTTCAAAGGGGGCTGAGAATTTAATTTGGAGGAGTTCAGGTATCAACTTTTCCATATAACCAAGCGGGTCATTCCCCTCAGCTCCCTCCGGGAGACCTAGAACCCGTACATTGCTTCTGCGGGATCTGTTACCCTGTTCTTCCAGTTGTGCTTCTAGCAGGGTCACTCTCTTTGCAAGTGGGCCTATCTGTGAGACCATGCCCTCGTGCTTTTGCGCCAAGGCCTCAACTTTAATCAATCGACCGTCCATGCCGCTCAGTTTTTCGTGAACCGCATGCAGCTCCTCCTGAACTTGAGCTAGTGTCTCCCCATTATTCGCCATCATCTCCTTCATTGCTCTTAGTTCCGTAAGGATTTCGCGAATGCCATCATCAGCCTCCTTATCTGGCTTCACTTTTTGCGGGGAGGCCGCGTCATGCTTTAGGCGCTTTACAGCTTGTCCCGTGGTTGGTGGGAACTCCAACTTTGCCGGTTTTAGCGACGCCATCGGTTCTTACACTGGCACCAGAAATTAGATCGTGTCCCTCCACTTTAACCAGGAAGAAAGGGCGGATTCTGCTATGCAATGCAGGAGAGAGTTCTTTAGGCGGCCATCACGCTTTGCGGCAAGCTCCGCCCCCCCAAGATTATCCTTTAAAACTGTAAGAGGCTTCAGAATGAAGACAACAAGCAGCAAGATATGGAAAAGCTAAGTATTTAGGGAAGTAGTCAGGAAAACAGCAATTTAAATGGAATAAAAAATAGATAATCCATTAACAGAGGGAAAGGGTTTATTTTTGGTTCTATCAGAGACAGAAGGCAGTGCTAAAATGGCATTGTGAGACTCAAGGCCGAATGGGAGGAATATATAGAAGCTGATGAAGATAAAGCAGAATTGCATTACAAATGGGAGGTGGAGCCAGCAGGAGCTAAGATGTCTGCCTAATTCTTAGCCTCGCCAACTTCCTGAAAAGCAATCCTGAATCCCCCCGTGTACACCGGACAGTCCTTCTTTGTTATAGCGGCAAGATTTACTGGAAATGGCTACTGGCAAGCCTACGAAGTTGGATTACAATACAGGCACAAATACTGGAGCTAAAAGGGCAAAACCTGATCCGCCCTCCCCCATAAGGCATTGAACGCGTGGGAGGGCCCGGTGGTAATGCAGGAATTACTAGATGAAATATGGGCGATGCGAGAGATGGTGGCTACAAATGGTAAAACACTCTATGATGTTCAAGGAGACATCGCAGAACTGAAGGAGATGAAAGAGCAAGTCACTGTGCTCACGGAGAAGATGAATGGGTTAGAAATCAATATCGGCGTTCACGAAGAGCGTTTCAAGGAGATCGGTGGAAATAGTAAACGGATCATGAACTTGGAACAGAGCCTGAAAGATTTAAATAACCGCACCAGAAGAAACAACGTGCGTATTATAGGTATCCCAGAGGGCACCGAAGGGACAAACATGAAAGCATTCTTTGCAGCAACAATCCCAAAGCTGTTGAGGGTAGTTTTCGATCTGCCGTTTGAGATCGAACGAGCACATCGGATACCGATACATCCAGGCCCAAATGTCAGACATCCGTGCCCAATCATCTTGTGTATTTTAAGGCATTCTCAAGTGGTGCAAATCTTATTGGCGGCAAGAGCTCTGAGGCCTATCAAGTTCGAGGGTCAGAGTGTTGCGTTCTACCCGGATTTCCACAAGGCTACAGTTGAAAGAAGAAAACTATTGCTGCCATTCCGACCGAGACTGCAGCTGCTGCAGGCCCGCTAGACTCCAGGTCACCCTACATAACCAAACACGCACTTTTGATGATCCGGCATTGCTGAAGTCCTTTATTGAGGAAAAGGAAGCTTCTGCAATGGGTTGATCGTTGCATATTTGGATTACTGAAGATGTGTATGTTAGAATTGATAACGCTGTATTGTGGCGATCGGGATGTTTAAATGTAGCAATGGATAATAGGAGTATGGTGACCCAACGGTTAAGATGTTTTGGTATGGAAAACTAGAAGATGTAACAGTTGTTCTTATGGGAGGGTTCCAGAAGGTTGTATATACATATATATAAGCGGGTAAAATGGGGGCAAATATATCTTTATTTTTGTGTTGAGTGGGCGTGATGGAGAATTGGGTGGGTGTCTTGAAATGCTGGTAGTCTTGAAATGCCAGGTAGTTTCCCCATGTGGGAAAGAACTTTGTCTCCTTGTGGGTTATTATTTGTGCACTTGAACAATAAATTAGTAAACAGTCAATGGAAGTTAAGTAGGACAGCAGCCTCGTTGAGGGCATATAAATGTACCTTGCACCATGGATTCACTTAAATTTCTTTCTCTGAATTTGAAGGGCATAAATAATCCAATTAAACGGAAAAAGATCCTGATATATTGTAAAAAATAACATGCTGACGTAGTTTTGCTTCAAGAGACGCTCCTTCCTTCCTTGGAAGCCAAGAAACTGGGTATGGGACATTATATGCTTGTATCTCATTCAGCAGCCTCACAGAAGAAAAATGGTGTCGTAATTTTGGTTAGGAAAAATTTAGCCCGTGGTGGAGCAATCTCATGCTAACTTGGAGGGTAGATGGGCATCAGTCCTATTACAATTAAATGGCAAGAAGTTAGCTTTATTAAATATATACAGTATGCCCCTAATTGTGATGATGTAGCATTTTTCCAGAAGATCGCGAAGGAAGTCCAAGTTTTATCAATCCATGAAACTGTATTGGGGGGGACTTTAATTTAGTGTTGGATCCCTTGTTAGACTGTAATCCATTTAGGTCTCATAGACAATGTTCCCTCTAACTTTCTGTAGGCTGTGTGCGCATAAAATATCAGCTGTGCAGCTTTTGAAGGAAGGTTAAATTTTTGTGCACCACATAACGACACTCGGAGTTATATACTTTAAAATTTGACTACACGTCAGAATACAGTATGTACACCACATTGATTGCACTAGAAAATACTGTAGAACTTGTGAAAACCGTAAATACACAACAACTTTTAAATTTTAAGATGTCTGTGCTGTTTTCTATCAGAATCAGAACTGTAATTTTTGTGCGCTCTGTTATAAAGTATGTGCGCACGCTCGGCGAGGTGTGTGCGCGCGCACACGCGCACAGCTTAGAGGGAACAGTGCTCATAGATATCATCAGGACACCTCGGTGGTTCATTCCATCATGCACGAGGCAGGGTTCTCCGACATATGGCATTAAAACACCCCACAGAAAGAGAATATTCCTTCTTTTCTCTCCCCCATAAATCATATTCTTGCATAGATTATTTTCTTATTTCAAAAACATTAATTTCAAATGTAGAAAGTGCAGATATATGTCCCATGCAAATTTCGGATCATGCGACTATTACCTTCTCCTTAACAAATGGAGAAAAAAGAGACCCTAGGCCAAGCTTCTATTTTAGAAGAACCATCTTGGAGGATAGATTGTTTTATGATTATGCAAAGCTGAGTATCAAGGAGTACTTTGATAAGAATCTTCCAGGGGATACTGCTGGTTGGGCCTGTTGGAAGGCGTTTAAAGCTTTCATCTGAGCCAAAATAATGAGTTTTACAATCAAGGCGGACCGAGAAAAGAAGGCTAAATTAGCTGTCCTAGATGCTCAAATCAAGGCTGGGGAAAGGCTGTTGGTGGCCAGAGCTGAAGCGGGTATATTGATACGCCTACAAAGGTTGAGATACCAATATAATCACATAGCAAGTGAGGAAGCAGACCAAGCACTAGGGCACCAGCACTCTGAACATTATGTGGAAAAAAAACAAAGCTGGTAGCCTATTAGCAAATACCCTAAAACCCCGGGCTGCGAAGTCAAGGATTGAGGGTATACAGGGAGAGAGTCAGGTGGCATTGACTAAAAGTTCAGAAATCGTTGAGGCCTTTCAAGCCTTTTATGAGGCTCTATATAGTTCTGAGAAGGAGTCTAGCTTGGAGGATTTTCAGGCACTGACAGCGTTGGTGCCACATCCAACCCTCACTCCCCAACAAGTAGAAGAGTTGGATAAAAAAATTACAGCTAGTGAACTTCGGGAAGTGCTAAAAACAGTGGCTAAGGGAAAGGAGACCGGGCCCGATGGAATCCCCTCTGAATTTTATCAGATATTCAGGTGGAATTAATTCCTTATATGCTGGAATATTTGAACCTCCTTGATACTCAGCTGCCAGCAGTAGGCTCCTTTAATGAAGCCACAATTATTGTATTAGAAAAACCTGGGAGGGACCCACATAGAGTGGAAAATTATCGGCCAATTTCCTTATTAAACTCCGATTATAAGCTGTATTCCTCAGTTTTGGCCCGGAGACTAGCAAAAGTTACTCCTTATTTAATCCACCCGGACCAATGTGGTTCATTGCTGGTCGATCAACTGCTGATAATATGCGACTTTTACTAAATCTTATTTCTGTAGTGGAGTATAAGGATGTACCCTTGGAGAGGCCTTTCCTTAGACACAGAGAAAGCCTTCGATTGGCTGGAGTGGGATTTTTTGAGTCAGGCATTACACTGGTTTGGCTTCGGGAACAAGTTCATCCGCCTAATTAAGATACTATATACTGAACCCACAGCCCGTATTTCCACAAAATGGAACATTATCATCCCCCTTGTCCCTTCACAGGGGCACTAGACAAGGCTGCCCATTATCTCCCCTGCTATTCAATATTGCATTAGAACCAGTATCCCTATTGATTCGCCATTCCAAGGGGATCCGAGGTGTGCAGGTAGATGACCTGCAGGTTAAAATCTCTGCATATGCCGATGACCTTTTATTATTTACTCACCCCTCTTCAATAAGGGAAATTCTGAGTATAATAGAAACGTATTCCCATCTATCAGGATATAAGATAAATTGGTCGAAGTCCATCACATTCCCTAAGAACAAATGGACATTTAAGGCAATGATTGAATCCTTTCCGTTCGTTTGGGCCCAGGATGCGTTTAAATATTTGGGAGTGAGATATATTTGCAACTTGGACGAGACCATAAAGATAAATACAAAACTTCTACAAGAATTGGTGCAAACATTTACGGTGCAATGGCCCCCTTACATTTATCATGGTGGGGAAGACTCGAGTCAATAAAAATGGTTCTGGCACCAAAGATCAATTATATCTTAGAGATGCTTCCATTGTCATTACCACCTACTTTTTATAAGTCGATAGAGAGGATAATTGTCAACTTCGTGTGGCAGAGTAAACCCGCTAGAATAGCAACCAGGAAATTAAAAGCGAAGAGTACATGGGAGGGGTCCAACTCCCAGATTTTAAAAATTACCTCCAAGCTTTCAGACTTAAACAAGGGGCGATGTGGATTACCTCAGAGTGTAACGAGGAGAAACCAATCTGGCTAAATGTTGAGGAATGAATAGTCGCTCCTATTCCATTGCCCCTATTAAAAGGAATGAAGCTACCAGATACCTTTGTGGCAGGGCATGCAATACTTGCAACGCAAGAGGCGTATCGGGTTTTAGAGCAAGGATTGGGGGATGAAGTTTCCCCTTCGCTATTAATGTCCTTATGGTACAACACCCAATTTAAAATTGATCAAAAAGTAATCTCCTGGAAAACGTGGCAAAGTAAGGGAATATGGACGCTAGGCCAGTTGGTCAGTTCCCAGAAATGGAAACCCTTTGAGATGTTGCAGCGTGAGTTTAATTTACCCACTTTGTGCTACTATCAGTGGATGCAGTTAATGCATAGCATTACTAAAGCAAAAATTGCAGTCAAGAACTTATCACCAGAGTGGCAGTTGCAAAAGGTAGTGGAAGCATGCGTAAATGAGAAAGGGGTAAGTTCAAGGTTTTATGCCATATTAAGAGATGGGGGCGTTCCTAAGGCTGTTGGAATTAGAAAAAACATGGGATAATGACTTGGGGACGTCTACCATACAGGGAATGTGGGAAGGAATTTGGGATCAGGTGAATAGAGTATCAATAGGGTCTTTGATAACTCAAACATTGTTTATTTTTTAACTCACCGAGCTTTTATAACTCCTGTGAGGCTTACTAAATGGGATCCAAAAGTTGGTAGCAAATGCTGGTCTTGTGGTGAACCTCCGGGTACTTTGAAGCACATGGTGTTTAGCTGCCCACATGTTCAGAGCTTTTGGGTACAGGTGTGGGACAAGGTACAAAAAGTGTTATGTTTTAAAGGACAGCTATCTTGGAAGACAGTCATTCTGTGATCTAGAGATAGCACATTATCTTTATCAAAAGACAAAATGCACCTATTCAACTTTATGATGGCTATAGCTATCAAAATGATAGTGAATTGTTGGAAGGACTCATCCAAGTTAGATGGTCTCTATTGGTTGAACTTAATGTGTCTATATGTTAAATATGAGAAAGCACAATATAAAGTGATGAGTCAGAGAGGTTTAAACAAATTCCAAGAAGGGCAAGATAGTGTTAGAGATGGCATAAGCTTAGTAAAAAATAAATGGTGTTACCTTGATGAGTTTGCGGCGCTGACAAAACCAAATTTATGGCATTTGTGGATGTAAATTGGCTGTTTAAACTTCTGTTTTATTTTTCTGTATTAGTGTAAGTATGTAAAAAATGTGTATACTACAAGGAGACGGAAAGGGGGGGGGTAGGGCGATATGATGTAGATGGGATAAGAGAGGGAAGAAGAGTAGAGATGGGTTGTGATTAGATTAGTAGGAATGTTAATATGTGACGGTTAAATGTAACTGGTGTTGAAAATGTAAATATCAATAAATAAATAAAGAATTGCATTACAAATATTTCTGTTCTGGAGGGTCAGGAATAGGAATACAGAAAAAAAGACACATTTTGATTTTCAGAAGACTGTGTTCAAGAGGAGTTTGCTAAACTAAAAGTAGACAAAGCAAAGGAGTCCAAACTCAACTAAAAATAAAGTACAGAGCCAAAGCAGGAATAAAAAATCAATAAATAATTACTTTGTTATAAAACAATAATAAAAGCACAATATGACTATGTTTCACTGTAAGCCCCCATCAGGGGCATACATAATGGGTCAGCAGGAGTATTTCATATAGATGTCACATGCCCGTGTGTACTGCTGCCAGTAACCGGCCTAGTCCCTGGCACAACTGGAGCACAGCACAGCTCTGCCATTCCAAAAGTCCTCAGGCAGCCGTAAAACAGTCCATTAAACACGTAAAAACCAAAGCAAATGTGGTTACTGTATGAGCAGTTTGCAGTAACAAGCAAAACCTCAGTGAGCCAGTCCAGGTTTTCCTTCCAGTCCACTGCCCAGAATTAGCCAGACACGCCTTTCTGGATCCCATACAGCATGACCAGGCTCTCACTGGCTCAGCCCCATTAAGAAGGCTTCTCATTGAAATCCCTTCAGCTAGTCCATAGTATCCAAGACAGTTCAGTAATAGTTCAGTCCATTTCAGTGTTTTATATCATTATTGCAAACCTGGGCGAACCCTTACTCCTCAATGGCTGGCATAGGGTTGCAGAAGCCATCCGCCCACCCCTAGGCATTCCCAGGCCCAGTCTAAATCCACCATAAGGTAATTCAGGAAACTTACACATCTGAAGGTCCGGCTTCCTGATATTCCATGTCCTCAAGGCTACAATCCCAGGATTCTGCTTGTCCCTGCTCTATAGGTTCAGGCATTTCTGGAACTATAGTGAACTTGCATGGGGCTGACTCCCAACTGGAGGAGAGTCCTCATGGTCCTTGGGAAGCTGCTTTATATCCTCCTCATCTTATCAGGGAGGAATATCAGCTCTACCTTCTTCCATTTTTTCTCCATAATTGCACTGCCTAGGCTTTCCTGTGGCAGGGAAGAACTCAAGGGATTCTGGGACCTGTAGTGCCTGATCCTGTCACAATACATATAACTTCTCTACATCCAGTCTGAATAGCTCTTTCAAGTGATGTAACTTATCCAAAAATATTTTTCACCAGTGTGCCTTATAGACCAATCTTGAATGTGTGATACATCCAACACAGAGCAGATGTCATCGATACGACACACATTCAAGATTGGTCTACAGGCATGCTGTTGAATGAGTTATCCAAACTGGATGTGGAGAGTTTGTATGTATCTATGTAAAATACTCCTACTGCTCCATTTAGTATGACCCTGATGCAGCCTTACAGAGAAACATGGACATGCTAAGCGTTTAATATTGTTTTTAAGACTGACATATAACAAATAGTTTTTGATTATTGCAATGTGTGCCTTTAAGTCAATGCTGACTCCTGGCAACCCAGCAACATAATGAATTCCACCGAAATTCATTATGTTTAAGATGCATATTTGTGTTTGCCCTGTTGGTTTATCATTCCATAATTATCTTTTAGAAATTCTTGGAATTTTGTCTGCTTCTTGCTCTGACCCTCCTGTTGTCCTCTGTAACTTCATGACCTGCTACAAACATTAACCGAGGTAGATCGGACCGGTGCTCCAGGCCCCTCCAATCATCCACCCTGTTCCCCCCCCACACCTATTAGTTCCCCCCTCCTTTTACCCACCAAATACACACATACAAGTGTTCTTGGAAAAACAACTGGTCGAAGCTTTATTAACTTTTATAACATACCGAACATTACAGTCCAAGAATAATCCTCTTAACAATCCAAACAGCAGAACAATGCTTCACCAGCCATGCTATTAGCAAGGTGGCACCGCCTCCGCTTCTGCCGCAGTCATGCCAACGGCAATCTTCCTAATCCCCTTTCCCCGACCTCGCCATGTAATTAGCAAACGTCAGCCAGGGGTTGTCCGGGTCGGGGGTACCCCGCCCCTGGCCCAAGTATAGCCTAAGGCTCCAGACCCCGGAAACCTCCGGGATCCCGCCCCCCCCCCCCCACCGCTGCGACACCCCTTCAACACCACCCCACATCCCTAAAACAGGGAGGAAGGGAGGGAAGCAGGCACCGGACCCTGAGGAGGAGCAGGAGTGCAGGTGACCGTTGCCGACTCCTGGCTCCTCCCACTCAACGTCACACCGCATTCCCCCCCCAAGCTCCCCCACACTCATGCGTGCGGATGGAGCCCATCAACTCCACAGGCGCGCACCTCGTCCTTGCGCCTCTGCCCCTGTGTTGATGATGGCTGTGAGCCAGGGTCCCCGCACCAGCCGGACACTCGGTTACGAGCGGCCGCCGGGAGCCTGCCCCATGGCCTTGCATTAACTGAGGTAGATCGGACCAGTGCTCCAGGCCCCTCCAACCATTCACCCCATTCCCCCCCCCCCATCTATTAGTTCCCCCCTCCTTTTACCCACCAAATACACACATACAACTGTTCTTGGGAAAACAAGTGGTCGCAGCTTTATTAACTTTTATAACATACCGAACATTACAGTCCAAGAATAATCCTCTTAACAATCCAAACAGCGGAACAATGCCTCACCAGCCATGCTATTAGCAAGGTGACACCACCTCCGCTTCTGCCGCGGTCATGCCAATGGCAATCTTCCTAATCCACTTTCCCTGACCTCGCCATGTAATTAGCAAAAGTCAGTCAGGAGTTGTCTGGGTCGGGGGCACCCCACCCCCGGCCCAAGTATAGCCTAAGGCTCCGCACCCCGGAAACCTCTGGGATCCCGCCACCGGCACAAGGGACATTAATGTAGGGTCTAGGGCACCCCCGCCCCGGCCCACGTAAAGCCTAAAGCTCTGGACCCCGGAAACCTCCGGCATCCCTCTACAGGCAAAGGTGACATTAATGTCCCAGTGCCGCCCCCCCCCCCCCACCACGAAGCTGCGACCAGTGAGTCTCCCGCCAAAGCACCCATTCCAAGGCCTCCTACGAGTTGTTGATGAACAATTCCCCACCCACTGGGGATAAGTGCCCTCCATCCCCTTATACAGCCCTGCACACTCGCTCTCAACTCATGAATGCATGATTAGCTAACCTCCTTGTTCATGGACCCCAACAGCCGCACTGCCGATTACATGCTCTTTATTTATTTATTTTTTTAGTCAGCCAGCATGCCCTGGAATTATATCCGACCCCATCAACACCACGCTTTGACACCTTCGCAGAAGCACAGCAAGACCCCTCTGTGCTGCTCTTATCACTTGCTGTTCGATCCACGACCATGTCGTTGCCCCCCAAATGCAACAGTATCAATGCAGGCATGCACGTTAATCACTGATGGTGTCCCAGCAAAGGCCTTAGCTGCGTCCAATGAGGACCGCACTCGCCTAGCCATTAAACAGACACCGTGGCCGTGTCCCGACCCCCATGAGTCCACACCGGCCGCACCGTTTCCCGCTAACCATCCTCATAAATGAAGGGATGCCCACTCTGCCAACTGACCCTAGGGCTTTGTCCCACCTTTGAAATGCAACCGGTTAGTATCAATCCATTGCTTGTCCCCTCACCCTGCCGATGCTTTTATCCCTTGTTCCAGCAACCCCATCACGACCACACTGGTCGCCACCAAAATGCAGGATAAGTGTGCTGAAAACTGATCTTGGCCTTCTCCTACATGCCACAGCACCATCCTCAGCCCAGCGTCAATAGCCGTGCATCCTCACGCATGAAGATGCCCATTCCTCTGCGGGGCATAACTGCAAATAGACCTTAAGGTGTCCACCAGGCATGATACTAGTTCAACCATCTCCTTTGATACCTCCCCAATCCCTTACCTTGCTGGTCTGTCTTCGATTTAGCTAGTAGGCCTCGTAACAGCCTCCAACCCGATACTTGCTGGTGTTCACTACTAACCTTCCCAAGCGGAACGTGCTGAACAATACCAGGCATAACCGCCCGAATAGGGAGGCTTCTTAACGCGACATCGCCTCCCGTGAAAGGCAGCGCAGCGCCTCACAAGTAACCCATGCGTAATCGGTCACCTGGAGTCCAGTGTCATTGGCCTCGAATGCTCCTGCCCCTGTAGTTATTAGTAATTTCCGCATCTCTCGTGGCCAATGATGCATCAGTTCTCCGGGACTATGAATCCTTCCATGTCCGCTTCTGGAGCCAAAAACTGAAACCGCTCCCATTTGAAACAGGAAAGAGCATCCACAAATCCCTTAGTACATCCTGGGTATGCCAGGACTTTTCCTATACATTCAGACGCAAACATGCGAATACCATTTTCCTCATTAAGGCAGCTACCCGAATACCACGTGTAGTGTAAGTATCGAGTACGCTGACCACTGCTGCATTGTCGCTACCACCACGCTACCCTACAGTTGCTAAGCTTATCAAGCCCCCACTCTCGAGCCACTACACTAGGAAACCATTCCCGAATGGCTGTTTTGCTAGTTAGGTTGGGTTCGTACCAAGCCTGCTGCAGCTGTCCGCATGTCCCGCTCTCCAGAAATAATTCCCGTACCCATAGCCTGGCGATCTCAGCCTCCATCATCACAGAAGAGCCTTTAAAGTCTTTCAAAGACATCCCAGATCCACCAATCTGCATGCATAACCTTGGATTCTCTAATACATTGGTGCGTTTTACGCACTCCAGAAGTTGACGCCGCAAACTGATGCAGCAACCCCACCCCTCAGGGAGCTTGCATTTCCTTCAACGTTAATTAAGATGAAGCCAACACATTAGCTACACATCCCGCAATCCTGACACCTTATCAAGAGGGAGACGAGCTACCATATCCATTGAATCCAATTCCCCATCTAAAAGGTAATTCCCATCACCAGGCCTTCTGTCTCACCACTGCCAACGGACACCCAGTTCGCGCTACAATTCCACAACACATTTTAATAGCTCCAGACCCTCACTGAGTACGCTGTTCAAATGAACAAATTAACTAACTCCTGAACAACATCCGATCGGCCTACCTCCCACTCTAAAACCCATAACCGGAAGTACTAAATATTTCAAAGTATGCACCAGAACTGAGCAGCCTGTATGCATGCATTTTCCGAAATAACTTCCATCATCCTACCCAAAACCGAGCAATTGAAATGCCAACCAGTGTACTGGCCACAACGGAAAGTTGATTCCCCAACACCTTTGCCATCAATGCCCTATGACCCGATTTTCTGACCAATTCAACAGCCCGATCAAACGAAGCATAATGAACTGTATCCCACTCCCACGGGATGTGATCATTCACCTGTGCTCCCCACGGAAATGACAAGTTCTGACTCAGCTGGAACTTCCGTGGTTCCTTTTTTTGTTTTTTATAATGTATGATACCCATAAAGGGGGCCGCGATTCTGCCTAAAGTCAGTTCTACCTAACACTTAATCCTTACCCTTGCGTAGAAAGTGCTACGCCAAAGGCAAATTTCGCGCCTTGGATGCTACCACATTTCATTGTACCAGAATAACCAGACTCTCCTGGAACCCCCCATTAATACCTCCTTATCTCTCTGCTTTGGGTATTGCCGAAAAGCCAAGTCCTTAAGGCTTCCAACCGAATTAGTGTAGGGGACAGGCCGCCCACATCATTAATTCTTGGGGGCCAGCACTGAGGCCCAAGGGGCCCCTTTTTTTTTCTATTTTGCTGCCTTTTCAGACGAGGAACAGGCAAGCGTAATTGTTAACCTCCAGCACCAATCACCTGCCCCGCCTCCTACTCTCTGTTGTGGCACAGCCTCTCCTGCATGCCAGGAACGAAGCCCACTCGCATTGTCCACTGCCGCTCCTTTAGCCCCACCTGATCATGCATTACATGCTCTCCTCCACCTTTCTTCCCAACACTTCTTATCATAATTGCGACCCGTCCCACAGTCCTGGTTTTGGGACACCTCTGAATTGGAATCCCCGTCAGTCAACACCTCTCTAAATGCTCAGGATGGCGATGAACCCATATGCTTACCAATCACAAATGCTCTCATCCAGTTGACTATGTTACTTGAGACCTTTTGATGCGGCCTGCCTTCCCATCTTCTTCTCTCTGTTTCTTACTTTCACCTGACCATTTTCTATCCTCTAGAAGGCGGAAATTATCTATATATCACCGCTTCCTAATCTTACGGCGCAACTGATGCGGTATCAGAATTAGGCACGATGTTTACACGAGTTGACGGAAGCAGCACTTGATACAGGGAGAGGATCCCGAAACGTGCACGTCATGCCTAATTCTGATACCGCATCGAGGGAGTTTAAATGAAGCCCTTAATAATGAGCTAAGTTCTTTGTGAAAGTTTATATGTATTATTAAAATGGAGGCTGCCGTCTGGTGGGGTTAGACAGTAATTCTGACCTCCCTCGGTAACTTCCGACAAAAATAATATTTCTTCTGGTTTTGAAGGGTTTTGTTTGGTGATTGCTTACTGTTGATATGTATATATTACCAAACCTAGGGTGATTGGTGTATGCATTCTCTACATGGGCATCAGTTACATCTATCTGCTCAGATTGTGGGTAATGGAGGTGCTAGGTGCCAGTTGATACAAAAAGAATACAACAATCTAACAAACAGCCATAAACAACAATATCACACAAACAATGTACTAAAAGCCTGTAACAAACCCAACATTGTCCGCACCCTTACAAATGACCCACCATGAAAGATGAAAGCAAGATGCACCCTCAAACCTTTGCTGATTATAATCTAATAATAATAATTATCTAATATCCAAGAACAGTCTCACCACACCCCATACGAACCTCCCTCTGATGAACATACCAAATGCAGTCTCCACAATTACCACTCAATGGAAGAACTTCAGCATACCATCAACTAAACAAATAGAACAAACCATCACTGCTCTAAACACCACCACCTCTCCATCAGACCCCTGCCCGGTGAATTGGATTAAATCCACCAAAGAAGATTTCCACACATACATCCAAAAGATAGTAAGCACCTCTCTTACTCAGGGCTACATGCCCAAAGCACTCAAACAATCTACTATTCGCCCCATTCGAAAAAACACCTCTACCAACAGTACTGACCCCTCAGCCTACCGCCCAATATCCAGCCTCCCATTCCTGGCAAAAATAACAAAAAAAATTGTACAGAGACAGCTTCAAGACCATATCAATGAAAATGCCCCACTAGATCCCCACCAGCATGGATTCCGTCCAAATCACAGTGTTGAGACACTCCTCATACATCTATTCGATAAAATAATCAAAGGAATAGACAGGATAAAAAAGGGCTTCTTACTAATTTTCATTGACATATCATCCGCCTTCGACACAGTCTCTCATCACATCCTATTGAAACGTCTAATGGAGACTGGCCTCCAAGGCACCACAATCAAATGGTTTGAATCATACCTCGAAGACAGACAGCAGAGAGTAACATCTGGTAACCGCACCTCAGCACCCTTCCGTACAACTCAAGGAGTACCCCCAAGGCTCCTCACTATCTTCACTCCTTTTCAACATCTATATTCAACCCATATGCAAAATATTCAACAAATACAAGATACAATATGCCATATATGCTGACCATATCATGGCATATACCCCTATACAATTGGATGCCCCAGACTACACCACTATATCAACCTGTATACAGGAAATAACGACCTGGCTTTCCAACAACAACTTAAACATCAACATAAGTAAATCTGAAGCTATCATCATTACAAGGGATTCCACATTCACTCCTCCTACCTCCATCAATATCTCAAATAAACCAATCACAATAAAATACGAAGTTTGATATCTTGGAGTGATTCTAGACAAACAACTTACCCTCCAACCACATATCAACAAGATATCCAAATCAGCTTTTTTCAAACAAGAAATGCTCCGTAGACTAAAACCTCTCCTCAATAATGAACATTTCCGCACGGTATGCCAGGCGATCATTACACCTTTACTGGACTACTGTAATCTCCTCTACCAAGGTCTACCTAAACAATCCACTCATCCCCTTCAAATAGTACAGAACACTGCTGCCTGTATCATTTTTTGCACCTCATTACAAGACCATATAACTCCAATACTACATGACCTGCACGGGCGAAATATAAATCAGCACTTACCATCTTCAAAATTAAAAACAACATTTCAGCAGGAATACTACAAGAGCTCATCGGGACCAAAGAAAGCAAAAGACCAGACAGAAACAGCACCAAAAACACTATACCAACCCCCAGTCTCTTCACAAGAACCAATAAATCAACATCCATGCGAGCCTTCTCTCTTGCTGCCCCTTCTATTTGGTATGTCCTCACAGAAAATCTAAGATCAACAACTGACTTAAAAGATTTCTGAAAATTGCTCAAAACCACTCTTTTCATTGAACAGTTCTACAAAGACCCCCAATCACACTAACCGATCTACACAAGCAATGCCATCTACACCAGCCAACCTTCCTACTACACTTACCAAGATGTACATAAGTAGTATTGATGATACAAGAAACTATTTAAGTTTTTGAAGTCATGATGTTAATGTCTAAAATTGCAAGTTCTCTATTGTTTACATCTGTAAGTTATTTGTTAAAGTTAACGTTTAAATGTTTTAAAATTACAAGTACTATGTTATTGTTTAAATTAGCAAGTTCTTTGTAAAAGTTAAGTTATTGTAAACCGTCTTGATTAAATGAAAAGGTGGTATATAAAAACTGTTAAATAAATAAATACAATAACCGATACCAGAGCCACAATTGCAGCCACAGTGGTGGCTGTGATCACTGGAACATTGCCCAGTAAGTGCTTGTCTTCTATGATGGTGGGAGACATGTGCAGGGCCCCCCAAGGAGGGCAAAATGGTCTGCGATGGACTGCAGGGTTAGGTGCATGTGCAGGTATACCTATCTGGCAGTGTACAGCAGGTCACAAGGGACTGCACACCTGCACATGTGCTGCCACAGGGGTTAGTGCCACACTGCGGCACAGTGGATCTCTGCATGTGACTGTTGTTTGGCATTGGAGGTACAGTGAAGGAATGGGCCTCTTGACCTCACATGTGGCTTGGCCTTTGGACAAGATATGTTTTCTGCGGCTGTATGTCTGTTTTGCAGCTACAGTACTGAGTGTCCAGTGCAGTATGTACTACATGTGTGCCACTGTAGGCAGGCCTTAGGTGTTGTTTATCATTGTCTCAGAATGTGCTAGCTACATTGCTTCATCTCCTGGGTTTTAGCCATTGCAGGCAGAGACCTGCAGTCTCTTTGAATCTAGACATTGCTGTGCAGCAAGGTGTGGGGTTGTAGCCTAATGTTTAGAGCATTGGCTCAGTAAGCAACAGACGGTGTTTGAATCCCACTTATTCTCTTCATGGCTGTGGAAAACTCATTTCAATATACTGCCAGAAACAGTCTGGGGGTCTGCACTGACTGGAGGACACCCATTCCTATACTTTTTTAAGTCTTACGATATTACATTGGTTCTGCAAACATGCACATTGCAATCATGCTCATCTGATGGCATGGCTTTAGCCCATGTAAAGAGTCGGACATGTTCATCCTGCAGATGTATGACACATGAGTTGTACATGATTGGAATATTTTATCATAACTATGGCTGAACATCTTTGGCTTCATCACATATATGCAGTACATGGAGGCATATTCCTGGGATGGCACCTGCAGGAATCATCACACGTCCTTACTTGCTCCATATGGCCAATATGAGAGATACTTGTCCAGTTGTTATATGCACATGTGTCAGGAAGATTGCATGGTGGTTAGAAAAGCTGAGACAGCTGTCATACCTAATTAGCTGGTATTGCAACTTCCCCATGGCACAGCTACTAATTTTTCACACACACAGAACTGTATTTCTGCGGTCACATCAGGTACATTAGAACAGCAAGTCCATATAGCACTCTCATCTATCGCCATCCACACTTCAGCCCATCCATCAGCATATGCCCATCATGTACAGTCATGTATTCTCCTGCCAGATGCTACACTATGGCCCACACAGGAACATTTTAATCATTAGGACATATCACTCACACCTCTCCTGTGACTGATCTACACGGCACTGCTCCTGCTCAGTCATCCTTTTCATGCCCACTTTGTGGCAATGCTGGCTCTGCCAGGGGATACTTCATCCCAATCCTATGCCACACACTGATTTTATAGCAGATTACATGGGTACCCCTCACTTATATAGTACTTACATAGTAGCCTCCCACATGCTCATCCCACTTACTGACTAACACGTAGGATACGTAGGATCTCACATGTCCATCAACTCTTACCTTTCCTTCCATCATCATCTAAAATGTGACTCTCACAAGGGTTCTCTTATCTTGCGCTAAGGTCACTGCCATTTTCAGGTGTTAAGGTGCATGCTTGGCACCTTAACTCCTGGTGTTCTGTTAGCGCTCAATAAGTGGAGTCAAGCGCCCTTACTGCTGGTACGCCTACTCCCCGCCCCGGCCTTTACCACATGATAACACCCTTACCACTGTACGGACCAAGGGGAGGCTGACTCCAGTGGCCAGATGGAATCACCAGATCATCTTCTCTGTGCAAGAGGTGAACAAACTGACACATACACAAAGGTCTTACCACACCTCTCAATAGACCACACCTAATGCAAATTATACTTGTACCTGGCACAATATTCTCACAGATTTTCCTAACAAAAAGACCCTTTATTATTTATTTCTTATGTCACTGAAGCAAGCATACAGAAAGCATAACAAAACTAAATAAATACAAAGTAATTTGGCGTATTTCCCTCACCATCTCCTTACAAGTAAAACACTTTTCTTCCTGCTCTTTTGTTAGCAGACATACAGTGGAGATTTGCAGGTCACCTTCCTTTTTTGGAAGATGGGGTACAAATGCCAGTCTTTAAAAGTTCTGTCACATTATATAGTTTTCCTTTCAAATGAGTCCTTTTGTTTTAACTCCAGGCATCTGAATTCCCCCTTCCATGCCTTCCTTTGTCCTGTCTATCTGCACTCCCATTCCTGTTGACCTCTTGTATGTTCATGTTCGTAACCAGTTGATTGGGCCTTCGTCAGGTTTATTCCGTGTTATCTCACCTTTTACCACATATTCAATTCTTCACCCTGTTTGATGTTTTCATCCCTTATTTTCAAGAAATATAGAAAATATATCTTGTTAGTTCTCTGATATCTTCTGACAATTTTACACTAGGCCCCATGATAAACTTGCATATTTATGCTTGTGATGCCTTCTCTCTTTGTGTGTTTTTTCTTACTTTTCTTCCATCTGATGTCACCTAATACCTCTAGCAACTCATGGAGCACATCAAATGCCAATGCCAGCAATCAAATGCCAATGCCAGCAATTTAGACAACATTTTAGATATTTTGTATTAACCATTTCCCACTGGCTCTCACACTGCTGCTGTTAACTCTTGTTAACTGGTGCACCCTTAACGCTCTTTAGTAAACATACCCCTAAGACTCAGCAACAGGACAGAGATTTGAAGGACTAGAAAAGGGGACTGCTACTTCTGGAGAGAGATCTGCAATTGTGAGTATATACTTCTGGGAATTTTTCTGAAAGGACTTCTTTGGATTAAAGCAGATTAATCTGAGAACCCAGTGTATTTGTTAAATCAGTCAGGGCATAGTAGCAGCACTTTAAATTTAAATTTAAATTTAAAACACAGAAGAGAGCTTTCTGGTTAGATTTCATACCCAAGTATATAAATGTAAAGCAACCCTGGTGCCTGAGACCCCAGTCTTCTAAATCATTTTAAATAACACATTTTTTTGTCGGAAAGGCCAACCAAGCAAAGAGGATCATGCCTCAAGCCGTTGTGGCCCGTCCATTTTATTCAATTAAAAGACTCTTATAAACCACTTTGGAAGCAGCATCAAACGTTTTACTTAGCTGAATCCTTTGTAAGTAGAAAGCTGTATAATAATGCTGCAGTCAGCACAGAGACGACATGACACGTTTCGGGGTATTTTCAATAATCCCCTGCTTCAGGTCAAAGCTGCCGCGCAGAAATTTCTCAGCCATTCAAACTTTTTTCTACCGAAAACCGCCGGTTTTTATACCTTGCTCACAGAACGTTTGCTCTATCACACCTGAGCACATCAATCATTAATTCAAAAAAAGGAAAACCAATCAAAGTGGTTGTGGGGAGGGATCATTATAGCAAGCTCCACCCCCAGAAGAAAGGAACTGAATGAAGGGATAGAAAACATCCATCAATAGATCGTATGCCAGTCTATTTGTATATTCATGCCATATGGCTGTATTGAATTTAAGCGGAAAATCCACCTCTGCTCTAAGTTTTGAAGCCGTTGAAAGCGATCACCGCCTCTAGGATGTTCGGGCACATAATCCAGCACTCGCCATCTAAGATCCTAAAACTTGTGTGATAATTTCTGACAATGGTCAACCATATGGGCTGATAAGGTTCCCGTCTGCAGTCTGGAAGCATGTTCATCCAATCGCACCTTCAAAAACCGTGATGTGCGGCCGATATAATAAAGACCACAAGGGCATATAATCAAATACACCACAAAAGAAGATATGCAATTCGTGTGCCAACGAGATGAATAATTAATCTGAGTGTGGCCATCCACCCAGCTAGGTCCAGAGATGGTATTAGTACAGTAATGGCAGGATCCACAAGTAAAATGCCCTGCAGAATCATGAGAAGTGGGAGGGCAATCAATCTCTGCAGCAGTGCGTACCAGTCGATCCTTCAGGTTAGCCCGACGTGAATATGCTACCTGAAGTGGATTACGGAAACAATCATGTAATCCTAGTATTGGCCAAAATTTATGCAAAATCTTTATAACAGCTGCTGACCCCTTCATATATGGAAAAATACCCGTAATCTTATTGTGAGGCTATGGAGAAGCTGAACATTCAAAAAACCATTCACGATGGTAATAGCGAGCTCGATTAAAAGCCTTACGTATTACAGTTCGAGGATATCCTCGCAAAAGCAAACGCTGGCTCAATTCCTTCGCATGTATCCGAAAGTCCATCAGAGTTGTACAATTACGACGTAGCCGTAAAAATTGGCCAAAAGGCAATCCTCTTTTTAACGCTGGTGGATGAAAACTCTCATATCTTAGCAAGGTATTTCGCTGAACTGGCTTTCTAAAAAGAGAGGTGGTAAAGCCCACGGGAGACAATGTAACAGTAATGTCTAGAAACTGGATCTCTTGTGCTTCAATTTGAGCCGCAAACTGTATATTCTGTTTATAGGTGTTTAAACTGTACAGAAAAGAATCAAGCTCAATTTTAGTGCCAGTCCACAAGAAAAAAATATCATCAAGAAACCTATGCCAGAAAGGGATCTTGCCATAAAGCAGATGCTTATACACATAACTCTCCTCAAACCAGGCCATATAGATGGTAGCAATAGAGGGCGCCACTGTTGCCCCCATGGCAATACCAAAGGTATTTGTCTCAGGCACCAGGGTTGCTTTACATTTATATACTTGGATTTAACCTGGTTAGGGGGTTTATTTGTTTATTGAATAGATTTCATACCCAGCAGAGAGCTTGTAGTTCATATTTAATACTCACTCAGGGCCTAGTATCAGCTAAGTACTTTTAGTTTAAATTTAAAACACAGAAGAGAGTTTTCTGGTTAAATTTAGAACCCAGCAGTGAGCTTCTAGTTTAAATTTCATAATAAGTCAGAGCCTAGCAGCAGCAAAGAGCTTTAATTTAAATCAAATCAGAATATAACTTAGCATAAAAGGCAAAACAGGGTCAGTATTCTTTGAGCGACAAATAAAGTCTTCTAGAGACCTTTACAAAGAAGTCTTCTACCTAGGAGGCCAAGAGACCTGTGAAATGTTTTCAATAGGTGTCAACACCTTGTGGCAGGTCAAAAGGCCATTTTGAAAGACACCTTCTATCCAATCAAGGACTGTTAATCACCCAGGAAGTTGGTCACAGCTTACCTCAGCAGAACAGGACAGGGTACTGTATACACCCACCCCTGGGATAATCGTAGCTTTATAGGTACTTACACATCTTAAAGGAAAGGAGGTACTCTCATTTGCAGCTCATTTTCCAAATCAGTCATACACTGACTGATGTGCCCATGAGGGAAGAGTTAGGAAAGCCGTTAGAGTTGGTGATTTGATCATTAGGCATGTAGAGAGCTGGGTGGCTGGTGGACGTGAGGATCGCCTGGTAACATGCCTGCCAGGTGCAAAGGTAGCGGACCTCATGCTCCACCTAGATAAAGTCTTAGATAGTGCTGGGGAGGAGTCTGCTGTCTTGGTACATGTCGGTACCAATGACATAGGAAAATGTGGTAGGGAGGTTCTGGAGGCTAAATTTAGGCTTTTAGGTAGGAAGTTGAAATCCAGAACTTCCAGGGTAGTGTTTTCCAAAATGCTTCCCGTTCCACGCACAGGACCCAAAAGGCAGGCAGAGTTCCGGAGTCTCAATGCATGGATAAGACAATGGTGCAATGATGAGGGTTTTGGATTTGTTAGGAACTGGGGAACATTCTGGGGTAAGGAGGGGCTCTTCCAAAGGGATGGGCTTCACCTGAACCGGAATGGAACCAGTTGCTGGCATTAACCTTTAAAAAGGAGATAGAGCAGCTTTTAAACTAGATAATAGGGGAAAACCGACAGTGGCACAAGAGCGGATGGTTCGGAAGAATGTATCCTTGAAGGATACTACCAAAAGCAGAGAGGTTCCAAAAAAGAGTAAAGTAGCCCAAATGCCCTCGAGTATGGAGCAGACAGAGCTTAAAGATCCCAAATTACCCATGCCTACCAATATACAAATTAATATGAATAAAATACAGTCTCTAAAATGCTTGTATGCAAATGCTAGAAGTCTAAAAAATAAGATGGGAGAGTTAGAATATATAGCACTAAATGAGAGGTTAGATATGATTGGAATCTCAGAGAAAGGGTGGAAGGTGGACAACCAGTGGGACGTTGTGATACCTGGGTACAAACTATATCGTAATGATAGAGCTGATCAAATTGGTGGAGGAGTTGCACTCTATGTTAGAGAGGACATTGAGTCAGAAAGGATTAAAGGTTTGCAGGAAACAAAATTTGCTGTAGAATCTCTATGGATTGAAATTCCATGTAAAAAGGGGAAGGCGATGGCAGTGGGGGTGTACTATCGACCGCCTGGCCAGAATGAACAAATGGATGATGAAATGCTCAAAGAAATCAAGGAAGCTAAAAAAAGTTACAGCACAGTAATAATAATAGGTGATTTCAATTACCCCGGTATCGACTGGGTCAGTGTCACGGCAGGACAAGCTAGGCAGATAAAGTTCCTAGATGAAATAAATGACTGCTTCTTGGAGCAGCTGGTTCATGAACCGACCAGAGGGGAAGCCATATTGGACCTAGTCCTTACTGGAACACCAGATCTGGTGCAAGAGATAAGGATGTTGGGGCCACTTGGCAACAGTGATCATAGGATGATCGCGTTTGATTTAATTAGTGGAGGAGGAATAGTAAGGAAATCGAAAGGGAGACTATGATAAAATGAGGAAAATAGTTAAGAAAAAACTAAAAGGAGCAGTTGCAAAGGTTAAAGACTTACATCAAGTTTGGGTTTTGTTGAAAAATACTATCTTAGAGACCCAGACCAGCTGTATTCCACGCTTTAAGAAAAGTGGAAGGAAGTCCAAAAAACTGCCAGCATGGTTTAAAGGTGAGGTCAGAGAGGCTGTTGTTGCCAAAAAAGCATCTTTCAGGAAACGGAAAAAAGAGCCAAACGACGAAACCAGGAAACAGCAAAAGCACAGGCAAGTTAAATGCAAGGCATTGATAAGGCAGGGAAAGGGAGAATTTGAGAAGAAGCTTGCTGCGGAAGCAAAAATGCATAATAAAGACTTTTACAAGTATTTTCGTAGCAAAAAACCTGTGAGAGAGTCAGTTGGTCCATTAGATGATAGAGGGGTTAAAGGGGCACTAAGGGGCGACAAGCCAATAGCGGAGAGACTGAATGAATTCTTTGCTTCAGTCTTTACTGAGGAAGATGTAGGGATGTTACCCATTACTGAAGTGGTATTTAAAGGTGCGGAAGAATTGAAGAAAATATCGATACATCAGGAAGATATATAACAACTATTAGATAAACTGAAGAGTAGCAAATCACGTGGGCCGGATGATATACATCCAAGAGTGTTGAAAGAACTGAAATGTGAGATTGCAGACCTGCTATTAGTAATTTGTGAACTATCATTAAAATCATCTGTAATACATTAAGATTGGAGGATGGTGAACGTAACACCAATTTTTAAAAAGGGTTCCAGGGGTGATCCGGAAAACTACAGACCGGTGAGCCTGATGTCGGTACCGGGCAAAATGGTAGAAACCATCATAAAGAACAAAATTGCTGAGCATGTAGATAGTCATGGCTTAATGGGAGACAGACAACATGGCTTTAGACAAGGAAGATCTTGTTTTACTAATCTGTTATGTTTTTTTGAAGGTGTGAATAAACAGGTTAACAAAATTGAGTCGGCTGATATAGTGTATTTGGACTTTCAGAAAGCCTTTGACAAGGTCCCTCATCAGAGACTTTTGGCAAAACAAAAGAGTCATGGGATAGGAGGCAGTGTACTATTGTGGATCAGGAACTGGTTAAAAGATAGAAAGCAGAGGGTAGCGCCAGATGGCCAATTTTCCCAGTGGAGGAAGGTAAATAGTGGTGTACCCCAGGGATCTGTGCTGGGTCTGCTGCTTTTTGACATATTCATAAATGACCTGGAAAAGTGAGGTTATCAAATTTGCAGATGACACAAAACTATTTAATTTGTTAAAACCCAAGAGGATTGTGGAAAATTGCAAGAGGATCTTGATAAATTGGAAGACTGGGCATCAAAACGGCAGATGAAATTTAATGTGGACAAGTGCAAAGTTATGCAACTAGGGAAGAACAACCCAAACTATGGTTACACGGTGCAAGGTTCCACATTAGGAACCACCATCCAGGCAAAAGAGTTAGGCGTCATTGTGGATAACATGTTAAAACCCTTGGCCCAGTGTGCAGCGGCGGCCAAGAGAGCAAATAGAATGCTAGGTATCATAAGGAAAGTAATGGAAAAAAAACAAAGGATATTATAATGCCTCTATATCGTTCCATGGTGAGACTGCACCTTGAATATTGTGTGCAATTCTGGTCGCCGTATCTTAAAAAGGATATAGCGTTATTAGAAAAGGTTCAGAGAAGAGCCACCAATAATGGTGAAGGGTATGGAAGGATACCCCTATGAAGAAAGGCTAAAAAGGTTAGGGCTCTTTAACCTGGAAAAGAGACGGCTGAGTGGAGATATGATAGAAGTCTATAAATTAATGACCGGAGTGGAACGGGTAAACGTAGATTGATTGTTTACGTTATCAGAGTATAGAAAGACTAGGGGACATGCAATGAATCTACAGGGTAAACTATTTAAGATTAATAAAAGAAAATATTTTTTCACTCAACGTGTAATCAAACTCTGGAATTTGTTACTGGAGGATGTAGTAAAGGCTGCTAGTGCAGCTGGGTTTAAAAAAGGTTTGGACAAGTTCCTGGAGGAAAGGTCCATAAACTATTATTAAAGGGGATCCGGGATATCCACTGCTTGCCCCATTAAAAGCACTGTGGAACCTGTGTCTTTTGGGGAAACTTCTAGGTACATATGACCTAGATTGGCCACTGTTGGAAACAGGATACTGGGCTTGATTCACCTTGGTCTGACCCAGTATGGTATATCTTATGTTCTTAAGTTCATTAATAAATTCTTACTTCCTCACAGTGTCATCTATGAATTCAAATTATTATATATTTGCTAGTTATGTCTACAGAGTTAAAGGTATCTGGCATTTTCTAATCTAAAATAAATTTTAGCCTACATACTTCTATCCAATAAATGATTGAATACCGAATTTCATTCTGAAATTGGATCATAAAGTGATATGTTCAACCATATATTTTCTCAGTGCTATTAAAAAGCAGTAGCTAGGGGGCGGAGCCTGATGTCCAGCGGGTAGGACGCTTTGCGTTGAAGCTCCCGAGAGGCCTACTTAGAATCCTGACTTAATACCTATACAAATTTACTATTTCGCTCCGAGCTGACCGGGGCACCTCGGGGGGGATGGCGGCCCATAAACCAGCGCGCTTGGACTTCGGGTCTCCTTCTTCTTCTCACGGAAAACGCTCCAAAACAGAGGTGTCCTCCCCACAGAAGATGGTTCCATTTCGTGAAAACCCCGAAATGCACCTGGAGATTTTGGAGGAAATACGCGGCGTGAAGGAATTGGTGCAGTCCAATGGAGAAGCGCTTCGAGCCATGCGAGAAGACTTTGGAGTGCTCCAGGACCGACTTGAAAGTCTTTCATTACGGCAGGACAACATGGCGGGGGTCCTCGACTCGCACGAGGTGCGCTTGGGCAAACTGGACAAGGCTGAGCGCCAGATACAGAATCTTCAAAAGGAGTTAGAAGATAGCAATAATCGAGCCCGTCGCAACAATGTGAGGCTCCTCGGAATGCCGGAGGGGGTGGAAGCAGGAGATATAAGAGAATTCTTGCTCAAAACTCTTCCCTCCTTGCTGAAGATCACTTTTCACAGAGAACTGGAAATCGATCGAGCACACCGTGTTCCTGCCCACATGGCGCTCAACCGCACGACCCCCCGGCCTATTATCTTTAGCTTGCTACGATATCAACAAGTGGAACAAATTTTACATGCTGCCCGAGCGAATCATCATTTGGAATTTGAAGGTCGTAAGGTCTCCTTCTTTCCTGATTTGGCAAAGCCTACCGTTGACCGTCGGAAGAAACTCCTTGCTTTTCGCCCTCGACTTCAACAGCTACAGGCTCGCTTTGGCCTGTTGTATCCAGCGAAGCTCCGAGTGACTCTCCACAACCAAACCAGGACGTTCGAAGATCCTGATCTACTATCAACATTTTTAGACTCCAAAGAAGCAGAGCAGATGCGCTAATCCCAAATCTTGGACTCTTATCTGCCGGCTCTATCCGCCATTTTGAAGGGCCCGATGCGGCGGTCATAGCCAAGCACAGAAATAGCCTGGACTTTCTTTCTTTCTCTATATGACTTTTGTTTTTTGGTCTCCTATCCCTTCATGATGTGTGCCTCGGTCGGATTCGGAGCACGCACAGTCCTACAGGTTATGTGTTTTTTCAATTTCGGCCTTCTCTGGGGTTTCTCCCCGCAGACACATGGTCGCCAGTAATTTTGGGGTTTTGCTTCTCCTCTACCGTACTGCGGTTTTCTTTGTTAATGTGGGGCGCTTCATTGTATTATATTAGCTTATTTTTCCTATGTCATGTGTACAGCCAGATACAGTCAGTTTGAGGGACATAGTGAAATTATGTGTGCTATCATGCTCAGAATTTTTAACTTTTCTGAATGGCCTTATGTAAAATCTTATCATTCACCGTCAAAGGCATTAATGGTCCACTCAAAGGAAAGAAAATCCTTAGCTATCTTAGCCATGAGCATGTTGATTTAGTGTTTCTTCAGGAAACGCATTTAAACTCTGCTGAAACACTGAAACTCAATGCTAAGCCTTACATGGTAGCTGCCTATTCTCCCACCGTTTCCAAATGGTACGGGATAGCCATTCTGGTTAAGAAGTCTTTGCACGCTACTGTACCTGATATTAGCGCTGACAAGGAGGGTAGATGGGCCCGTGTACACCTTGAGGTTGGAGATAGTGAATTCACGTGTATTTGCATTATGCCCCGAATGTGGACAACCCTGCTTACTATGCAAGTATTGCGCAGTTGGCCTAGGCCTCTGCCAATGCTCCATTAATACTTGGTGGCGATTTTACTCAAGTGTTCCCTCAATCTTTTCTTCTCAAACAAGGTGCTCGTTGGTTGGAAGATCCAGTACCGAGTAGACCTGTGTGGCTAGATATAGAAGCGGGCCTTTGCAAACCGATTCCTCTTACCTTTCTCCCTGGTATGACTCTCCCATCAGACTCCCACTATCCACCAATGCTTTTAGACACTTTAGGTGCCTTTAATACTCTTATGCAATCTTTAGACTCCCGACTCTGGTCAGTGCAACTTCAGCATCGCCTTCGGAGCACTAGAGTACTCCCGCCATCGGCATTCTCTACATAAGGTTGATTGGAGACTTTCCGATCTCTCGGTAGCTCACCGGGTGTAGCATCCAATTTTACTAAACCTTATGTAATGCTATAACTAGAGATACCCCTATAGCGCAGAAAGTATGGGAGAGAGAATTGCATGTGACTTTGACCTCGGAGCAATGGAGCCTTATCTGGAGTAGAGGGACACGGGTTCCCGATCCGCCTCACTCACTCAGACCCTCTTCTTTCTAGCCCACCGGTGTTTTTACATTCCTCACAGATTAGACAAATGGAACACTACTCAGGGCAATGGTTGCTGGACACGTCCTGCGGCCATTGGTTCATTGCCTCATGTTATGCATGAATATCCCGCACTACAGTATCACTGGCGTCGGGTTTGGGGTCGTATTTAGTCTATCTCGCACTCTCAGGAGCCCCTTTCTTGGAGGATAGTGGGACTTCGCCCAGTTGCGGGGATCCCCTCTCTCCCAAAAATGGCTTATCTCCTTTCGAACTTTATGCTTGGCATTGCTATTTCCCTAATTAAGTAATACTGGAAAATTAGCTCCCATCTGAGCCCCAATGAATGGTGGAATCATGCCTGTCTTTACAGTAAATATGAACAAATACCTCGTCTGTTCGCTTCCTCCATTCAGACTCCTTCTCATTGGCCTCAATGGAAGATGCTCAATGACTATGTACATTTTGCTAAATGCTCTCATCTGACTGTCTAACTTTGTATATATCTC
This sequence comes from Ichthyophis bannanicus, assembly GCA_033557465.1. Classification (NCBI taxonomy): domain Eukaryota; kingdom Metazoa; phylum Chordata; class Amphibia; order Gymnophiona; family Ichthyophiidae; genus Ichthyophis; species Ichthyophis bannanicus. The sequence goes on along the minus strand of CM066032.1, from coordinate 1,043,085,287 downwards.
TGTCCCATGATCATGCTGTATTGTAGATACTCTTTTGATCGTTTGATGTATAATCACTGTTAATTGGAAGCGCTCACATGCTGATATAATCGGGTAGCGAAGAAGCATCGGGGTGGGGGGTAATGGGTTTACTTTTCCTTATTGTATACTTGTTTTGTCTCTTTTGGTGTGTTGTTTCTTTTGTTTGTTGCAAAATGAAAATAAAAGTTTAAAAAAAAAAAAAAAGCAGTAGCTAATTTAAAGGATGATAATGGCTAGATTTATTGTTCAATAGCACAAATATATGTTTTATTATAGATAATTCAACCACATATGGCATCATTTTACAAGAGCTTTGCCATGTCTAGAAAAAAGCTTTTTAATGCAGTGTCATGAACTTGAGATGCAAAAATTCAAGGAAATTGTATGTGATAGGGAGCAAGAGGTTGGTGTACACAGATCAGGAGAGGGACCTCGGAGTGCTAGTGTTTGAGCATCTCAAGATAGCAAAACAATGAGACAAGGCGGTAGCCAAAGCCAGAAGGATGCTGAGTTGCATACAGAGAGGAATTATTAGCAGAAAGGAGGAGGTATTAATGCCCTTGTACAAGTCATTGGTGAGGCCTCACTTGGAGTATTGTGTTCAGTTTTGAAGACCGTATCTCACAAAAGATATAAAAAGACTTGAAGCAGTTCAGAGGAAAGCAACCAAAATAATTTGGAGCCTGCACCAAAAGACGTATGAGAAAATACTTGAAGACCTAAATATGTATACCGTAGATGAGGGAAGGGACAGAGATATGATAGAAGCCTTTAAATACTCAAAGGATATTAATGAACAAACAAACCTTTTCCAAAGAAGGGGAAGTTGTAAAACTAGAGATCATACGATGAAGCTGCAAGGTGGTAAACTTAAAAGTAACATCAGGAAATACTTTTTAACTAAAAGAGTGGTGGATGCTTGAAATGCCCTCCCAATGGAGGTAGTGGGGGAAAATACAGTGACGGAATTCAAAATGGCATGGGACAGACACAGTAGATATTATAGCAAGAGGTTGAAATCAAAGCAAACTTAAATATCTTTTAATAGAGAAAGTATGACCTGCACGGAGTAGCAGGTACGACTCTAAACATAGGCATAGAGGGGGGTGATCTGCATGGAGCTTCAGTTACAACCACTCTAGCCACTTTACTGGGGAGACTAGATGGACCATACTGGTCTTTATCTGCCGTCATATACTATGTTATTATGGGCCAGATATCCAACCTCCATTCTGGCCATCACTCAACCCTGAATCCAGCCCTCCCCACACATACTGAGGGATAATGCAGAGAGTGCTGGGAGGGGGAGGGAGGGGGGGCTGGAGGCGGGGAGTGGGTGGAGTGGGGGTGGGCCGAAGCACCCGGACATACAAGGCATATCCAGGTCATGGCACTGTACGTCTGGTGGGGGAGAGATAGACGTGGGACTTATTCTATCTTGTAGGTGGAATAAGACCCACCGAGTGTGTGGTTAGGGCCAGGCAGCCCCACCAAACCGACCAGGCAGATCAAGGGGTGTCCCCGCTGCCCAATCCCAGCCCTGACTGCCTGTTCCGATGGTTGGGTGACGGGGAAATGAGGATTTCCTCTATTGCGGCATTTCTGCGCTCCTGCTGGGCATCCCGGTGCCATAGCGATAGGATGCCATGGCACAGGCACACCATCAGGATCAAGGCGGGTGAGACTGCTGTAGGGAGGACATCCTGCGCTGCTGAATCGGGACTACACTGAGCCATTTAATTGCCCGATCCTGGAACCGCGGGACTGTCTAGTTCCCGCAGTTGCAGAATCGGGTGCATTTTGAGGCCATCCATATTTTTGATGACTGGACGGCCTGGAGGTGCCCCTGTTGGAATTGGGCTCCACGTAAACAGCCTGGGCTCGATATTCAGTGGTGGCAACATCTAGTGCAATTGCAGCGGCTAACCTTCACTGCTGAAGTCTAGATCTGGATATTTAATGCTGGGGCCATATCCAGTCATCAGCATTATATATTTGGGTCAGCCAGACAACCAGGAAACTATCCAGGCAGCAGCATATTAGCATATTAGCAGCATATTAGCCTTTACTGCACCTGACCTTTGACACCGACGATAACCGGGCAGCAGCTGAATATCACCATTGCCCAGATATCACTGGATCCCCCCCCCCCCCCCGAATACCCTGAATCTAGCTGATTAGCATCAGGAGAGCTTGCAGCAGCACCCACAGATATTCAATGACGCTTACCATGTTAGTGCTGCTGAATATCCCCTTCACCCCAATTTAGCTGGTCTGAAACCACATTAATCATTTTAAATATCAGGCCTCCTGTTTTTATATGTATAACAGCCTAATTTTATCAGCATTAAAAAGGCAATTTGTGCAGAGTGAAGGTAGTGCCAGTACTTATGTGTTTAAGGGTGATTTTATAAAGGCATTTTCATGTATATAGTCCAGTATGTGTGTATAAAATGTTTCTTATAAAATGTACCCCATTGTAAATGTAGCTGTGGTTACAAGAGTGCACGCACGTTTACATGACGTGAGTATAGGCATGTTCAGAGGCAGAGTCTGGGCAAAGCACAGGAGGAATAGCAATTTATGAGCATGTATTATAAAATATACAGGTACAAGCGTACTTTATCCACAAACATATATATATCTGCTCCTGGGCAGGCATTAATATGGCAACTTCATTTTAGCTGCAATTTCTGCTGGTTCGGTGGAGTAATGATAAAATCCTCATACAGTAGGTACCTATAGGGTTTATTTTAGAAACTCTATTTGTGATTTACATGTCTGTAATCAGGCAATGTGCACATGCAGATCTCAAATACAATGCAATACAATGTGTGCCTTTGAGTCATTCCTGACTCCTGGTGACCCAGAAGCTCCTGGGTTTTCTTGGCAGTGTCACTGGAAGTAGGTTGCCAGGCCTTTCTTCCGAGGCAATGGAGGGTTAAGTGACTTGCCCAAGGCCACAAGGAGCGCTAGTGGGAAATGAACCCTGGTTGCTTGGTTACCAAGCCAGTGCTCTAACCACTAGGCTACTCCTCCACTCCTTGTAGATTTCATCCATGTCTAAATGGCCATTTTAGAAAGCGTCCAATTTACATGAGGATGCCCTTAATCTATGGACATTTTGAGGGGCTGTGTTGGGGGAGTGGTCTGGGCCCAGGGCTGGCACAACCATTAGAACAACTAGGTACTTGCCTAGGGTGAAATCTTCTGGGGAATGACAAAGAGCAGGGAATTCTCAGATAAACAATAGATTCTGACAGCCATGGGGGCCTAAGGCTTAATGGTTGCTTAGGGTGCCAACGTCTTCAACTAAATCTAGAGCTGCCCTGTCTGGGCATGGCCTGTGTGGAACAAAAATCTATATATGCATTCCCATTTCATATAGAGAATGCATACATCAACCCATAATTCTCCACGTCCATATTTTCACCTACTCCCTGATATATGTAAGTTTTTAAAAAGTGTGTATTTCGGCAGCCATTTACAGTACAGGGGGAATTAAGGCAGTTATCCTTCTAACACTGCCCTCTTGTGCAGTTTATTTCGCCCTCCAAATTGAAATTAGTTCAAGCTAGCAACCTCTGTAGGTAACCTGCAGCAGCTATATGTTTAAGTTTTCAAAATGGCTCACATGCACATGTAAGGGGTGACATTTCCATGTGCAAGCTGTGTAATGCTTGCACTGAAGTTGCCATGTTTTCTCCACTGATTTTTTTTCCCATGTGTAAATCTGCAAATCGGTTCCTCTTGCCGCTGCTGCATGTGGATTTTAATCCAGGTGCATTCCTGGACTTTCTTCTAGGCATTTTAGAAACAGCTCCACGTTTAGCAGAGCCATTTCTAAAAGACCATCAGCACTGTATATCTCCCGACCTCACGGTCTCATTTCTGATCTCCTTGTACCTTCACATGTCTTTATAAAATAGGTCGCTACTCGGCTTTCACACATTGGCGATCTGGTATAAAATAACTTCATATTTTTTTTCTTTCATTATTATTGTATGCCTATATTTTCTCCTTTTGTTACAGATTGGTTCCTGGATTAGTTTTACAATTATGACGCAAACACTCCCAGGTAAGCCTAAAAAAAACAATACACACTTTATTTTAACATATATTAAATTCTTTCCCTACATTCCTTTATATCCCTCCACCTACTGTAGATGATGACCATGCTAAGAGGGTAAATTTATAACTCAGAGCATATGTAGATAGCAGATGCATTCTTTTCCCTGTGTGGGCAAAGGTGTATTTACAAAATAAAAGCAGGGTAAGTGTATGTATATATTTCCATTTTGAAAGTTATCGCATGGAATGTAGGCACTTATCCCTGCTCTTTGGAATACACAGAACTTTTCTTTATTTTACACACATAAGTGTGCCTTTTCAGAAGTATGCACATAAATGCAAACCCTCACCCAGTCCTGCCATTAGGTCATGTTACAAACCTTTTGTATGTGTAAAATGCTCACTTAAGATATAAAAGGCCTCTTATGGCATGTGCTCATGCCTAAAGGTATGTGCTATAGCCAGTGGTGGCTCAAGGCAATCTGCTGCCTGAGGCGAGGGATGAAATGGTGCCACCCCCCCCCCCCCCCCCATAGTGTAAGTGGGAGGGCTTTCACAAAACTCCTGTCAGGGACTGAACCAAACCAAATAGCCGATTAGATAATAGGGAGGAAATGCAAGATGTCTGCACACCAAGGAACTAAAAGAATGAGCGAGACCCACAGCACAGTTTATAAAACTAAATAATAATTCATGTTTATTTTGTTGTTATAAACTGCATTATGGTTCTTGTTTTTTCTTTTTGAACATATATTTTGCATCCACAGAACTCCCTCCCTCAATAGTGGGTGCAGAGCAGAACTAGGACATTCACCCACAGAACTCAATATCTTTAAAAAAAAAATCTGATTCTGATCATCTCATTAACAAACATTCTCCAGTACCAGGCATTTTGAGGCCATCCATATTTTTGATGACTGGACAGCCCGGAGGTGCCCCTGTTGGAATTGGGCTCCACGTAAACAGCCTGGGCTCGATATTCAGTGGTGGCAACATCTAGCGCAATGTGAACTAATACATAACCATACAACAAAGTCACTGAGGATCTATAGAGCAAATCTACCATACCATATCAGCATCAACTTCCAAAACTCACATAAGGAGCCCATCCAAAAAAAGTATCACTGTAAATTCTGCAGTGAGCCCTGGAACATCCAACACCTATTTGAAAAATTGAACAATTCAGATTACTGCAGTACAGATCCCTACATACAAACTCCATGTTAACAGAATACCTAGTCTTGGTCACACATTTAAAACACAGACCTTCACCAAGTACAGAATAAGTGACCATAACCTAAAAGTAAACATATGTGGATAACAATTAAACTGCAACCCCAAAAAGTCAGATTCTGCAATACCATGTACTGTATAAAAAAGAACGATAGCACCAAGTGTGATCATTAAATTGAAAATAAAATTCTCTTTTACCTTTGTTGTCTGACCATTTTATTCTCTGATCACGCTGGTCCCAATCTGAGGTTTCTGCTTTCTTGCACTTCCCAGTACCCCTCCCCACCTACTTCATCCCAGGGGCGGCATGAGGATGATGCAGGGCCATGTGCGGAGATTCATTGCAGCATAATTTGCATAAATTTAGTATACTTTGTTTAAAATGTATATGACACCAATCTAAAATCCTAGGTGGCTTCCAAACATATACATGCAATTTAGTAAAGCAGATGTTAAATTAAAATAAACAACAACATAATAATAAAATATTACATTTGATTAATGAAAAGCCACTTACACAGCGCCCCTCCCACCCCTCCCCATCCAAACCATTATAAGTATCTGCACATCTGATTTATTTTGCTATGGCCAAATTACACAGGTAGACTAAAAAATTTTTTTTTTAAACTGCCTCTAATGTTTCGATTGATTTTTACGTTTTTTGGTGCGCTGAATCCAAATCTGGTAACCAATTTGCTCCATCACGTACAGATTTTTTGCTACATTGGGTTAGCAGTTTGAGGTGAACGTTTCAGATTGAGTGCGATCGAGATAAAAGTTTCTTGGATGAATTCTTTATACTAATTGTTTAGTAGTTATTCAAATAAGAATAAAGAAAATTGTAACAAGGCAGCACATAAGAATAGAGTAATGTCAACAAAACACACTGTGATGGTGGCAAAATTGTCTGCACTTAAAACAGCCACATACATGTGCACAAACATTGAGCATATAAGAGCGAGGTTAGACACAAAGCAAAGCAAAGAAATATGCAAAAAATGTTGTACAGGTATGTATGTAAGAATAGAAAACGCAAACCGCACGATTGCAATACATGAAGACAAACACCCGATGGTGTGAAAATAAAATTCTAATAAATGAGATCCGACACTGTGGTAATAACTAGCAAATTTTTATTTCAAAGTTTAGTAAAAACACGATATTTGTCAACACAGTTTAGATTTTAAAGTCATTCTTGGGTCAATCAATCTCCTGGTGGGCCCGTTTCTTCTTCCCCCGAATGCTTCTCTTGGTGCGCTGCTTGGCGTATTTTTCATCTGGGGTTTCCCGCAGCAGCAACCAGCAGAAATCAGCCATCATAGTGGTGTTCCATCTTCCTTGGTACCTTCTCTCTGCGTCCTTGATGTCCTGGTGAAACCTTTCACCTTGTTCTTCACTGTACGCCCCCACGTTTTCGGGAAAGTAGTTCACATGGGAGTGCAAGAAATGGACTTTCAGGCTCATGTTACAGCCTTGTTCTTTGAAGGCATTGAGCATCCTGGCAACAATATCCTTATAGTTCTCATCCCGCCTGTTCCCCAAGAATTTGAGAACAACATCCTTGAAGGAATCCCAGGCTTCTTTTTCCTTCTCAGACATCGTTTCAGCGAATGCTCCATCTGAAATGAGTTTCCTTATATCAGGGCCAACAAACACTCCTTTCTTTAGCTTTGCTTCAGAAAGTCGGGGGAACTTTGAGCAAAGGTACCGAAAGCACTCACCATCTTTTGGAAGGGACTTGATGAATTGCTTAATGAGACCCAACTTAATGTGGAGAGGTGGTAATAGAATTTTATCACAAGGTACCAAGCTCTCATGAAGAACATTTTTCTCACCGGGTCTCAAATACTCCCGAATTGGCCAGTCTTTTTTCCCCCAGTGCAGGTCGCGGGCCCGGCTATCCCACAAGCAAAGGAAGCAGGGATATTTGGTGAAACCGGATTGCTGCCCTAATAGCATGGATAGAATTTTAAAGTCTCCACAAATCATCCACTTATGCTCATCATAACGAATCTTCTGAAGAATCAGGGCCAAATTCTCGTATTTTTCTTGGAGAATAACAGAGTGAGCAATAGGAACTGAAGCGAATGTGTTGCCATTATGAAGAAGAACACCTTTTATGCTGTCTTTTGACGAATCAATGAACAGCCGCCATTCAGCAGGATCATACTTGAGTTTAAACTTTTCCATCACTCCGTATATATCGTTGCAAAATACCAAATCTTCCTCTTTGCTGAAATACTTCAAAAATTGTGTCTCGCGGTTGCGGTACCAATAAAAAGTTGTTCCTGGTGACAATAGATTTTTCTGTTTAAGCCGAGAACCTAGCAGTTGGGCAGCATCTTTTGGGAGTCCTAAATCCCGGACTAAATCATTCAATTCAGCTTGAGAGAAAAGTTCAGGTTTCGGATCTGGTTCAGTTTCAAACTTGGAAGTACTGGACTCATCGGGAAAAGCCATCTGATGAGTCTCATCATGATCAGAACCGTCCACACAAATATGATCCAAAGATTTTGGTGGTTCAGGCACAGGTACTTCCGTTGCTATGAGGCATAGGCCTAATTGCTGAGGGAAGGTTGGGGTAACTTATTACGTTCTTATTTTTTAAGTTGTATCCATTCACAATGCAAGAGCAAAAATAGCAGTCACTGCTGTGGTCTCTTTGTTCACGCCACATCATAGGTATTCCGAAACGAAATGCTTGTTTTTTACCTTTCATCCATAAGCGTAGATCTTCCTCACATGTCTTGCACACTTTGTGAGGAGCCCACGGTGTGTCTTGATCGCCTAACTTCAAACCGAAATAGGCGAAATATACTTTTTTAATAAATGCAGAAATGTTCCTCTGCCGCTTTTTCACGGTATATTCCCCACAAATAAAACAAAAACTGTCCGGAGAGTTGACTCAACCTCTGGCTCTGTGAGCCATCACAAATACACAGCACTGCAAACTACAACTGTAGTGAACCACTTCGGAATAAAGCTGGATTACGACTGAGCAAACAAAAGGTAATAATGAACTTGCAAGAAACTGAAATTTGACAGGAACGTTCATGTCGCAACCACCGTGTTTGAGCGAGCGAACGAGGCGAGGCGAACAGGAAAGAACATGCGCCAGCGCGAGTACTGGATTTAGCCCCCCGCTTCCCAATTGTCCTGTTAATGTATAAAGTGAATACAAAACACTCTAAAATATCATGAGGGAGTGTTTCTAGTTAGTTAACCATTACAACCTCTATTTTGGGCCAAGAAAATAAACTGCAGTCGGCTAAAAAGAAATTATGTGAACATTCCTTATATGGGTAAGAAATCTAATTTTGCAAGAAAACGTGACGTGATGGAACATTTTGGCTATTTTTCCTGGATTCAGCACCCCAAAATCTTTAGGAATCAGTTGCAAAACTGGAGGCAGTTTTTTGGTAGTGTACCTGTGTTATTGATGAGAAGGGAAGATATAAAATGAGATAAACTAATCCTGGCAGCCATGAATTCAAATGCTGGATTGGATTGTGCTAGAGTTGGAAAAGTCTGGAACTCAGCAGGCTACTAAACAAAATTAAACTGAGACGTTTCTTTAAAATTTGAAATTTCCTTGAATCTGAACTGACAAAATATTTTAAAATTTTCAGTCTGTCGGCATAAAGAATGCAAAAATTCAAATCTCAAAAACAATACATATTACAGTATCATCCCCCCACCAAATCAACTCCCTAAAGTTGACCTCATCAATCTCAAGCATCCCCCAGCTTGCAAAAATCATTGAGAAAGCTGCCCAACAACAACTCCAGCATCACATTGACACAGAAGCACCCCTAGACAAATCACAACATGGATTCAGAGAAGCACATGGAGTCGACACAATCCTTACAACCCTATTCAACGATCTGATCACAGGAATAAACAACATCAAACAAGGATTTGTTCTCATCTTTTTAGACATTTCTGCTGCCTTCGATTCTGTAAACCACGATATACTAATTCAACGTCTGAGAGAGAAGGGGATTCGAAGCACAGCACTGGAATGGTGTAGATCAGTGGTTCCCAACCTTTTCTTGTTTGAGGCACCCTTGGAAAGCCTTTCAAAAGTTCCCGGCACCCTTATAAGGAAATAGATATTTAAAATCTCCGTAGCTTTTTTATTATTATTTATTTATTTGTTTCATTTCGAGAGTTTGCATGCAACAACACCTTATACCTAGTCCTAGATGATATGAGAATACTGTTTACACTGATTCTGCCTTAATAAAAAAAATAGTATTACGATACAAATATGTAATTGTGACAAGTTTTACTGTAGTTGCACAATGTATTCAAGTAGTTACAGTGTTACACTATGATACAAGACAAACACACAAATAGACCACAGTGCACCATGCATGTATACTCAGTGTGAAACTTGTGATTGATGCTTGGAACACAAACTCTTGATATCAGGTCTTATTGTTGACAATGCCACCCGCATATCGTCCTCAAGTGAAAGAAGCCTATTTCTTTGTTTCGATTTTATTGTAGCCATGGCAGAAAATGCCTGCTCGCACAGATACGATGTGGAGAAGGGCAAAAGTAGAGAAATAGCTTTCTGACCCAAATTAGGGTATTCCCCCAATGTTGCATGCCAAAAAGCTGCCAGTGTCACGTCACTCTTCTCAAATTTGACTTTCAGTGTTGAATCAGAAGACATATCAAGAAATTCGTCACGTTCTATTGCCGTGAAGTCCAGCTCTTCAGCCATGTCAGCCAGTTCGAAGGGTGATACAATCCATTCTAGTTTTTCTGTAGACAGCGATGGAAAATACTTATCAACTGCTTCTCTCAGCTGTTCCAAGTGATTAACAATCAGATTTTTTACAGTTCCAAAGCCGTTATATCCTGCTTGTTGAAGAGAAGGGAAGTTTGACACATCGTCTCTCTGAACAGCCGACTTCCATGATTTCAGCTTTCTCTGGAAACCTTTCATCTTGTTAACTGATGTTACAATTCCCTCAAGTCTTCCTTGCATTGAGAGATTTAGTTCATTCAGCTTCATGAAAATGTCTGCCAAATATGACAGCTTCAAACACCAAGTATGATTTTCAAGCAGCTTTATGAATATATCATGTCTCTCCTCTCGGAAAAACGCTTTTAATTCTTCTTTGAGTTCAAGAACGCGGTTCAGTACACGACCTCTTGATAACCACCTTATGTCAGTATGCAAAATCAGTGAAATATGATTCGCACCCATTTCTTGACACATCTTTTGAAAAACTCTATTTTGCAGTGGCCTGGATTTGATTAAATTAACCATCTTGACAGCCTGGTTTAAAACCTCAGTTAACTCTTCTCCACACGTCTTGGCTACTAAAGCCTCTCTGTGTAGGAAGCAGTGAGTTGTAGTTATAGATGGATTTTCTTTCAATGCCCTGGTGATGAAGCCTTTGTACTTCCCTATCATCGACGGTGCACCATCAGTACATATGCCACAACAGTAATTCCATGAAAGACCATGTTCAGTGAGGTACGAATTTACAGATGCAAAGATATCCTCTCCAGTAGTTGTAGTCTGTAACTCTTTGCAAAACATAAACTGTTCCACAATATCCTTGTCAATGAATTTGCAAAACCCAAGCAGTTGGCATTTTCCAGCTATGTCAGTACTCTCATCTACCTGCAATGCGAATTTTCTTTTCAATTTTATCTGCTTCACAACTTCTTCATTAATATCTGTTGACATTTCAGATATCCTACGGCTGATTGTGTTGTTGGAAAGAGGTACTTTCGAAATCTGTTCCTGAGCTTCTTTGCCAAGCATTGTTTCTACAATTATGTTGCATGCAGGGCCAATGATTTCTTCACCAGTTGTATGAGGCTTCATTTTCTTTGCTATCAGCTCTGCTACTCTGAAGGAAGCTTCAAGAGCAGTGTCAGCTACTGTTACCTTCTTGACCATTTTAGTAGCCGCCTTACTTTGCCCTTCTAACATACGAGAAAAATATGCTATGTCCTTCTGTGACACAAAAGGGTGTTTGCTATTGAGGTGCCGCTTGAGCTTACTAGGTACCATGGCCTCATTGCTGAGTGTAGCTCCACAAACGAAACACACAGGACGCGGATTATCTTCATCATTGTTTGAAGTAAAACCATATGCTAAATAGGCATCAATATATGTCCTTTTCTTCGAGAGAGATGCGTGTTTCCCCTTTTCGCAATTTGATTCAGATGGAGCAGGAACACCTTCAGTGTTTGACTTCGAAGCAGTACCAATACTGGAAGCCACCATTTGGTCTGGAGATTCATCCGCCTGTACTTTTCGCTTCCTCACTACGAACTTATCCATCCTTCTTTTTCGACGCTGTCAGATAAGATGTATTCTGAAAAAAAGGAAAACATCACAGAGGCTTAAATTAGTTTCTGATAGTTAAGTAGAGAGCGACAAACACAGTTTTAGCTTATCACAAGAATTGCACTTGATCACAAATTTACGTGCACTCGTGCATGTGCTGCTTAATACAATACCTTCTGCCTCCTTTGAGTCACCAATCAGTACTGAGGCATGCTGGCGAGTGGCGACTGGCGACTCGCTGTGCGCCCTGTCCTGTACGTGTGTTATACGCGTCAATCCACAACCCTCACTGAGGAACGGGTGGGGTGAGGTGGGGTGGAGAAGGACTCTCCGCTATCTCGGTAGTCCCCTCCCTCCCTCCCCCTCTCCCGCCAAGAGAGAATGACGTTAGTGCAATTTTTTCCCCGAAATTTTGGCGGCACCCTCAAAAGATCTCACGGCACCCCTTAGTGCCGCGGCACACCGGTTGGGAAACACTGGTGTAGATCCTACCTTTCCAACAGGTGGCAACAAGTTAAAACAGGCCAGAAATCCTCAGAGCCGTTCCTACAGTCTCAAGGCGTACCACAAGGATCTTCACTATCAGCGTTAATGTTCAATATTTATATGCAGCCGATTTGTGAATTGATCAGATCCTTCAACGTGCGATGCTTGGCATACGCTGATGACATCCTCATATACATGCCGTTCAAAACTGACCAACCAGTGTTTACTCCAATAACCAACTGTTTCGGAGCAGTAGCTGAATGGTTGCTGACTCAAAACCTAAGAATAAATCATAGCAAAACTGATGTCCTATTTGTTACAAGGAATCTTAAGTTTGTACCACCGCCGTCACTGCTGGTCAACAACACAGAACTGACGTCCAAACCCACGATCCGATACCTCGGCATAACATTAGATCAACACCTGGACATGACAATGCATGTGAAGAATGTGACAAAGAATATATACCATAAGATCAGAACGCTACGCCACCTCCGTCCACTACTGGACTATACTGATTACCGGTCAACCTTCCAGGCACTAGTCCTGCCACATCTAGATTTTGCAAACATCATCCTCCACGGGCTCCCTCAATCAACCTTAAATCCACTACGTCTGGCTATGAATACAGCTGCTAGAGTCCTCTCTGGGTCACCAAGGTCTGCTCATATAACGCCTATCATGAAAGACCTACACTGGCTACCACTACAAGCCAGACTCTCATACAAGTCACTAGTTTTGACCTTCAAAGCCATGAATATCTACCCACCAACACCAATCAGAAAACTAATCCATAACACCCCTGAAAATAGAAACAGGAGGACTACAACTATGAACACCTTAATAGTTCCCAAGATGATGACATCATGTACTAAAGCCACATCAAACAGAGCTTTTTCATTGTTCGCACCCAGGAATTGGAATAAACTTCCCCACGAAATCCGCGGCATCAAAAGTCTATTACAATTCCGCAAAGCCGTAAAGCATCACTTATTCACAAAATACTACCCAGAAGTGTCCATGGACACTCACACAGCCAACAGGCCTCCCACTCACACCAAACACCCTAGCACTTTAATCCAACCAGAAAACGGTTAGTCCCCACGAAAATCTACCTTACTACTATAGACTCATGCTACCCATGAATACATGTTCAATATTCACTCGAGTTTAAATATGGTACATAATTAAAGCATATAAATAGTATAATGTTTATTGTACATAGTTATCCCTGTTATTCCATGTTTTATATTCCCTTGTTCTCTGTAAACTCGATGTTACCTGTACACATTGCAGTATATTTTGTTTGATGTACACCGCGCTGATTTTAATAGCGCGGTATATAAGAGATGTTAAATAAATAAATAAATAAATAAATAAATAAATAAAATAAATATCATGAACCCAGAGTACAGGACCCATAGAGCAAACTTACTATCCATAACATCATTAACTTCCAAAACTCACACAACATGGAGTGTACCCAGAAAAGGACAGCACCATAAATATTGCAGTGGGCCCTAAAACATCAATATTCCTATTCAGAAAACTGAACAAGCCAGATTACTACAGCTCCCTAAATAGAAACTCCATGCTATCAGAACATGTAGCCTCAGTCACACATATGCAGAACAGAGCTAGATCTTCACCAAGTAGGGAATATATCAGTGTAAACTAAAAACAGACATATGCAGTAAAAAATATGCTTTTACCCATTACTATTAGGTTTACAGGGTTTCTTTACTTTACTGCAGAGTGAGACAAGAGAAAGAATTCTCACACAAAGGCATCTGCATTGTCAGCAGAAACTAACATAATCACTTAGTGCAAGTAGCATGAGTGCAACTAATTCCACCTCAGCGGGTGGACTTAGTTGTACCGGCAGCTGTTTTTCCACGCTGAAATGCGGTAACTGCAGGGGGTATAACTGTCTCCCTGCAGTTAGCTTACGACCCTGTGTAATCAAACTCTGGAATTAGTTACCAGAGGATATAGCAAAAGCTATTAGTGTAGCTGGGTTTACAAAGGTTTGGACAAGTTTCTGGAGGAAAGGAAACTATATTAAAGAAACTATTAAAGAAGACCCAAGAAATCCATTGATTACCCCAGGATGAGCATTGTGGAACCTGAGTGCATTTTTGGGAACCTGTCAGGTACTTGTGATCTGGATTAGCCACTGTTGGAAACAGGATACTGGGCTTGATGGACCTTAGTCTGACCCAGTATAGCATTTCTTTTGTTCTTATGTTCATATGTTACCAGGGCAGAGCCTAGGAAACATGCTGCTAAATATGCCAAACAAAATGGGTTCAACAGCACCTATGCAGTATCTCCCACTTCCACAAAACCGAGAGTCACTTGGCGCCCCAACACAACACTTCACACTCTCTGAAAAACAAGAGGGACTTTGTGACCCCAACACAACACTTCCCACTCCAACACCAAAAAGGGCTTAGCAACCCCATATAACTCCTGAAACAGCACATTGGAACACTGTGGTCTTAATGTAAATATATGTATTCCATAAAAAACAAAAGAAATGCAAATGCAAGATACTCGCACACCAAGAAACTAAAAGAAAAAGTGAGAACCACAGCACAGTTTATAAAAGCAAATTATAACTCATTTTATTCTGTTATAAACTGTATTATGGTTCTCACTTTTTTAAATATATATTCTGCATCCACAGAAAACTCTCCATTGACAATGGGTGCAGAGAAGAAGTAGGACATTCACCCACAGAATTCAATATATTAAAACATATATATCTGATTCTGGTCATCTCACTATCAACAAATATTCTCCATTACCAGGCATATTGGGAACTAATATAAAACCCTACAAAAGTCACCAAATATCTACAAGGCCAAATCTACCATACCATACATACCAGCATAAACTTCCAAAACTCATACAAGGTGCATACCCAGAAAAAAGCAGCACTATAAATTAGCGGGCCCTAGAACATCTAACACCTGTTTGAAAAGATGAACAAGGCAAATTACTATACCGTAATACAGATACCTGCGTACAAACTTCATGTTAACCGAATACATGGCCTCGGTCTCACAATCAGAACACAGACTCTCACCAAGTACAGAATAAGTGATCACAACCTAAAGTGAAAATAAAAATATGTAGACAAAAATTAAACTGAAACCCCAAGAAGCCAGACTCTGCATGCAGTGCAACACCAGATAAATAAGAGATGCAGTTCCCTATACTGTGTAAAATATAAAGATAGCACAAAACCCAATCATTAAATTGAAAATACAATTATATTTTCTATCTTTGTACTTTCACCATTTATTCTTTGGTCATGCTGGTCCTAATCTGAGGCTTCTGCTTTCCTGTCTTCTCTTAGCACTCCTTCTATGGTCTATACTCTACCTACCATTTCTTGTCTCTTCTTTTGTTTTCTTTAGTTCCGTCCATCAGCATATTTCCAGTCCTAATAACTCTGTCCATGTGTCAGCTCCCTCAGTCCCACCCCCAGGTGTCAGCTCTCTTCCATCCCCCTCCTCCCTTCCCTAGTGTCATCATCCTTCCAGTCCCCCTCCAATACCATCCTCAGGTATCAGCTCCCTTCTAGCCCACTCTTCCCCCCTCCCTCTGCAGCTCCCTTCCAGCTCCCACCTTCCCCCCATATCAGTTCCCTTCCAGCCATCTCCTTCCCCTGTGTCAGCTCCCTTCCAGCCACCTCTTTCCCCCTCTGTCAGTTCCCTTCCAGCTATGTCTTTCCTCCTCTGTCAGCTCACTTCCAGCCCTTTCTTTCCCCCTTTGTCAGCTCCCTTCCAGTCCCTCTTTCCCTCTCTGTCAGCTCCATTACACTCCCTTTCCTTACCCTGTGTCAGCTCTGTTCTGCTCCTCTCCTTCCCTTGTGTCAGCTCTGTTCCACACCCTCTCCTCCCCATGTCAGCTCTGTTCTGCTCCCCCTCCTTCTCCCATGCCATCTCCATTCTGCTCCCTTTCCTTCCCGTGTCAGCTCTGTTCCGCTCCCACACCTTACCCTGTGTCAGTTCCGTTCAGCTCCCTCTCCTTCCCCGTGTAAGCCCTGTTCTGCTCCCCCTCCTTCCCCCATGTCAGTTCTGTTCTGCTCCCCCTCCTTCCCCCATGTCAGCTCCATTCCACTCCCTCTCATTCCCTCATGTCTTCTCTGTTTCGCTTACCCTCTTTCCCCATGTCAGCTCTGTTCTGCTCCCCCTCCTTCCCCCCTGTCAGCTCCGTTCCGCTCACCCTCCTTCCCCCATGCCAGCTCTGTTCCACTTTCCCTCCTTCCCACTTGTCAGCTCCATTCTGCTCCCCCCCTCCTTCCCCCCATGTCAGCTCCGTTCCACTCCCTCTCCTTCCCCCATATCAGGTCTGTTCCATTCCCCCTCCTTCCCCCTGTTTCAGCTCCATTCCACTCCCCCTCCTTCCCCTTCCTCAGTGGCTGCGATATTGGTAATAATTTAAAATTAAAAGGGATTCAGTGCAGAGCCTTCTGGCCCAATAGAACCCTCGCTGCTGTGTCCCGTCCCCAAAAAGGAAATGACTCTGGAGCAGAACACAGCAGCAGGGGTTCCATGGGCCAAAAGGTTCCGCACCGGTTTCCTTTTCATTTTAAATTATTACCAATATCACAGCTGCGGCTGGAGCTGCGAGAGCAGCTTGCCCACTTTTTTTTTCTTTTTTAAATCTGAAGGCTCAATGAGGCAGCTATGTTGGGGCATTTTTTGCCATCCGCAAATGTTTGCCGCCTGAGGCCACCGCCATGCTCTGCCTCATTATAGAGCCACCCCTGGCCATAGCTGGAGTATCCCGTGTTGAGTAGTCTGAGAGATACTTCCATCAATTTATGTCCTGGAGGAGCTCACTACATCAGTGCTGCTAATCGTGAAGTCTACATCAGTGCAGCTAATCAGGAAGTCATTAAAACTGACTATGATCCCCAAATTAGAACCCAGGCCATGTGCACCCCAAACACACACATAGCGAGAGCCTCCCCCACATTTATTGACAGCCAGAAAGTCTACTCATCATCTCCCTTAGGAAAGGTGTTATGCAGCAGCCAATCTCTGTGGCTTCCTGCTGCAAATCATATGTGTTTCAGTTTCTCTGCGCTGCTCCCTTCCCCTCCCGTCGCCTAGAGTTACTCCCTAAAGACAATGGAAGAAGCAATGACTTCAGCTTATTCCAGTGGGCCTGCAGGAGAAGCAATGTCTCCAGCCAATCATTCATGCCCACAGGAGAGCATGATGGATCTGAGCTTGACACAGGAAAATGTGAAATCACATGCTGCAGTCGGCATGCAATAGCCCACCCCTGCAAAACATGGAAACATGGGTTGCAGAGGCCAAGTTCTAGCAGCACACTGTTCTTGTCATGGACAGTAAAGACCCCTCTCTGAAAGAGTTTTGGTAGCTGTCCTAGAAGAGGATTTGGAGTGATGACCTGGAAAATGTAGGAGGAGATATTTAGGAAAGAGAGGCTGATTCTTCAGCAGGAAAGTGTGAGAAACAAGAGGTTGATGCCAGACCTCCAAGATAAGCAGAGCTGCCAAGTTTCACTCATTAGGAGTGTGTCACACTCATTTGAATGCTTTCTCACTCTCACACTCTTTGAGTACCTTCTCTCACGTATTAAAGCCTCAGTGCCAATGCATAGATTCTGACCACTGCCTTTGTGAGAGACAAGCCTAGAAGAATTAAATCCAAGTTTTTGAGCCAGTAGGAAGAAATCTGATTTCACCTTTCTGTGTATTTTGCTCTTCCTACAACATTCAATTTCTTTGTACCTACAGGTACAGGTGCTGTGAAACCTAGGCACATACTTTTAGTGACTGTTTCAATGCCTCTTTGGAGTTGGGGGTGGTGCCAGAGGACTGGAGAGAGGCACATGTGGTCCCTTTACACAAAAGCGGAAGTAAGGATGTGGTTGAAAACTACAGGCCGGTTAGTTTAATCTCAGTGGTGAGTAATTTATTCGAAAAGCTGCTGAAAGAGAAAATTGTGAGGCAGCATGGATTCAACAGAGGCAGGTCTTGTCAGACAAATCTGATTGATTTCTTTGACTGGGTGACCAGGGAGTTGGACCGAGAGAGATCCTTAGATGTGGTGTGTTTAGATTTCAGTAAAGCATTTGAAACTGTTCCGCACAGATGACTTATAAACAAGCTGAGCACCCTAGGGATGGACCCTAAAGTTACTGCTTGGGTTACAAATTGGTTGAGTGGGAGGCGACAAAGGGTAAAAATAAATGGAGTTTACTCTTAGAGAAGGAGGTTACCAGTGGTGGGCCGCAGGGATCTGTCCTTCGTCTGATTCTTTTTAACATCTTTGTTAGTGATATTGCAGAAGGGCTGTCGGGTAAGGTTTGCCTCTTTGCAGATGATACCAAAATCTGCAACAGAAGGTGTAGATAACATGAGGAGGGATCAAGCTAAGCTTGAAGAATGGTCTAGAATTTGGCAGCTGAGATTTAATGCTAAAAAATGTAGGATCATACATTTGGGCTGCAAGAATCCAAGGGAGCAGTACAATATAGGGGGTGATGTACTTCTATCCACAAAAGAAGAACAGGACCTAGGCGTGATTGTGTCTAACAATCTCAAAGTAGCTTAACAGGTAGAAAAAGTGACAGTGAAAGCTAGAAGGATGCTTAGGTGCATAGGGAGAGGAATGGCCAGCAGAAGAAAGGAGGTGATAGTGTCTCTGTATAAGTCTTTGGTGCGACCTCATTTAGAGTGTTGTGTGTAATTCTGGAGACCACACCTTCAAAAGGATATAAACAGGTTAGAGTCGGTGCAGATGGTAGCTACTAAAATGGTTAGTGTTCTTCATTATAAAGCATATGAGGACAGACTTAAGGACCTTAATATGTATACTTTAGAGGAAAGACGGAACAGAGGTAATATAATTCAGATTTAAATACCTCCGTGGCATAAATGCACAAGAGGAGAGCCTCTTTCGATTGAAAACAAGCTGTGCTATGAGGGAACATTGGATGCGTGTGAAAGGGGATAGACTCAGGAGTAATATGCAGAAATATTTCTTTACGGAAAGAGTGGTATGTGTGTGGAATAGTCTCCCAGTGGAGATGGTAGAGATGAGGACAGTATCTCAATTCAAAAAAGCATGGGAGAAACACAGAGGCTCTCTAAAGGAAAAAGGGTGACACTTGTCATGCTTGATATGGAAGGGCAGACTAGATAGACCATGTGGTCATTTTCTGCCATCATCTTTCTATGTTTCTGTTTCTAAATTTCAGCCTTAAGAATTTTTCAATATTGCCTCCACTGTATCAGTATCCTTTCAGAGGCTCCAAAGATAAGTAAATAACATTTTTGATCTGTTTTTTTCATTTTCAAATCAATATTACATCTTTTTAGATTTATATTTTGGATGCATCATCTGAAAAAATCTCACTTTCTGGACTTCTGTGGTGGGATTGTATATCTGGGAAAGAGTGACAGTTTAAGCCTGCCTGCTGGGTAAGAAGGACTCTTTCTATTTCTCACCTAACCCCTCCCTTAGTGGGCATGCTAATTTTCCCTATCAGTGTCACCCATCATTAGAGAGAAGGAGGCTAATGCCGGGTCCCTTGGGAAAGAGAGATGGGATTCAGTCAGTCTGCTGGGAGGAGAGTAGGGTGGTAAGAGATAGGGCAAAGTAGTGTGAGAGTGTTGAGAGATGGGAGAAAAAGTATCTCCTGATGTTGCTTTTGGCTTTACCTTCTAGCAGCTTCATTTCATATCCTCTAGTTCTATAGTTTCCTTGTCTTTGAAAATGTTTTGTTTGTTCATTTGTTTCAATTCCTCTGATACACCATTAAATACAATTTCTGACATGGGTAACTTCCCTACATCTTCTTCAGAAAAGACCAAAGCAAAGAATTTGTTAATCTTCTCCACTATGGCTTTATCATCCCTTAGTGCCCCATTTACCTCTCTATCATCTAGTGGTCCAGTTGATTCTCTCGCAAGTATTTTGCTACCAACGTACTTGAAAACGTTTTTATGTTTTTGCTTCCACAGTAAACTTCTTTTCAAAGTCTCTCTTCGCCTACATTATCAATATCTTGCATCTAACTTGCCAGTTCTTATGTTGTTCCCCGCTTTCGTCATTTGGGTCCTTTTTCTATTTCCTGAAAGATGTTCAGCCAGGCAAGAGGTAACCATTTCATAGACTGCCCCCCTCACCTTCCCTTCTACATCTCCCCTCTTCCTCTCTGACAAAGATGTGTCCAACTTCTCTGATATTCAACAAAACAAAGTTTTATTTGGAAAACTCTTGGCCACAGCATGGCCTATCTTATACATAACAGTTGTATATTAACTCAGTGCCACATATACAAACATCAGCAAATCCAAACTATGAACAATACCCCCATAACATTCAATGTGATCACGTGAGACACGGTGGGACTAGCAGCCTGTATTGCCCTCGGGTCGAGCCATTAAAGCCCAACCCCTTTTTTCTTTCTACATACCTATCCACTTCAAGTGCTCATCATCATACTTTTAATCAATCAACATCTTAGCCCTTTGGTAAGGGGAAAAAAGGCAGGCAGTAGAAGCGTACATTGACACCACCCTGTCTGCAGCAGGGGTTCTACCCTCTAGCTCCTCTCCTGGCCCATCAAATGTCAGTGTTCAGTGTCACCACTGTGACCTTCGCTCCTCCCCCCTGCCGCAAAATCCTGGTGGGAAGTGGAGAAGGTGTCGCATACCCACTGACTCCTCTGGGAACCTGTTGACCCTGCACTAGGGGAGGACAATTAGCACATGATCACTCCCCTTCACTCCAGTGGATGGCTGTGTGCCCCATCTCATGTCCCCAACTTCACAGCCACTGCCCTCTGACAGCGACTCTTTGCTTGTTGGAGGGTCCCCACCCGACCTAGCTGCGGCCAAGCCTTGTTTTTTCTCATAACATTTCCACCATGTCCTGCAGTGCACACAGGAACACATCCTGTCCAATGTTGGACAAATGCACCCTGTCAGCACGGTACAGGCCAGGGCAGTTCTCCTCGATCAGATCATGTCTCATAGAGTATGATTGCTTCCACAAATTTTGTCATTCATCTGTTGACCTTGCGGTGGTTTTTTTCCACCTCCTGGTGAGACTTTTCGCCCTTCCACATTCTACGCTGTATGATGCTGGATGCCAGGGAAGGTGTCCACCAGGGCCAGAAGACCCGCTGCATCTTCCTGGCGAACTCCATGATGCGCATTCCCACCAAATCATTACCCTCCAAATGCACCACGAAGAGTTCTGGGAACCCAACCACCCTTCTTTTATGCAATAGAGTCGGTACCAACTGGTCACACAGCATTCCGTGTATACCCATTCAGACGATGGAGACCTCCACCGCATTCATCCCCAGGTTAAGACCTTGGGGTCTATCCCTAGTCCTTCTCTGTTCCCAATGGACGAATGAGTGTATGCAGATCCACACCTTTCTTGAGTCACAGGGGATATCTGTACCTAGGACAAACCAATCGATAAAAAGAGTTAAGGCAACATGGTGGAGGTGAATTGGCTGTGGCGGTGACGCAGGGTTTCCATGATTAGCTGACAGGTCAAATGTATAGGCTGTAATGCTCCGAACACTGCCTACCCATGTTTCTGTATGCTTCTGTACATAGTTATTATTGTTAAATGTATCTAATACCCCAAATACTCCTTCAAGTTTCTACTCCCTGTTCTATGTAAAAGCTTATTGCTATATTTGTTCCATTTGTTCTATGTAAACCGCCTTGAATTTGATGATAAGGCAGTATATAAAACCTGTTAAATAAATACCCACTGCAATGATCTGCTCTCGCATCATGCCGAGCTCCACAGTCGTAGTAGCAGCTCTAATGAGAAATGAGTATGTGCCATAGCAATGCTCCTCCAACCCCAAACTCTAAATACACAGCTTTAAGATGCTCCCAAACTGGTATTGGCATAGTGGGGTGCTGTCCACATGAACCAGGAATTGCTCCCCCCCCCCCTCGGGCATGCCTGGCTGTACTCCTCCCAATTTCACACCGGGTAAGTAGGGTCCCTCGGCAAGGGGGCTAATGACAACTTAGTGCCCCAACCTATAGGATCAGTCTTGGACCTGCGAATATGCAGCTCCAAGACTCCACTCCGTACAGAGACGTCCTGCTGCTTGAGCCTCTCATAACCCAATGTGTATTTCAAGGGTGCCACCAATTCACTCACCCACAGTGTCCTGAAAAAGGCCAGCATGAAGGCACATCAAAAGAGCTACTGTAAGCCTCAAATGTGCCATGACAAATCGCATCCATGGTTACGACCAACCCTCTAAGCACCTCATGGGTGGATAGGGCATCTGTGGCCCAGTGGGTGGCAACACCCCGATGACAAAGTTCGCCATTAAGCTCTGCTCCCCATTGCTCTGGCAAAAAAAGCAATGCCTGCCAGGTGCATCTGCACTGCTGATCTGCTCATCCCCTCATACTTGCAGGCGAGTATCCATTGCATGACAGTAGCGATCGTAAACCGGTCACTGCCGTCTATCTCCTTCTGCACACAGAACTACTGGAAGTGGTCCCAAGCCTTCGCATATTTGAGCCTGGTGAGTGCGGTAAGGGAACCAATCAGAGACTCTATACTTTGGAGGGCCAAAGGCCCAGACTGCCGCTGGGACAGGTGTCCTGCTTGTCTCTGCCTCCTGGACTCTGGTTCAGAATGTCGAAATCTTGAAGCGAGAGATAACATCGGCAATAATGTTATTGGAACTAGGGATATATTCAGCCCTACAGGTGTTTTTATTAAACAGGCAGAGGAGCACTATCTGATGCAACAGAGTCACTACCACAAACATTATGGCATACATCCTGTTCGCAGATGCACAACCACCATATTATCCATGCAAAATGTAATTGCTTTATTGGCTAATTTTGGAGCCCATAGGAACAGGGCCATCATTATGGGGAACAATTCAAGAAAGATGATGTCTTTGGTTGCACTGTAGTCATGCCAACTTTGTGGCCATGACTCAGTGCACCATAGCCCCTTTAAAGTATAGGCCGAATCCGACTTCGCCGGATGAATTGGTGTATAATTCAAAATCAGAGCTGAGAATGGGAGAGTCCGGACGGAACACTATGCCATTAAAAGCCTGCAAAAATGCTTCCCTTTTCTCAAATACTCCCATATGCCTCTGTAACTCTAATGTGGTGATGCCACTTGGTAACCCCTTTTGCTGCCAGAGTCAGTCATCATTGAAGACTCGCCCCCATGGGAATAACCCTAGCTGCGAAGCAAAGCAGACCGAGCAGCAATTGAAACTGTTTCAGAGTTGCTTTCCTCATGCCCCTCATTTGTTTGATGGCTGTGTGCAATTTTTCAGTCTTATCCTGGGGCAATCACGATACCTGAGCTCGCACATCCAGTTCAATACCCAAGAAGTTGAGTACGGACAGGGGGCAGACCATCTTCTCTGCCGCTAAAGGGATCCCAAAAAGCTGGGCTTTCACATGCTGAACAGATATGCCTTAACTTAACTTCCACATGCAATGTCCACTGTTGTACTGTCGGCAATATCGCTGTCTGCTCACCTGTCCTGCCATACACGTGGCAGCGTAGGTCTGAAAAAACTGAGACCTACCCTCGGGATGAAATGGCTGGTTATGAGCCATCTCATCCAACCATAAAATGACAACACAATGCTGCCAAATGATGGAAGGATCTGTAGCCATACGCTTCCGGAAACTCACATCATAATTCAGCCATGCCTAACCACTAAAGTGCTTGTGCGTGCAGGTGATCGTGTCAAGGTACCAAATTAAAAAGGGTCTCAGTTTGGGTTCTCGCTCCACCACAATGCCCACAAATATGTGGAAAGCGCACATTTGCTATTTTGGGCTTTCTATCCTTCTCACCAACCCTTTTATCTTTCTCCTTACTATCCTTTTTGTCCCGCTCTTGGTCCCTCAGGAGTAGCGAGAAAATGTCAATGAACTCCTACTTCCATACTTTTTTCTTTATCTTTTTGGGAAGCAAGCATTCTAATGAGGAAATGTCACCCCCATCAGTTGCTGCTCCCAGATTGGGTGCAGCATACACCCCTTTCTGGACTTCCCCTGCCCCCATGGCCACCTCAACAGCGCTACCCTTTCCTGCTCCTGTGCCGGCCGAACCACTTAACCAGACCCTGGATGCTGATTTCTTTCTATGGGTTCTCCTCTTTTTACATTTCTGTAGAGTTGTTTGTATTACACTTACTAGGTCAAGCTCCCTGTCGCTATCTGATGTGGAGCTTTTGGATGTAGTGCTCGAAAGATCCCGCGTCCTGGAACCCCCCATATACTTATCGGAAGAAGTTGCCTGCACTAGGATCCGTCCTGCATTGACTTCCACTATGGGTGCTGCATTGTTCATCCCGCTGTGTGAAGCCTTGAGGCGTTGTCTGACTACCCATGGGCCATGCTGGCTGACTTGATCAGGGAGGACCCTGATGAGCTCCTCCATCTCGTCGCTCTTCTTCCTTGTTTCAGACACCTGCTGTGTTGACACAGCACGTTTGCTGCACCATGTGGAAACTGCAGCTGTACCTTCCACTCCTTTCTGCTTCTGAGCCATGGTCGAAACCTTGACCACCAAAGCCTTGGCTGTTACCTTGGCTGATGCCAGTGCCTGAGTCATGGATCCTCTTCCTTGCTCCTCTGTACACCGCCTACCGTGTGTCCTGCTCTAGCTGCCACTGTTCTTCTTAGGCATGCCTGCAGTGTGGAAATTTCTATGAGAGGCAACAAGAAAGAGAAGGTCATCTACTGCATGTCACACCCCCCCCCCCTCCACTCACAGTGACCTAGAATCTTCCAGAAGCCTGCATATGTCACTGTGGTGTTCTAATTTTTCTCTTCATTAAATCTTTTTTTTTAACCTAATACTCTTCATGTCCAACACATACACATATCCAACTTTATTGTTTATATACACCCTTAAAAAAACAACAAGTCCATAGCAAGTCCTAGCCCTTACCTACCCCTACCATTCCCCAAGATTCCCTCTTCCAATTGCATGCAACTGCAGTTCTAAACTCTGCCAGTAGAGGGCAGCCTTATCTCATACAATTAGCACATAGCAGAAACACACATAACAGAATAAGTGATCACAACCTAAAGTTAAAATAAAAAATATTTGGCCAAATTTAAACCGAGACCCCAAGAAGCCAGACTCCACATGCAGTGCAACACCAGATAAATAAGAGATGCAATTGCCCATATTGTGTAAAATATAAAGATTCAATCACTCAATTGAAAATAAAATTATTTTTTCTACCTTTGTTGTCTGACCATTTTATTCTCTGATCATGCTGGTTCTGATCTGAGGCTTCTGCTTTCCTGTATTCTCTTAGCACTCTTCCTATGGTTTATGGTCTATCTGCCATTTCTTGTCTCTTCTTTTGTTTACCCGAAGACACTCCATCTGACAATAGTACTCATGCAGATCTCTCATACTTGACCCCGGTAGAGAATGGGTAATTATGATGTTTATTACATGCTCATTATACTATGCCGTATTTATTATCACGATATTTGGCATTTTTATTCTGGCATTTTTATTCTGCTCTTTAATTAATTTCTTACCCACGGCATTATAGATATTCTTGTTCACATCTAATTAACCAAATAACCATGTATATAGTAGCCATGTATATAGTTTTTTGTCTATAGTTACCCTGATTTTCACCAAGTTTATGTACCTTGTTCTATGTAAAAAACCAATGCTGCTTGTACCATTGTGTTTATATTTGTTCATATGTAAACCGCACTGAATTAAGAGCGCGGTATATAAGAGAAATAAATAAATAAAAATAAATAAATAAACCTTTCTTTCAGTGCTATATATATTCTAGCTTGCCATCTTATTTTTTAGACTTCTAGTATTTGCAAACAGGCATTTTAGAGATTGTATTTTGTTCATATTAGCAGTCTGGATATCAGTTGACAGGAGTAATTTGGAATTTTTCAACTCTGTCTGCTCTTTATTTACAGGCATTTGAGTTGCTTTTACCTTTATTGGAATCTCTCTTTCGGGATGTCCTAACTTCTCTGTTTTGCTACTACCCTTCAAAGCTACATCATTCTGAATCATACACTCTTGGGTGACTGTCGACTTTCCTCCATTATCTAGTTTAAAAGCTTCTCTATCTCCATTTATTGGTTAATCCCAACAGCCTGGTTCCGCCCTGGTTAAGGTGGAGCCCTTCCTTTCGGAAAAGCCCCCCTTTCCTTTCCCAGAATGCTGCCCAGTTCCTAACAAATCCGAAACACTCTTTCTTGCACCATTGTTTCATTCGTGCTTTGAAACTCTGGAGCTCTGCCTGCCTCTTGGGTTCTGCAAGCGGAACGGAAAGCATTTCTGAGAATTCTACCCTGTAATTACTGGATTTCAACTTTCTACCTAAAAGCCCTCCTTCCTACACTTTTCTATGCCATCAAAAACCTTATCTAGATGGCGGATGACGTCTGCCATCTTCGCACCAAGCAGGCAAGCTACTAGGTGATCCTCACAATCACTAGCCACCCAACTATTTACATACCTAATGATCAAATTGCCAACTATAATGACTGTCGGGTGTTGTGCTGTGGGGAAAGGTGAAAGTGGTCGGCGGACGGGGATCACGGCTCCTGAATGGAGCCTGACCAAGTTAGCCGGGCAGGGGCCTGTACATGCAGGCTGATGGGAATCAGGTCCCTGCCTGCACGTACAGGCCTAGACGTGTTTCTGACCCACGGGGGCTAGATGTGTCCTATGGGATCAGAATCAGGTCTATCGCTGTGCGTCTGGTTCCAACCAGATGCACAGAGGCCAGGATGTGCAGAATGGAATGTGCCTCTATTGCTCTTTTTAATATTTCTGTAGGGGTGTTTATTAATGTTTCTTTACCTTACAACCTTCCCTCGCCTCTGCTTTCTGTTCTTTAAAACTGCATCTTATGTTTTTCCAGACTGCGGACACACCAGTTCAAAACATAATTGTGACAACCATTTTTCAATATGAGATGCATTGAAGAGCAGAGCAGAATATTTTCTAAGTCCTGGCCTTATTTTGCATTTCCACTGGAGTAGCAAGGACATCTGAGGGAAACACTGAAAATGTACCTGGCCCTTTCCTGAATAAGCTTTATATATCTCTGTGGCTGACCACGCCTCTGCTATGCCTTGCTCTGAGATCCCTGCGCTAGCACCATGGACATGCAGGGCTGCGTGGGTTTCAGATTACGGTCTTAGACGTTTTCGTTAGAAAAGCATCTATGGAGCACATCCAAACGGCTTTCTCGTGTTATGGAGTGACTTCCTAGGTGAATTACTTTTGCAACATATGTACAAATTTTGTCATACTGAGGCAGTTTACTGAATCAGAAAAATACATAGAGGAGTGAAAAAATAGTACTAGTGGGGGACGGAGGGGAGGAAGAGAAAGAAAAGTACAAGTAGTGCCTCTCTCTCTTCCCCTCCAAATGAAGCCTGAAAGAGGTGAGCCTTTAGCATGGATTTGAAAAGGGGGAGCGATGAAACCTGACGTAAAGATACAGGTAGTTTGTTCCAGGCATAAGGAGCAGCAAGGTGAAAGGATCAAAGTCTGGAATTGACTGTTCAAGAGAAGGGCTTAGAGAGAAACAAATTATACAATCTCCTTATTGGTAGAAACAAAAACAAAGAAATATCAGAGTCAACATACATTTGTTCATTATGTACATTGACTACACATAGTCAATAAGTAAGAGACTGATTTTCCATTTTCTCCTCCTGATAAACCCACCCTCCATCCTCCTCATCCATCAAAATTAGCAGAATTCAGACCAAACACAAAAGCAAATAGAGAATAGAAAATTGCTATCCCCATCCTCTTCTGGTGACTAACCTGTCACTAAAATCAGAGGAACCACAAATGACTTTTCTCAAATATTAAGTAGTAAAGGTTGTTGATGAGACTTCCACCATTCTTCAAACCTTGGTTGTCTTCATACAGTCCTGCTTCTCTGATGATTTGCTCTGTATATAAATTAAGCTTAAGATACAATGGCTAAAAAATCATATTTTCTCTCCGGTAATCAATAAGGAAAAGTCTCTCTTTTCAAATTTTGCAACAGAGGACTGATCTCTTTGTGGAATTTTCACAAGCACGTTTATCATTTAATAATGCTGAAATTGTTCTGCGAGGTGACTTTAATGCTGCACTTAATGAACTGGCTGATAAATCCTATCCTGGTAAAAACCCAAATAGGAAAATGAATCATCAATTCCACAATCTACTTGAATGCCTTTGTTTAGTAGATGTATGGAGATGCAAAAATCCTATGGCTCGTGAATATACTTTCTTCTCTTTCCCGTATAAATTACTTTTGTGTGTCCAGGTCATCATTATCAAAAATAAAAGATTGTAGTATAATGCTTATGCATATATCTGACCATGCAGTGGTAGTTCTGGAATTCCTAACTTGTACACCATCTGATCTTAAACTGCCCTGGCGTTTTCAGAACAATTTACTTCTGGAGACGCTGATAGTTAAAAAAAAATAGGTGACCATAGCACGCCTTCTTTCAAAATAATGAAAATGAGCAAATGCATTATGGCATCATCTAGGAGTCTTTCAAGGCTACTCTGTGGGGTGAGATTATCAGCCTTTCTGCCTGGCTGCATAAAAGTGAGGTGGAACGATCTAGGAAACTAGAGGAGGAAATAACTCGCTTGGAGGGGATTCAATAGGTCTGTTATATCTGACCAATTGTTGTATTGTTTCAGTGTAAACTGCACTGATGACAAATAGCGCGGTATATAAGAAAATTAAATAAATAAATAAATAAATTGCATTGTCATTATGAATACAACAAACTTCTATTCAGACAGGCTAAATGTGATATGTTTGTGCAATGCACAGGTTATTACATGGGTAATAATAAAGTAGGGAAACCTCGGGCGCATTACTTGAAGGTATGGAAAGCTAAAAAGCATATCACTTCCATTCGGGCGGAGAATTCACTACTTTTTACAAAAATGGAGGATATGATAAAGACATTTGTGTCATATTAAGAAATTGGTGAAGGTAGCCTACTATAAATTACATTTGCTTAAACGTTTAAGGCCATATCTTACTTCCAATAATTTTTGCACCGTTATTCAAACGTTAGTGTTTTCTTCATTTCACTACTGTAATAGCCTCTTTTTAGATTTACAAGTAGGGATTCTTTGTTCTTTACAGACTGAAAAGTTTTGATGCACTCCTCATTACTGGGAATAGTTGTTCTGTTGATATTCAACAACAATTGTATGCCTTGCATTTGTTACCAATAAAATATTGTATACATTTTACAGTTTTGATGGTTGCCTTCAAATGTATTAATCAGCTTGCTCCAACTAATTTGTCTTCCTTACTCACATTGTCTTACCCTCGAGGTCTTTACGATCCCAAGATGCTAACTTGCTGGTGGTTCCAAATTTTAAAGAAATTCATTATCAGACTTTGCAGAATATAATTTTTCATTGTCTATTCCTGTTTTATAGAATGTGTTACCTGCAGATTTACGCAAGATTTCAGAATTGCTCTTACAGCAATTGAAAGCTCACCTTTTTAAACAGGAATTCCCTACACTTTGTGGATAATTGCAAATTAATTATTGTTTCTGTTTATATTGGGGGGTCATTCCAATTCGCGTTTAGCAGGGATATATGTCCGGGTTGGACATATCCCCGCTAAATGCCAGGATGCCAATTCCAGTAAAACAACTCCCCACACATACTGCAGAGATGTGCGGGGAGATCTGGATGGGGGCAGGAGGAGGTGAGCCAGAGAAGGAGTGAGGAAGGGGAGTAGGTGGGATCCTGACACCAGATTACAGGGCCAATTCCAGTGTCAGCCTTGTACGTCTGGGGTCAACGATCTAGACTGGGGATTTATTCCATCTCGGAGATGGAATAAATCCCCCTTGATGTCAGTGACCAGCCCAGCCAGGACCCAATATGCAGGTGAGCAGGGCAGGGAGTTCCTGCAGCCCGATCCAGATCTTGGAAGGCCCGATTGGGGGGGTCGGGCGGTGGGGAACAGGACATTTGATGCGGTGTGGGTGATCAGTGCTCCAGTATGGAACCATGGTGCCATGGCAATGGGACGCCATTGCACTGCGGCTCCATGCAGGAGTTCAGGCTGGGCTAGCTGGGCAGGATCCAGGATATCCAGCGGGCTGGAATCAGGGTACGTCCTACCCATCCAGGATGGTTGTACCGGATTCTGATCCCATGGGGATGTATAGCGCCCATGGGATTAGAATCAGGTGCAAATCCGGTCCATCCATATTCTGGACATCTGGACGTGCCCCGAACGGAATTGGCCTCATTATGTTATGAGAGAAGTATTTTTTGTTTATTATTAATTTGATGTTTTATGTTTATGTTGCACTGGATTTAATTAATTTATCTTTAATATTCATTTTATTTGTATTACTATGTATGTCTGTGGAATATAATATTTTTAAATAAAGAAATTGTATAAGGTTCTGTTCTCCATTACTAATCAGGTCAATAAGGAGCACAGAGAGAGAGGTATTTGTATTTAGAAGATAGTCCTAAACTCTCTATGCAGATGGGGGATCAGATAGGGGCACCTATAAAACTTAGAGAAATTTTATCTGTGATAAAAAAAATCTTCCTAAAAACAAGGTTCCAGGTCCAGATGCTTTCATAGTGGAATTTCATCAACAGTTTGCTCCAAAATTGAAAAATGTATATTATAGTTTTTTAATGCTGCGTCTGTCTTCTTTGAGATTCACAAAGGCTAATGTAGTACTAATTGCTAAACCTGACCGGGATCCAACATTTGTAAGTAATTATAGACCAATCTCTCTTGTGAGTGTTGATTATAAAATCCTAGCCAAAATACTTACTATGGAATCTAGCCAAGTAATGGACTTCTTAGTTGACATTAGACAAACTGGATTCATAAAAAGAAGATACATTGGAGATAACACAAGGATATGTAATGGTATCTTGGTTTTGGCAGCTAAAGAAAACTCTCCAGCGATGGCATTATCTCTTGATGCGGAGAAGGTATTAGGATAAAATTACCTTATTTATTCAGAGTTCTGGATTGGTATAGTTGTGGTTCAACTTTTGTCAATTGAGTCAGTTCTCTAATCCTTTCCTTTCTCTCAAATCCAGGTAAATGGTTCCTTATCTTAACTGGTGCCTCTGTGCAGAGGGACTCAATGGGGTTGTCCTCTCTCACCATTCCAATTCAATTTAGCATTAGAACCGCTCTTATATAGGATTGAAAAAGACCATAGCATTGTTGGAATTGCTGCTAATGCTGGAATATGTAAATATGCAGCTTATGCTGATAATATTCTACTATT
This sequence comes from Ichthyophis bannanicus, assembly GCA_033557465.1. Taxonomy (NCBI): domain Eukaryota; kingdom Metazoa; phylum Chordata; class Amphibia; order Gymnophiona; family Ichthyophiidae; genus Ichthyophis; species Ichthyophis bannanicus. Next base: position 1,043,053,803 of record CM066032.1, on the reverse strand, counting down.
CTTGATAAAACCTTGCATCAGTTCATAAGTTGCTTATAACAGTAGACCATTTTTCTGTTTTTGGGATTTAAGGTCAACTGGACCAAAAGTAAATTGCTTCCTTTGAATGGTCTTGTCTCGCGGGATAACTTGAAGGCCTTTCCATTTAATTGGACATCAAATTCCATTAAGTATCTTGGAGTTTACTTCTGTGCACTTTCTGCTGATACCATCAGACAGAATTGTGAGGCCATGCTTAAGGAATTAAAAGGAAAAATACTATGCTGGTCCCTACTGCATCTTTCCTAGTGGAGATGACTGGAATCTATTAAAATGATGATTTTGCCAAGCATGGTGTACAAGTTGGGAATACTCCGAGGTTATTGCCAATCTTCCTTTTATGCACAATTGGACAAAATGCTTTCAAGGTTTTTATGGACAAATAAGAGACCTCACATTGCTTTGGCTACTTTAAAAATGTCTAGCGATAAGGGTAGAGTAAACTTCCCAGATTTCAAAATCTACCACACTGCAATGCTTTTAAGATATGGTACTGAATGATTACTTGATGATTCTCAAGCACCAAGGTTGGCAATGGAGAAAGTTTTAATAGGTCATTTTTTTCTTTCTACTTTACACACCATGGAGGCTCCTCACTCAAAAGTAATCTCCCCAATATTATACAGTACAAACAAGGCACTTAAAGAATTAGATGCTTGTTGTACATCTCAGTACTCAACTTCTGATAAAGCTTCTCTGTGGTACAATTCCTGGATATGGATTAAAGGTAGAAAGATTTTCTGGAAAGGGTGGTTTAACAAAGGTTTATATGCAATTGGACAATTATTTATAGATAGTATCATAGTGAACCAAGAATATTTGATGATAATCTTTGGGCTTTCTCCTTCCCAAGCACAGAAAATCATGACTTTGTGCTTAGATCAGGCTTTATCCTGGTCTGGAGGCACTTGCCCAGTGTCTGATCTGCCTAGTTTATGTGAAATGATCAAAGCAGAGGGCAAATTAACTTCATGTTTCTATTCTAAGTTGCAGAGTGTCAAGTGTATCCCTTTAATGGAATTGTGATGAGCCTGGGAGAAAGACACTGATACATCTCAGGAAGCAATCAATTGAAATTTGTTTTGGAGACATACTGTACATCCAATGATGTCTAGTGGTCTTGCACAATCATTCTACTTCCTGGCTCACCATGCCTATTGGACTCTGCGTAGATGATTGTGTTTATCTCTGCTTGTAAAATAAAAAAAATAAATATGGAGAGAAAAAAATTAAAAAGGCATATACAAGATGAAATCATCAGTGTAGACATGATAAATAATACCATACTACTGGAGCAAAGAACAAACATGAGACACATACAAATTAAATAAGCGCCGATAATGCTGATCCCACTGGGACCCCAAGTTATCAATGACCAATCTGAAAGTCTACAGCTTATCCTAACTTGCTGATAATAATCAGTCAAATATGACTAGAATCAGGACAATACTTTCCCTGTAATACCACATGCTTGTAACATCTGGATCAGCAGCGTTGGGTTAACTGAATCAAAGGTAGGTGGTATATCGAAAAATACCATCATCACAGCAGAACCTACCTGATCCCAGAGTACACCACAAATTGTAAAACATCGACATCACATTGCAAAATAAAAGCCATGTTCCCTTTTTTTAGTAGCTTGACTCCTCGCAGTAGTACTGTAAGATTACTGTTAAAAGGCCAGAAGAACCATCTTGAATCCATGTGCTGATGGGGCAGGAGCATCCAGGGATTGCTTCAATCCCCCCCACACCCATTAGAAACCAAAGAAACCTCTTTCACAGCTGAGAGAGGGGTGGAGATGGGAAAGTCATGGGTCTTGTTGAGGGTTCCAGGAGGGTCAGGAGTAGGGGCTTTTAGATATGTGTCAGGGAATGTTCAGAAGGAGGAGGTCGAGATGTGTGCTGCTGGGATTGAGGGGATTGAGGGGATTCACCAAGTTCTAAGCTGGTAGCTGACACTTGCGCATGGCTCAGGACAGATGTAAAACACAATGTGGATTTTTTTTTCTCTTATGCATATTCCCAGTGTGAAATGGAAAATACTCAAGTAGATGTTTGGCCAGCCCAAGCTATGCCCAAACCATACTCCCTTGGAATCTCTGTATGGTGCTTTGTAAATAGCAGCTTTCTGAAATTGCTGTTTACACATGGAGATGCATCTAAAATAACCTCTAAAATTGTACAATGATAGGAACATTATCATCCTGGAACTGCTTTACAATTTGAGCATATGCAACTTGTAGGGTGGTGAATTTTGTTGATTGGTCTGAAAATACTGATGTGCTTCATTCATTCATGTGGAGGTTTCTTGAGAAGAACGGGTCATCTTAAACCCCATGATCTAAAGGAAGGATGATCTTTGGGCATTTGAATAGTGTTTCCCAGATAGGAATTTAAATATCGTTCGACTATTAGTAGTATGAAGTAGGTGAACAGTGGCATGAAATTCCACCTCTGCCTTAATTTACACTGATGTGACTACATGAGATTGCTTTGGGCACTTCTTTCACTCTATTTCTGATATTTCTGACATTTAGAAAGTAGTGTTGCATCTCTGAAATGTGATAATGAGCCTCATGGATATTATAATGAGTCTGCAAATGTATGTGTTTGAAATTTTTCCAAATCACAAATGGAGTTGAATTGAACTCTCAAGATTTTAACAGGGAAGGACATTTTATGAAACGTGGTGAATAAAAATTGTTTTGATTCATTTACATGTAAAATATCGTTACTGAATATGAATCTCAGATTATATCTACTCATTTTATATTTATAATTTCCTATCATATATTTGATAGATCTTACATTTTGAAGGCTACAATGATTTGGTTAGCATGGAATTCACTATCTTTTACCTAATTTGTGCATTTTGCTTTAAATGCAGGCTAATTTATCGCATCTAGCTAAGATATGAAATCCTCTCTTTTTGAATTCTTCCTTCTCTGCTAATTACCATCCAGCAGCTACATCAAATCCCTTATTGAGAGAGAGGCCAAATCAAACCTGTGCATCCCCAGGCCATCCGGATATCCAGATATCTGGATGGGCTGGTGATGCACCTGATTCTGTTCCCACAGGGGCTAGACGACTCCATGGGAGCAGAATCGCGGCATAGTGGCTGGATGTCCAGGTTGTGCCCAGATTCAGGCACCCTGGATGTCTAGCCACATCCCCGGCTACCTCAGCCTGGCTCCTGCAGTAGCCACATTCCCAGTGGCAACATCAGACTCTTCGTTCCTCACAGCCTGACTCCCTATCGGGCCTTCCATGGTCAGGGTCAGGCTCGGGACACCCCCTAACCATTTTTTTACGTCCTGATTCCGGCATCCCACGACGTCCAGGGGGACTTATTCCACATCCGAGATGGAATAAATCCCCCATTTAAATGGCCAACCCTGGACGTACAGGGTCGACCTTGGAATTGGCCCTGTACGTCGGGATCATGGTGCCGCCCTTAGCTCGCCCTCATTCCACCTCCAGTCCATCCCCTCCTGCCCACAAACTGAGCTCCCTGCACAACCCTCTGCTACATGTGGGAAACCATTTTTCCTGCTCAGCAATCCAGGCGTTTAGCAAGTGGTACGTCCGGATTGGACATCCAGCCCTGCTAAACATAGATCGGAATCTACCCCATAGTGAATAAAATTAGAGACATCCTCTCAGGATGACTCTGTCAATGTTCTCTTTGTCTGGGACAAAACCCAAATACTTCACTTAAGGATTTATGCAACATACTTGAATCTCCCACAAACTCATGTCTCCAGTGGTGTTTAATGTAGACACTGTACTACAAAGCTAATCCTTTGGCTAAGTAAGCAAGAAGGAAAGAGAAAATTGGGAATCTAAAATGCCTTTAAAATATGTTTTTCTTTCTTTCAGTTGGGATATTTACGTTCCTAATGATCATTCAGATGTCACTTTGGGCCAAAAAGAAACACAAGCTATACCTGAAGAAAAGTAATACTTACATGCAACGAAAATCAGCTGTAATTCCATTTATTCTGTAAAATCATTCAATGAGTCTATGAAAATGTTACCTTATAGAGAGCTGATAAGATCTTCAAATACTATTGTAACTGCATAATTTTAGATGTAACTTTTCCAAGTGAAGTGAAATCAAGTGAAAATAAAATGGCATAGAATCTGGTTGTCTAAGAAGATATTTTCATTTAAGTATTATAAACCTAAGAGCTTTGTTGACGTGCACTGCATTCTTTACTGAAATTGGATGATATGGTCTGGTATTAAAAATGTTCATCAATTTCATTGGGAAATACATCTTCAGACCAAAGAGGTACATACATACAAGGTCGTGTATTCCTTTTACAAGCCTGATCATGTTGGTACAAAAGCAGCAATAATGTTTTTTCCTCCCTTTTCCATTCTCCTTCAAATAAATTATCCAAAGTCAATCTAATAAGAAATCTATTTAACCAGATATTTAGTATGGATAATCACAACATTCCTCATATATTGTTAGTGTAGTAAAATATGGATCCAAAACAATGAATGATTTCTATTTATTGCTAACTGTAGCAGTAACTTTTTTTGAATGATCTGACTGTGTAGACCAGTAATTAGCAGCCTAGGGCCCAATATTTTAAACCATTTATCTGGTTAGCAGTACCCACTAACGGGATAAATGACACTGACCGAGGTCAGCCACTGATTATCCTGATAATGCCACGGAAAATCATCACAGACTACCTCAGCAGTATCTAGAGAGTGCCAAGGTGTTCCAGAGGTGGAGTTGGAGCGGAGCAGTAAATTATCCAAATAGCAGTGATTTTCAGTGCCACTAGTCAGATAACAATCCACATAACTTAGGACTGCAAAATAGCAGAGCTTAAAATTGCCATTATCTGGATAATAAAGAGAGCGCTGGCATACCTTCATTGTCAGTGTTACTATCCAGATATTGGCTAGCATCTGGCTATATCTTTAAATGCCACTGCCAGCCAGTTGGGTTTCCAAGATATTCACAATCAACATGTAACTAAAAGAACAAGTTGGTGAGTCCTCTGCATTTTAGCTCAATTTATACTCAAGCCATAGTTATAATTCAATTAAAACCCTGACAAAAGAGAAATATAGCCCTACTGAATAAACAATTCAGACAAAAAGGATATATTTTGATTATTTATTCAACAACAAGATTCAACAGTAAATATCCTTTGTAAATATATATATATATATATATATGTGATCCCCTTGATTCACTATCTAATGGAACCTCCTTGTACATAAAATAGCTTCAATTAAACATTTCCTGCAACAGTTGGTCAGTCCCCTGAGGAATTTTGGCCCCGTCTTCCATGTAGAAATAGTTATACTCTGTGACATTTAAGGAATATTTTGTAGCAGCAGCTCACCTCAGGTCTTTGCCATAAGATTTCAATAGGGTTTAGGTCAAAGCTTGATTTCATAAATCCTCCCCAAAAAAATCTCTTTTTCAGCCATTCTATAGTAATGTTCAGGGTCACTGGCATGCTGCATAACCCACTTTTTTTCAGCTTCAGTTCATAGACAAATGACCTGACATTTCTCATAAAATTTCCTGATATAAAGCAGAAATTTCAGTTCCATCAATGAAGGCAGGTCATCCAGGTCTTCATATGGCACAATATTCCTACACCATGATACCTCTCTCACCATGGCCAGTGCAAGGAAATGGGGCGCCCTAGATGAACCTCATCCCTTGCACCCCAGCACCCTGCGGAATCCATTGCCATGCCACCACTGCCACTCTCTGGGTCCTTCAGCAGTAGTAATGGCCACAAACAGCCCCATGATGCTTACTTTACAACTTTTGTGCTGCAAGACTGTTTGCTTATGCCTCCTTGGACCACTCAATGCTGACTTCCTATTTGTAAACAGGAAGTCAGCATTGGGCATCAGAGGGGATCAAAGCAAACAACCCCATGACTCCAAAGTTGTAAGGTAAGCACCGTGGAGCTGATCGTGGCCATTGCCACTGCTCCAGGTCCTGAGAGGGGTAACAGCAGTGGCAATGGGTACCCCTGGAGGGCCGGTGCTCTAGGCAACATCCTAGTTCACCTGGTGGTGGCGTTGGCCCTGTCTATCACCATTCCTGATAGCTGGGATGAAGTTCTTACTTTCAAAGACCAGAGTTGTTTTTTGACAAATTTTATTTATTTTTATTTAGCTGCATTTATAACTCACTTTTCACCGAGTCAAAGCGGTTTAGACAAAAAGGGGAGGGGGGAGACAAAGATCAGTATAGGGGGGGGGGCCATCACCAGGGCGCCAACAGTGGAGATCTGAACAAGGAGTAACAGTGCTAGACAGTTGACATAAAACTCTTAGGGGCATGTTTACTAAAAACCGCTAATTTGCGCGCCGCAAAATAGCGCACGGCAACGCAGCATTGAAACGCACATAAACGCGTTTAAACACCCCGCACACGTGCGTGTCACCCCCGCACAGGTACGCGGCACACTAACGGGCCCCGTACAAGTGCGGGCCCGCAAATGTACGATAGAGGCGTGGAACGGCTAAAGAAGGGCGGAGGAACGCCCCGGAGAGGCGGAGGGACGGGGTCAATGGGTGGAGAGTGGGAGGGGAGAGTCTCCCCGCACAGTACCGGGCCAGAATTTCCATGTAAAAACTACCGCGAGTGAAACACTCGCGGTAGAAAGCATTTAAAGGGAAGAGAAACCATTTCCGTCATCAATGTACAGCAAAACCGGGGAAACCTGCAAAACGTCAGCAGTGTGATACATGTGCACAGAACAAAAGTGCAAATAAAAAGCGAAAATGACCACAAACAACATCTAAAACATTAAAAGTCTGCGGGGGAACAGTGCTAGCAATGGGCACAAATAAGAAACACACCCAGGAAAGTTTACAAAAAAATGAATGAACCATGGAAAGGTGTATGGAGGGGAGACTCAACCAAAAAAAACCAACCCCACTTTTGTAGCTGTCCTGGGAGTGTCCCCCATGTATGTTCATGAAAATCTCTGTAGGCCATGTTGGTTATATCTTATCGCCCCTTTCCGTGGTCATGTCTGGGTATGATTTGTACGTTTGTCACCGGACAGGGTGAAGGAGCCCATAGTAAAATTGTGCAGAGCAGGGTGTGTGACCCCATCCTGCCAGTTTTATCATCCCCAGGTACTGCACCATCTCTGTGGCAACAGTGTAGTGCAGTGGACAGAGCCAGTACCTATAAGACCATAGGGTCACAGGTTCAAATCCCATCTGGGGCTCATGGCAATATGTTCTCCACCACTAATCAGAGATATGGAAGACACCCCTTGTTTTGCAGAGAACATTAGCATGTTGCAAACATCCTTCTTATACTCCACACCGCACACACATCAGAACAATGGGCATCAGCCACATCCGAGTTGCCCAAATGCAGTCCTGGAGTGGCTCCACTCAATTAGGACATATGCTTATGCTAAGATAAGGACATGCTAGTATGTTGGTGGGACTGTACAGATGGTGGAGAGGGAAGTGGCTGCCAGCCACAGCATACATTTGACTAGCGAGGTGCAGGCTGCCACCGTCCACTAGTGACAGACAGCCCCTGTTGGATGTACAGTCATGGACGTCCCAGGGAACTCCGCCAAGCTGTAGATACACAGTGGTGCAGTGTACACAGAAAGTGTATGAAACAACAGAAGGTCACAGGTTCAAAGTTCGGCTGGGGATATTGCCAATCATGAGCACATATTTTACTCACAAATAAACCATGGTAGTAAGCAAAACCTTTAAGGCAGAGGACAGTGGCCTCAGTAAAACCCCCAACATTTACCATCACAACCACACACACCATGAACAGGGCGATCACCTAGAGCAGAGTATCCCAAATACAGTTTTGGACGACCACACAACAGTCAGGTTCCATGCTGCCTCTAATACAAATGACTGTGCTGCATATCTATGTACCACCCTCATGTCATGCAGATGTAGCACATGCATATCCAGGAGGGACAGCATAAAACTACAACAGTGTCAGCCACACCATGAGATGATGTGGGAATGCCTGATGAAAAGCACCAGCCAACAGGCCCTGACACACCCACGCCCACAGGCTGCATTGGACAATGCATCCTGGAAAGGCAGGACATTGGGCCCTGCCTGTAACCGCCAATAGTAGCAGTTGCAGATGTCACCAATGCCACCCCACACCTGGGGACATGGTACACAGCTATCTAATGTCATCATTGAACACAGTGAAATATGGATGTATATGTTCAGCACATTTTGCCCATTGAGCACCACATGACAATCATGCAGATGTGGGTCATGTGTGCAGCAGGTCTGTTGTATGACAGTGTGTACATCCTGGGTGGGTGACCCCCACCAGCTATGTGTAACATATCCATGCCTGTACTGTTCCCAGGACTGTTGTGTCGCATAGGGCTGTTAAACCACTTGATTGTACCACACAAGACGACCAACCCTGGTAATGGTCACAGCAATGTGAAACATCAACATACACTCACAAGAAAGGCAGGGCTAAAAGATAGGCATGTTGGAAGGGTTTCTGGCTCATGCAGCATAACATGTGCATGAGTCAACATTGCTGAAGGAGAGAGCATGTGTCCCCACACCAATGGATATTTTCCCCTAGGTAGTCACCCCAAACCCATAATGCACAGCATAGGTAGTTGCATACATGCACAGTGGATGTTCAACAACTGAGTGGCACCAGCACTAACAGGGCCTGCAGCATGTTAGCCGAGGTGTACTGGTATCAGTGGGGTCAGTGGCAGGTGGCCAGAGAAGATGGAGCCAGAGACCCTGACACGTGGGTGCACTGGCCCATAACAGAAAGGGCCGCTAGGACAAACAGACATGCTATTTGCAGGGTCTACATTGACTCAGTGTCCGCATGGTGGTGCAGGGGACACAGCCAGTGTGTTGTGGAGACAAAGATAACAAGTTCAACTCCCAGCTGGGGCCATCGGCAACACAGTGCACATATTTTATCCACCAGTAAACCGTTATTGGGAATAAAACCCACACCTGCAGAGAAGAAAAGTTCTTTCTGAGGATTGTTATTTTACCATAAGTAGCTCATAGCCCTCAGAAATGTCCAACACCTACAGCAGAGTACACACAATGCAGTACCGGAGGGCCACATGTCAGTTAGCTGTGATGCTGTCCCCAATATAACGCCTCTTTATCATGGTGGTGTACGCCTACTGCTGGCAGAGGGGGCAGTGGCTGCTGCACCACAGCAGATGCTGGCCTAGCTACCCTCATGTGGCTGCAGTCCAATCCACCAGACAGGCACTGTGTGACAAACAGCCATGGACTCCCCCGGGAATGAGCTGTTGCTGTGCTAAGACGGTGGTGCAGTACACATAGCAAGTGCCCCAAGAGCAGAAGGCCCTAGGTTCAAATCTCAGCTGGGGCACCTGCCATCCCACCCCCCATTTTCTTTCACATGCACAAAACCTGCTATTAAAGACTGCAATTCCCCTGCTGATGAGAGAAGCGTTGGAAAAGACAACTTATTTTACAATAAACAGCACACACCACATAAACATATGCCTCGCCCACAGTACAGTCCCCCAAATGCAGCCATGCAGGCACAAAGAACACCCATGTTCGCTGATGTATCCAATAAAGATGCGTGTGCTGCAAGTTAATTGAACACCACCATGGTATGAATCTGTCTGAGAGGCATATTCATCACGGACATCATGAAAACCTGACCAGTGTGTGTGCCATATTGCCTGGGTTTTCTGAAAATATGGCCTACAGCAGTGGGCAACAGGGCCAGAAACAGCTGCACCTGCAGGCCCCAATATCTGATGACCAATGCAGTGGCAGGATGTTGGGCCCTGTGTGCCCCTCCAATAACTAGCATGTGCAGACATTACCAATCACACACTACACATGGCGATACCTCACACGCATATCAGAAGCCTGGTATGAGCAGTGACTGTTAGAAATGTCTATGCGAAGCACAAGCAGATCATCGAGCTGTAACATACCAACGTCTCAGATGTATGTACAATGTGTGTCAGGTCAGGTGCCCTCCAGAGATTGTCAGCCTGGAACATATCACAACAAATGTACCCCAACGTTGCCATACCCCCAGTGTGCCCATTACTGTTGCGTTGGTCTCTGCTCCTAAATAACCGTACATCGTCTCACTGCTGTCCTAGGTGTAGGGAGTGTGTGTCTGTTGATCCAGTGTGTGCTGGCTGCCAACACCTCCCACAGCCCACAATGATAGCACCGTTGCCAGTATTGGTCTGCAAATACTGATTTTTCCCCAATCTGTAATCTGTAAATATGTATTTAAATGTTAAATGTAAATGTGAATGTAAATAAGTTTACCCCCAAAACAGTAACCATGTGTGCCGTGACCTCCCATTCCTCTATGTATATACTCCCCCACTGTCCTGATCGACTTATCCCAAAAGAAGAATCAAACCGCTACTGATCGCTGGAAGCAGCGGTATATAAATGTGTTCAAAATAAATAAAATAAAAATAAAATGTGCATAATGAGGAGCAAAGTACTCTGGGTATAGAACACACAGGGTGGCAGGAGCAGGATGCAGCTACACAGGGCAAATGTGCATGCCTAGGACCATGTTGTGCCTTGCTATCACCTCCACAAACATGGTGCCCATAGCATGTACGGTGAGGAGGCAACCCTCACCACGAATGATCAGTGATCACGCCATGGCTAGGTTACAACATATTGCCATACAGTAGTTCTCCTCTGTGATTTTTATGGGTTGTGTGTATATATAGGGGGCCCAATCACTGAGTCAACTGCATGGGGGTTGTGCAAACATCCCAGTAATGGGTGCACAGAGTGTCCCTGGTAGCATGCAGTATGGACCGTCAAGCGGCCTGAAAGCAGTTACCATGTGTTTGGCTGGAACACCTTGCAGGGTCAGTAGCTGGCCACACACTGTGGCCTCTGCTGCAAAATGTCAGATGGTGTTGGTTGAGCTGGGTGGCTCTGGCTCAGCTGTTTGTCTGCCTGATCTAGACATATGGATATGTTCAAAATTGCAGAGAGTGACCTGTAGGTACTGGGTACGACAGGCAGAATGAGGTTGCTGGCAACTGCTAGCACTGTAGTTGGGCTACAGAATGTGCATATTGTAATATTGTGCAAAGTGTGTTTGACAGGAAAGTGCAGGTGGTCAGACACATATAGCCAATGTGGCCAGAAATCTCCCTTACCCCTTCACATATATTATGAAGAGCAGGGCTCTCACAAAGGAGATGCACCCTTGGGTGAGCATTGTAGCCCACAAGGCCCAGATGGGTCAGGGAAATACAGATGCCTGAAGGAGGACTGTATACATCAACCTATCAGACATCGTCTGACAAGCTGATCTGATGTTCTTGGCCCTCTCAGCCAGGACAGGTGCTGTGTGTCTCACCTCACACTCAGGGTGATTAAAAGCCACACACACTGTGAGGTTCTGTACCCACTCTGTACCTGCAACACAGAAGGTCTGTCCACAAAACTATGTCCAGGTGCTGTGTGGTTGCACACCCTATCGTTGGAACATTAGTAGACTGCTGCTTTGCATGTGCAGTGCATCATGGGGGTGAGTGGACTGACGTTACCCTGTTAACTGCAGCACAAAGTCTGCCTAGGTCATATTGCAGACAGCCAGATAGTCTCATCACAACCCCAGAGCTGTAGTCCAGTGGTGACTGCAATGCCTCAGGAGCAAAAGGTTGTTAGTTCAAATTCTAAATGTGGTTCTACAAGGAAAGTATTTTATATATCCTGACTTTGGCCCATAGACTCCACCAGTCAGCAGTAGTGTGGGGAAACGTTCTGAAAATAAACATACATTGAACAAGGCAGTGTCACATTAGTTAAAATTTGTTTTTACAAGGTCCATGGGGGCTCTCAGGTGTGGAACGTGGGTAATGTCCTCAAGTACTGGCAACTTAAACACCATCACAGTGCATTAACCCAGGTAGACCCTATAAGGTGGTCTGTGGGGTACCTGCTGCTGACAGCACTGTGAGGATCTCACAACAACCACCAGTACTCCACAGTCATGGACATGTCATTGGCTGCACCCACCAATAACCTCACTGTATATGGACGTATGCAACCTCTGGCTCCCCATGCAGCAAGGTTAGGTGTGGGCCACAGCTAGATTGATAAGAACAGATGCCTGGCTGGCCAAAGAGGCAATCATGCAGACAGTGTGTTGTTGTTACCAGGGTTGTGGTGCTCCATCAGTGAGAATGGTGTATGACATATGATGTCTGCAGCAGTGTGAGTGTCTTGCCACCAGCAGCACCTCTGTAATGTAGAAAGGGCTCTGGGGCAAGTAATAATGTTGCAAAGTATGAAAATATATGTTGTGCACAGCATAGATGTAGATGGAAAGCACCATGGCCAATGGTGTTACAACGTATGATAATGTGAGCTGCCTGAGACAGGCACTCCAGAGCGCAAAAGGAAGATGTAAGCCATGATGCCTCGTTAAGCAGCCAATGTATCCACCATTGCGCTATATCTCAGCCCCCAGGACTGTATGCCAGCAGATCTACCAAATTGTAATGTGGATTGTGGTGACATGCTGTCCACATTGCCCCCTAATGTCTAACACGCAACCTATTTTTCCTGTGTAATGCACACATATGAACCCCCGCAAAACACCTATGGCAACCACCAAATCATTGATGTCTGTACATGGTGAGTCAACACAGAACAGAGCCAACTAACACACATCATGCCATATCACCAGGTTGCTTGACCCCTGACGCTGATGGTTTGTTTGCACCCATTGCTATCAGTGGCAGAGCACTATCTGCTATGTGACACACATAGCACACCTCATCTGACAATGGCCTTGGAATCAGTGCATATGTGTCCAGAGGTTCAAGACCACATTGTGTGAACAAGTAATATTCAGAATCATTAAATTATGTTATAGGGAGATGAGAGATACCTTGTAGCTATGTGAGCATGCAAACAACATGAAACCTATTTGTATTAATAAATGTAAAACATGTGTATGAATGATGCGTGCCGCTAATATTTGCACTTTTCAGGAGCGCAGCAATGCGGAACGCATGGGCAAGCAGTTATGAGGGCCGCAGCCATGCGGCGCGCACGTGCTTTCTCCGATACGCGCAAATGCGGAAGTGGCGTCGTTAGCGTTCGCGCGTCTACACGCCCACAAAAAAAATGGCGTCAAGGAGCAGGAAGCCCGCCTTCAGCTACAGGGAGCTGTGCCTCCTGGCCTCCCTTATTGGCCCGAAACAAACAATCCTTTTCCCAGGGCCCTCCAGGAGGATAAACATGGGGAAGGTGCTGAGGGCCTGGGAGAGGGTGACCAGGCGCTTTAAACCGTGAGGCAGACCACCCACGTGAGGTAAGTGAATGGCCACAGGTCACAAAACCATATACACAGACAGGGTTGATGTCAGCTGTCCATGCTGTTGTGTGTAAGTAGCCTAGATAAATTACGTGTAGTAGGGAAACCACATGCCAGATGCATTGTGTACCACATCTGAGTGTGTGCCCATGTAGCCATGTTCAGATCCATGTGCCCACAGAGGGCATGATGACCCCATGGCGTCATGACAGCTGCTGGCATTGATGTACTACAGACCACTGTAACACAGCTAGGCCAACCATCAGCCTAAGGAGTGTCTAGAATCACCATGTGCTGATGGAGGTATCTGCATCTGGAGGGTAACACATAGGGGCAACCATCAGGGGTCGTGGAACCTTCAGCACAAAGGCCCTGACGCACACAGGTGGCCAGGGGTTGTTAACAAATGTGGTATAATACATTCCCCTCCCCTCAGGGCTACAGAGAGCCACTCAAAGTGTGCCCTGGCAACCTGGAGATATAGATCTGCGCCCTCATGTACTATGAAACATAACCCATATCTCCAGGAGGTCAGAGAGGCCATCCAAGTGGGTCCCCTATCACCCTGGGCCTATGGTTGTGTGTCCTAATGTAGTTTGAACCCTCCTCCCTAACTCCAGGAGTGCAGAGAGGCCATCCAAGTGGGCTCTCTATCACCCTGGAGCTATGGATCTGTGTCCTAATGTAGTTTGAACCCTCCACCCTAACTCCAGGAGTGCAGAGAGGCCATCCAAGTGGGGTCCCCTATCACCCTGGGCCTATGGTTGTGTGTCCTAATGTAGTTTGAACCCTCCTCCCTAACTCCAGGAGTGCAGAGAGGCCATCCAAGTGGGCTCTCTATCACCCTGGAGCTATGGATCTGTGTCCTAATGTAGTTTGAACCCTCCTCCCTAACTCCAGGAGTGCAGAGAGGCCATCCAAGTGGGCTCTCTATCACCCTGGAGCTATGGATCTGTGTCCTAATGTAGTTTGAACCCTCCACCCTAACTCCAGGAGTGCAGAGAGGCCATCCAAGTGGGTCCCCCATCACCCTGGGCCTATGGTTGTGTGTCCCAATGTAGTTTGAACCCTCCTCCCTAACTCCAGGAGTGCAGAGAGGCCATCCAAGTGGGCTCTCTATCACCCTGGAGCTATGGATCTGTGTCCTAATGTAGTTTGAACCCTCCTCCCTAACTCCAGGAGTGCAGAGAGGCCATCCAAGTGGGCTCTCTATCACCCTGGAGCTATGGATCTGTGTCCTAATGTAGTATGAACCCTCCACCCTAACTCCAGGAGTGCAGAGAGGCCATCCAAGTGGGCTCTCTATCACCCTGGAGCTATGGATCTGTGTCCTAATGTAGTTTGAACCCTCCTCCCTAACCCCAGGAGTGCAGAGAGGCCATCCAAGTGGGCTCTCTATCACCCTGGAGCTATGGATCTGTGTCCTAATGTAGCTTGAACCCCCCTCCCTAACTCCAGGAGTGCAGAGAGGCCATCCAAGTGGGCTCTCTATCACCCTGGAGCTATGGATCTGTGTCCTAATGTAGTTTGAACCCTCCTCCCTAACTCCAGGAGTGCAGAGAGGCCATCCAAGTGGGGTCCCCTATCACCCTGGAGCTATGGATCTGTGTCCTAATGTAGTTTGAACCCTCCTCCCTAACTCCAGGAGTGCAGAGAGGCCATCCAAGTGGGTCCCCTATCACCCTGGAGCTATGGATCTGTGTCCTAATGTAGTTTGAACCCTCCTCCCTAACTCCAGGAGTGCAGAGAGGCCATCCAAGTGGGCTCTCTATCACCCTGGAGCTATGGATCTGTGTCCTAATGTAGTTTGAACCCTCCACCCTAACTCCAGGAGTGCAGAGAGGCCATCCAAGTGGGTCCCCTATCACCCTGGGCCTATGGTTGTGTGTCCCAATGTAGTTTGAACCCTCCTCCCTAACCCCAGGAGTGCAGAGAGGCCATCCACGTGGGCTCTCTATCACCCTGGAGCTATGGATCTGTGTCCTAATGTAGCTTGAACCCCCCTCCCTAACTCCAGGAGTGCAGAGAGGCCATCCAAGTGGGCTCTCTATCACCCTGGAGCTATGGATCTGTGTCCTAATGTAGTTTGAACCCTCCTCCCTAACTCCAGGAGTGCAGAGAGGCCATCCAAGTGGGCTCTCTATCACCCTGGAGCTATGGATCTGTGTCCTAATGTAGTTTGAACCCTCCACCCTAACTCCAGGAGTGCAGAGAGGCCATCCAAGTGGGGTCCCCTATCACCCTGGGCCTATGGTTGTGTGTCCTAATGTAGTTTGAACCCTCCTCCCTAACTCCAGGAGTGCAGAGAGGCCATCCAAGTGGGCTCTCTATCACCCTGGAGCTATGGATCTGTGTCCTAATGTAGTTTGAACCCTCCACCCTAACTCCAGGAGTGCAGAGAGGCCATCCAAGTGGGGTCCCCTATCACCCTGGGCCTATGGTTGTGTGTCCTAATGTAGTTTGAACCCTCCTCCCTAACTCCAGGAGTGCAGAGAGGCCATCCAAGTGGGCTCTCTATCACCCTGGAGCTATGGATCTGTGTCCTAATGTAGTTTGAACCCTCCACCCTAACTCCAGGAGTGCAGAGAGGCCATCCAAGTGGGTCCCCCATCACCCTGGGCCTATGGTTGTGTGTCCTAATGTAGTTTGAACCCTCCTCCCTAACTCCAGGAGTGCAGAGAGGCCATCCAAGTGGGCTCTCTATCACCCTGGAGCTATGGATCTGTGTCCTAATGTAGTTTGAACCCTCCTCCCTAACCCCAGGAGTGCAGAGAGGCCATCCACGTGGGCTCTCTATCACCCTGGAGCTATGGATCTGTGTCCTAATGTAGCTTGAACCCCCCTCCCTAACTCCAGGAGTGCAGAGAGGCCATCCAAGTGGGCTCTCTATCACCCTGGAGCTATGGATCTGTGTCCTAATGTAGTTTGAACCCTCCTCCCTAACTCCAGGAGTGCAGAGAGGCCATCCAAGTGGGTTGTCTGCCACCATGGAGATAGGTATGCATGTGACAGTGTTGGCTAACACATCCACCAATCCCCAGTTGTCTGTCCAGCCCATCACAGTATGCCACAGTCACCCTGGTGATATGGTGCAGTGTGAGGTTGGTGTTCAGTCAATTATCTGTACCACATGCAGGCCTGATACATGCATCTGGCGTCCAGGGTGTCACCATGTTGCAATGCTGTATCTTGCTGATGATATGCCGTAGGACACCCAATACCGTGGTGGCTAATAGCTTATTGTAACGGAGGTTATCTCAGTCCCATATGTCACCTAGGGTATAGTGGTCTGGTTGCAACTCACACCTGCCCTATGTGGCACATAGTCCAACACACGCACTGTACATGTATGGACATGTTATGGTAGATGCTGATATGGTTGTGCGTTCACAAAAGCTATCACACAGTAGCCTCGAGATGGAAGCCCAAACCCTTGCGAGAGGGACATGAGCACAGCTATGTATGCAGAATTGATGTTTACCTACACAAATGCCTACAGGCACAATGACCCTTTGTCTACATGTACCTCACAGCTGCCTCTGGGGGGTTCCAGACACACATCCAGGTTGCACACTACAGCCTATCATCCACAAATGTACAGGGGCCGAAACAGCACATATCCGTGTAATGTGTCATTGTCCGTAGTGTGTGCACGCACATCTCATAGAACCCTCAGGGACACAGGTCAGAGGAACATAAAACCACCCGAGAAGCTGGAAGGTGACAGATGCATGTCCACCATCGCCAGTATGCTGTGTCTCACAGTCGTCAAGGTACGTCTGATGTAGCTATCAGTAGCCCTATGACATACAGGACACACAACTCATGTGTTGGGTCAGGTAATTACATCCATGGCCATCTAGATATCCATGTGTCATGGACCTGCCCCCTGCCACGGTGCTTAGGGCAAACCACTCAATGTCACATGTATGTGAACACAAACATGTTTACCGTTACATCTGGGTGCCATTGCGTTTGGATTGCATGACATGTACAGTTAATGTGACCCCACATGTATCTAATGTAATACCTACTGGGCTAAAGGCCTCCCCATGGACATCCACATTGGCCAAACAAATGTGCCATGCCAATGCCATGTCTGTCAAGGGTGCCAAAGGGAGACGTCCCCATGCATTTAGGGAGACATGGACATTGCTCATAGGTGTCGCTGCACACATGTCCACACCCACATTGAGGCATGTATGTGGCACTGGGGACAGATATTCACCTGGAATAGGCATGAGGGCACTGACCCATATCTGTCTGTGATGCAGTGAGCAAGACAGTATGCGACTGCTCCCCCCCATCCACCATAAAAGCCTATGGGAGTACCCCACAGCTCATGTGGCCTGCCCTGTTGAAAAGCCCAATTGCTGCTCCCCAGTGCATAATGTCACGGAAAAATGTCATCTCTGTGTCCGTCTAAGTGCAATACACCTGTATGGGAAAGCAACCCCTGTGTGTGTCACTGCTGAGGGCCCCACTAACTGTGACACTGGTGTATCTGATATCCCAGCACTAGTAGCTGTGTTGACATGATTCAAAGACAACACCAGGGGAACACTGAGAATTACCCAAATACGTTGCTCTTCTATGTATGCATAGGCCCAAACCATGCCATTAGCATGGAGAACACACCATGTGCGGGAGGACATGCTCCAGGAGTGCCAAACACTCATTGGTCACTGTCAGCCATGCCTAGTGTGCTGACTGCCAAGGCCCCACATGTGACCTGTCACCATGATTGACCAGTGGGATGGCATCCAGGGGTGTGGTTTGGCCGAGACGTCCAGCCATGCGCAAACACCCCCCACCCCCCACAATGTGGCTGTGTTGGTAGCCATTTCCCCAGTGTTTCACCATGTGTCGTGTGGATCACATCTAGACCAACATATTGTGGCATGTTCCCAGAGGGACATAAACCCCACAACATAGGGATGCCCTGGCAGTGGCACTGACAAATGCAGTTGGTGACAACAGCTCTGGTGTTACCACCAGGCCCAACAAAGGGAGTCAATAACCACTATACCAGTGGGGAGTCGGCACATGCGTCATAACACCACGTGTTTAGCATTGGGGCATGGGATGTGTCCATGACAACTGCAAAGGCATAGCAGGTGTCACTAGCACACAGATTGATGTGGCAAAGACACGGGCCTGCAGCCATCCCTAGTACACCAGGGTACCAGACAACCCCCCAGGACACACATATTGTGTCATTGGCACACACAATGTTTTGGCGCACAGCATGGGCATATGGACCCTCAATGCAGATGTCTATTGTGTGGGACACATTGGTACCATGTAAATGCAGACACTACGCGCCTGTGTTCCAACACTGCATGCTCCCAAAAACCACAGGGACAACATATGTGCAATCCCCCTAGGTGCCTAGAGAATGGGACGGCTCAGAGTCCAGTAATGTGAATTGCAAGGGGGTGCCAGCATGTCCAAAATGGAAAGTAGTCACACCCTAAGTTCAGACCCACTGGGGGCTGGCCTGGCCTGTGGACATGTTCCACTCAGTTGCAGTCGAAAATGAGATGCAACACAGGGGACATGAGGCTGATATCCATCCATAGCCACATACGCCAGGGGAGGGTCCCACCCTGGCTGGACATCAAGACATACAGGATAACACCCTGAACAGGAGGGGATATCCCCCCCCAAACCCTACCCACATGGCACAGTTTGTGAGAATAACTAGGCAGCGTTAGACGTTAGCAGTGGTGCAAAATGGAAAGCCCCCTGTGCACCCCATTGTGGTGTAGTCGGTTATGTTCACAACACAATGTCACAGATGACATGTTGTCAGACACTCTGTTACTGGTGTATGAACACAGCTTGTGTGGCTGCTGTGTGTGCCATGGATCCCTGCCCTCACACAGGATACTGTCCCAAACAAGGTTGCAGGGGATGTATTGGAATGGCGTCTCATGAACATGTAGAGCACCTAGATGTGGCCCTCCCATATGACATGGGGAAGGTATGGTACGTGCCTGACAGTCATGGTTGTAGCGAGGGCAAATGATGGCAAAAGGTTATCATTGGGCTGGTGTGGACACATGGGGTGAGTCCCTGCCCCTGACATTGTGGCATATGCCTCCAAAAGTGACATGTCTGTCACACGATAATGTCTGATACACCCACTGTATGTGTGTCTGACTGTCATGGACAATGTGACAGCAAGGATCTATGAGGTGGATGCTGACACGTCTGGCTTGTGCAGGGTGGTCAAACAGTACTACACAGCAAATGCAAGGACAACAATGACTACACACTGTGCATGTCTAATGTAGCCCATCGGTCATATGGCCATCATGGACCACACCCAGCTCTACATGACAGAAATGTACATGTTCCACACACCAACATATCTGGGAAACAACCAGGCGTAACTTGTACAGTCGCAATACCAAATAGAGGACATCCCACCACCTGGTCAGGTACATCCCCACCGCCCTGCAAACCACTGACAGAGATATGGGACAGCTCATGATCACCATGTACCCCCATGCATGTGTGTTGCTACACACCATAGGGGGACTGGACACTGTCAACCATGGGAGGTGGCCCATGCAAAACACCCAAACACACCCACCCTTCACAACACAATGTGAGGACATATCTCATACTATCACCCCTGCATGCCGTGTGGGAGCTGGCCACACTAGCTTACAAGGGGTACAAGTAGGGGCATCGCAGCAGGCGGGTTGTGTATGACACATCCCCAATATGCGCCTAAGCAACACTACATGAGGGCACACACACATAGGGATGCGATGTGTTATGGTGCTGCTGTGACAGACCAGGTACACACATGGCTGTCCATGAGGCAACACCCATAGAGGGGGACACAGAAGCCAACTGTGTAGGTGAGCTGCCCCACAGGGGATACACACTATGGGTATCATACAGTGGCAAACGCTCAGAGTTGGTCACCTCCAGCGTTCACCATGTCCTGCCCCTTCCGGGATACATCAAACACACACACCTTTGACAGCTGCTGTCATTGCACAGCAGGGATGTGACCTACAATGCACACCATGTGCCCTAGGTGATCTTCCCTCCCTCATCCCCTCTGTCTCTGTGACGTCCCACCTATGGCCACTCGTCTACACCCCTGTCTCTCACAGTCACCCCCACCAGTCCACCGTTCTGACAGGTTGTTGTGGGGATATGGGTGAGGAGCAGCATGCAGTCACTTTGTGATGCTGATGTGTGATGCCCTACATGACAGTGCAGGTGGATGTAAGCTATGCTCATGTCATACGGCAGTGACACCTATGTGCTAACCTATTTGCACATGTGGGAGGGACTGACTGCTGGAGGTCGGTTACTATGCTCTATATGCCCCAAACAGCAGGGGTGGGGGAGAAGCATGGTGTGGGCCAGACAAGTCAACGTATGTTCACCCATAGCCCCAGTGACAGGTGGTATGTGTTGACACCTGACAACCTTTGCATATCCACAGGTGGAGGACCTGAGGAAGAAGGGGCGCGAACTTCGCAAATTCCACCCGGAGTTCCTCACACGTGCCTGCAGGGAGCGCCAGCACCACCACGATGGTGAGTATTGGAATGGGCAACTCACAGGTTCAGGTGTGCCATAGGGCCACCAGCCTGTCTCCCACCTGCATCTGCATATTTGGTATGTGACACACATGGACATCACCTGATGTATGTCATCCTTCACAGACAGTGATGCCAGCGACGCCTCGCCACACACCTCTGCCCACAGTCTCCGGAGGCCCACCACCCGGCACACAACCGAGGAGGAGGAGGAGGAGGTGGAGGAGGAGGACGACCAGCCTGGTGGGATGGAGCAGCCACATTCTGGACCAGAGAGGGCAGATGTGGTGGTGGTTTCCTCCAGTGATGTGGGAGAGGACGAGGAAGATGGCAGCAGGCACACCCCTAACCAGGGGCAGCATGGGGATGGGACAGAGGGGGGTGCAGGACAGAGGGGCAACGTGGGCAGGGGTGCAGGCAGGGAGGGGGGAGTTGGGGTGATTGTGTGGGCAGGGAGGGTGGGGGGTGGGTATGGAAGGAGCGGGGAGGGGTTGGGGTTGGTTGGGGGGGAACACAGCCCAGCAGAGGGCCACCGGGGCACCAGTCCGGCATTGCAGGCGTCTGCACGGCACGGACGTGAGCACGATCGTGCGTCACCCAGGGCCACTGGTACACCTCATGCTCATGCCAGCACACAGACCACAGACAATGTGTGTCTGTGTGCTGGCAGGTGTATCGACGATGTGTGCATGGCCCTGGATGACGTACGACACGACATCCGTGTCGTGTTCCACGCCCTGCAGTGTTTGACTGGGGCTGTTCGGCAGGTGGCCAGTGATGTGGTGCATCTGGCATCCCGATGGCCACCTGCCGAACAGCATTACAGGTACCACGGCTGGCACCTGTGATGCCCCAATGTGCCCTCTGCTGCGCTGTGTTTGCCCCCCCCCCACCTCATGCGTGTGTTTATGTTGGGCATGTTGGCCATTGTGTGACAGTTTGTTATAATAAACATGTTTTGAACCTGCCTCACTGGTCACGTGTGTACCTTCACCACACAACATGTAGGCAAGCATGGGAAGGTCCATACACCTGGTTGGACATGTAGCGTGGCCATGGCCATCATAATGTTACCTGCACCACATGCGTAGCTGTGTGATGAACATCTGTGCATAGGAATGGGACATGGGTAACCACAGGTCATGTTGCTGTTAATATCTCCCGCCTAAACAGTCATGTCACAGGGATGTGTCTGTCCCCACAACAATTGCTGGTGCAGAGCAGCATCGCACACACGCATGACACCCATGTGTCCCTCTGACACATGTGTGCCATGGAGGGGCGGGACACGCATGTCACCCCTGCCAATGACAGGGCCAATGGCCACAGAGCCTCACCCAATGTGCACAGTATCAGGGGGTGTGACCGTGGAATGGCCACGATAGTGTTGTTGTAACCCTGCAGCTGCCCACAATGTGGCATTGGGCCTATGTGAACATTGGTGTATTGCAGCCAAGGGCCAATGCACAGATCGTATGCAGTTATGAAATTTATTTATTTTAGTTATTTATTTATTTAACATTTGCTTCTATACCGCGCTATTAAAATCAGCGCGGTGTACATCAAACAGGCATACTATGTGCAATGCCATGTGTGCAGTAATACAAGACAGTATGGACACCCCGGCAATACCGGGCCAGATCTGAACCCCTCAGGTAATGGTCAGGGCATGCATGTGCACACAAACTATGCTATAAAAAGGAGAGAAACATTGGACGGAGACTTTATATGTATGCAATGTTACAGTAATAGGTATTGCACTATTGGCGACGGCGCTGCCTCTCACGTCTGGCACGCTGCAAAATACGTTCCCCTGCAGCTGGCCCCACACGGTCATCTTGTGCCTGTGGCGGGGGTGTGGGTGGTGGTGGTGGTGGCGGTGTGGGCGGCAGGGGCGGTGGTGCCATCCTTTCCAGGGCAGCTTGGATGCACTCCATGGCCACACACATCCTCCCATAAGGCATATCTTGGATGTGTTGGCGCAGAAGCACCACCTCCTGTATGAGGCTTTCTCCATTGTGCCGTATAGCTGCAAGTTCCTGACGAATGCCTGTGTGGGGAAGAGATGGTGGTCATTGAGTTACCTGTGGCGGGTACAATTGTCAAGCAGATCTAGGCAAAACATATCACACAAATACCCTTTGCATGGTACAAACTGTACTACTGAGATGCATATTTTGATGTATAGAAACATTACACACAGGACATACACCATGTACGTTTTGCTAAGGAAGCCTATCATGGCTCAGGTAGGGGTATAGAAAGGGTGATGTGACTCTGAACAAGACTCCTGTCAGTCCTGGTAGAGGTAATAACACATAGCTCACACATAAAAGACTACCAGTCCCAGAATGCACCAGGTGTCCAGCATCCATGAGGGGGGCTGAAGTGAGAATACATGTGTTCAATCAAGAGAGCTATGAGGTAATCCCTAGGCACTCATCTCAAAGGGCAGGGCCTGATTCAGCACAGCTGCGCTGTGATAGGGAGGAGCCACACATCAAGACAGCATAACAATAGAGCTGAATTCTACAGATTAGCAGCTACAGCAAGACCTACAAGCTCCAGTCCAGCTACAAGCTACAGCCCAGCTACAAGCTCCAGCCCAGCTACAGCAAGGGCTACAGGTTCCAATATCACCTGTAGAAGCAGAGGCCAAGCAAAACGGATAGAGAAGGAAGGAAACCCTCTGGAAGGAAGAGCAGAAAGGCCATTGAGAGATCTAGGAGAGTCCAAGGCAGTACCTATACTGGGATGTATTCCAAGTGCCAGCAGAGAACATAGGACTGGTGGGTCACCCAGAGGAATGGAGTGGCAGAGATAGGAATCACCCGTGGCTACTGGTGAGAGAGAAGACTGCACGTGGAAGGGACCATAGGACCTATGCCAGAAGGTATGTGAGAGGAGATCCAGTGTCCAGGGATAACGATTGGAAGGCTGGACATAGAACTGGAGTACATACTGGCCAGGCTATACAGAGATGAACCATGGCATCAAGGGCGGTTCAGGTATGAACACTGATCCCGACCCTATCTCTAATAGTGAATGGCAGGGCAATGAGCATTCTCTTGATAGTTTCCCTACTGAAAGACTCCTCTGTGCTATTTTATGATAGTCACCCTATGCTTATTGATGAGGGGGAAATCACAGCAGATGAAACTATTTGTTTACATGGAGTGTTCTCTATCAAAGTGCGATTGCTAGCTCTCTGTGAGGAAACACATCAGCCATCACAAAGAAACCTAACCTTGTTCTTTATTGCACTACGAACAGTGGTCCTAAAGCAGGATATGGCCTCACACAGTATCAGCCAGCCAGCTCAGGGTTTTCAGCTGGGGAATTGATATTAATGAAAGCTGCACCTAATTGTGTGTGTGAGCAAGGAGAGAATCACTGCAGGATCTGTGTGGGACATAAGCAGAGGTTAACCTAAGCAGCAAGGTGTATTCATTATTTGTGACCTTTCATTTGGTATTCTTTGCTAGGAAAACATTAGCTAATTGCCTGACAGGGTGAAGGTTGTTTTTCATGAGTTGATTTGTGACTTTTATGTTATCAATTTAAATAAACTACTGCACGCAAGTAACCTCCATTATATGCTAACCAAGCATACTTGTGCTGGGTGGAATTAAACCCCATCACTATAAGACGTTGGTTATTTGGCTTTACCACTGGTTTCCACAACAGGTATTGTCTCCGGCTGTTTCTTTTGTGGTAAATGAACTACATTACACCACAATACCTTTCCATGTATCCATATGAATATATGGCATCAGCATGATTGGGTAGGTTCACACACTAGGCAGCCGTCTGAGAACGTGGCTGCTGAGACACAGGCACAACGGATACACTGTGGTGTGCAAGAACTAGACAACGTCCATCAGATGTACCAGTACTAATAGAGACAGACAGCAGATAAGTTTACATTGTGTGGGTGGCTTGAGGGTGTGAGCCTGACTGCTACACAACCAGGGGATACTCAATGAGTAGGAGATAGGGGATGCATACCGGCAGGGAACGTTGGGGTCGAGCATTCATGGACACACACACACCGGCCATGGGTGACCAGTGCAGTGCTCATGACCCAATGGTTGCGTGGGGTGTGAAACAGGCGGTTCCCAGCAACATTCACCCAGGGCTGACCCAACACTCCCACATGTGGGTGACAGCTAAGGTTCTCTCAAACAACACCAACGCCTCCCGGGGGTGACCGCATTGGGCAAGAATAACAGTTCCATGTACACCTTGGGGCCCATGTTGTGTTGGCCCTCAAGGGCCACGGTTGGATGTAGTCCTGCTGCTGGCACAGGGTCCCAGACGTCCAGACCGTACATGTAAGAGTGGGTAATGCTTAGGCATGCAAATCGCTAGTGGACAGGCCTCAGAT
>CM066032.1:1042947467-1043027941 GCA_033557465.1 Ichthyophis bannanicus | reverse complement strand
CTCATTGGGCTTGACAATTGCTATCATACACCAGTATGTTATGTGAGGTCCTTTTTGTGTAAATGCTCTTAATGTTGATTGCATTTCGGAAAGGAGTGGTGGGGTGATGTGCCAAGTCTGGTAATGTTGTGTGGATACTGTGGTGTATGATATGGTCTCAACATGGCAAGCTTATGTTGTAGTTAGTCATATGTGTTTTAGTTTTCTTGCAGCACAGTAGTTGTTCACCGGATTTGGTCCTTGTTTCAACCATTTGTTGCGAAATAGACATGCGTCCATACTCATTACTGTATGGGTTGCATACAACACATATTGCAGGTATGACACGTATGATTAACTGGGGGGACCCATCACACGGTATGGGGGACATAGGCCCACAATTTAACTGTACAACACATGCTCACAGCCCTATGCAATCTTGTTGGGTTTGATTGATTGTTGGCCGTACAGTAAGGGGACATGGTGTTTTCCTTTTCTAGTCCTGGATTACAGTCTATGTTATGTCTTTCTTTACAGAGGGAAATTGAGGAATGTTCTCGTCCAAACAAGCCATCAGGTTCATAAAACTGGTACGTTTGAGACCCCTCTGTAGATCCTTGTCTAGTCTATGGTTGACCTGACTATTTTCGCCACCTCTCTCCATATGCTAGGTAATGGACAATGGCAGATGCAGACTGTGGGGAATGCGTTCCTTGTGCTGTTACATCACAGAGGAAGGGTTGCATTGCTATATATCAGGGTATGTTTGTTTCGTGCAACTATTATTTAGATGTAATGCTGTGGTTTACCAGACATCGGGGTGGTCTGCAATGAGGGTAGACTGTTGCAAGGCAAGGGTTGATCTTTCTCATGACAACCAACATGGTGGCCCTGCTATACAAACATTCCTTTTAGGCCTGCATCTGTGGGTGTCAACTGGACCGTTGGTGATTCTGTTTTGCGTCAATAGTAACACCATATATTATACCCCACACCATTCTTCAAAGAAAACCTATCCCACCAACATGAGCGCCATACATGTGAAATATGTGGTGGTTATGTTGCACACATTTCACCGTCGATGCACAAACACCAACTAGTGAACTATTGGTGTTTATTTTGGAATTATTGACATGTCCGTCATGTCACCCACCTCTCAGCATCGCGATGTGCATACTATCGCCACATGGGACCCTTAACTTCCCGCCATCATCGCCTGAGGGTCAGGGCTCTCGGTGTATACTTGCAAAGCGCTGGGGTTTTCCGTCGCTGTTGCTCCCTTGAATGCTGCCCCCTATTGGTGATATACTGGGTACAGGTGGCTCTATGGGGGCTCATCAACAGACACTTGTGCTGTCCCCCTGAGACAGCACGGTTCCTCCTCTCAACACACTCCATGTGGCACTGGTTGAAAAATGTCAAAGTCACCCTCTTCCTCCACCTCCTCCTCCTCCTCCTCCTCCGCCTCCTCCTCTTCCTCTCCCATTTTACTGTAGGCACCTGCATATGAACAATAACAAGGAAAACACATATGTTTCACATCATTCATATCTATATATGTGTGGCACAGACACCACAGAGATGATGGGTTGTGTATGTGCGTGTGTGCTGCGGACCCGACCCATGTCACCCTCCCCTTCATTTTTGTCTACGTCATTCAGCTGTTTCTGTTGAACATTTGTGTCGTGTGGCCATGCACTTGTTGCATTTTTTCCATGTGTTTATTTGGAGTGCCATGCCACATGTGTCCCCCATCACATCCCTCCCCCTATCTGTACAACATATGTCCACACATGTGTGATAATACATCACCCTTACACTTTTTGGACCATACATTGCCTGTTTATGTTTAATTATGCATTTGAAATATTGTCTCTAGACATACTATAGCTCATTGTTGGATATGTTTGGCTGTGACCCATTGTGCCGTGGATCCCATGTAGCCAGCACCTGTGGCCCACTGAGAAGCACATGTAGCACTGTGCACATAGTATGTCACACACACGTTACCTGATTAGTGTGCCACAAAATCATATGGTGCTTTGCAAATCACAGATGTGCAGGTTGGATCGGAATTGTTGTGTGTAGTTTTGGAAACAGATGGGGAGGTTGCTGTTTTCGAGGGACACATATGTAATATTGTGACAGGGCATGGCAACCAAACAGTTTGTGCATGGCCATAACACACACATTGACACCACTTTTTACACATGGTGTGGATTGGGTCACAGGTATGGGAGTGTCTGTGCAGCCTGAATGATGTGTACTGAAGGGACATTGTGAACCTGGCAATTACTATACATACCTGCGTCAGGATGGTCCGTGTCAAGGGCCTACTGCAGTCCACGGAGATAGATGTGGCCCAAACGTGTTGACACCTTCTGTTCCAATGGTGTGAGTGATGGGATAAAGGGGCCCCCACCACCTGTGCCATGCGCATGTTGTCTTTCAGCCACCATGTGCTGGCGCACCCCTCTTTTTATATCCGAGTACCTCTTTTTGAGGCTTTCAAACATCCCTTGTGGGGCCCCCTGCCTCTGCAATTGCAGCACGCACCTCCTCCCATACTGCCATTCGGGTGGCCACTGTTGTGCGACTGCTGACCTGCCAAATAAGAGGTCATAGTTTTCAATTACCTTGCGAGAGTAGGATATAGTTCTCTCTATCACTGAAGCGTAGAGCTCTTTTTCGCTGGTGACCCAGGCACAGGTACCCTTTTTCTCTTCCCAGTTTGGACATATTGTGCAGGCTGTGGCCCAAAAGATGGTCCTGCATGTCCCTCCCTAGGATGTGCAGTCTGTAGCGTCGGTGTATCACCCACCACAGGTTGGGACACATCCTCCACACCCTCACCCTCACCCTCACCGTCTCGCTCGCCTCTTCTCTCCATCTCTTTATGTTTTAAATGCTCCTTTCAACAGAACAGCACTCACTTAAACAAAACAGAACAATACACAGCATGCAATACAGACTTACAGAATGTTACAGTACAGGACACAGTAAAGGACACATTAACAAAGGGAACAGAAATATTATCTTAGCACAAGGTGAGGAATCTACTCTGCTCCTGACTATCTTACACTGCCTCTCTCCGCTGCCGTACTCCCTGGACTGACTCTCTCCCTCCTTCCTCTGGACTACTCCCACCACAGCCTCTCTACCTATAGATTTTGTTATCCCTCACTGTGCTTCTTTCCTGTGCAGTAGTCCCACCACTGTCTCTGTTTCAGACTTTATCTATGACACCCTCTCTCTCTAACTGTGACTCCTTTCTCACCCCTCAACGTGATGCACGTGTGCAGGCCTATTTATAGTGTATTGCCATGTGTCTTCCATTGCACATGCGCAATTGGGCGGGCGTGACGCTCGTGCGTTGGGCGCGTGCTCGCCAACGCATGGGTGGCCGTACGCGGACAAACGCACATGCGCCCTGAGACACTGTACTGCGCATGTGTCGCAAGTACGCATGCGCACTACAACGACTACCGCATGGGTGTCTGTGTTTTGTGCGCATGTTCACGCCGGCGCACATACGTGTGGGCACGCACTGACCGACGCCCATGCGTAGAGTGGCGCACGCGTGCCACCAACGGGCATCGCATGCGATCAACTGCGCATGCGCAGTGTGCGCAAACCACACACCCCAGAATAACATATATTACCATCACAACATTACCCACGTTGAGGGTTGTAGAGGAAGAGCAGGAGGAGTGTGGTTGGTGTGGAGAAGAACGAACGTCTATGCAGTTGTACTAGCGGATTGTATTGGTGTTTGTATTGCTTATTATATTGTGTTGTGTGTGTATTGTCAGTTGTTGTTTTTTACTTTTGGATACTGTATAGTGTGTTTTGGGTGTTTGTTAGAGTTTGTGTGGTTGTTAGAGTGTGTTTCGGTAGTGGGACGGGAGGAGTTTATGGCAGCAATATATGCTTATGCATGTGTCCTGAGTGGTGGGCAGATGCTGCGGTTTGCGGACAGGGGAGATGGTGTCCACGGGGCTGCAGCACAGGGCATGGGTGTAGTCCCGCAGCAACTCAGACCTGCAGCTGTGGAGGTGGTCCAGCCATGTGCTGTGCGTTCACGGCACAGACGGCGTGCCGAGGTGCAGGCTCGGCAGCCACGCCTCTACAGGCCCAGGGCACAGCTCCAGGGCATGCGTGAGGACCAGGTCATCTCCCTGTACCGACTGAGCACAAGGGCTATTAGGGAGCTTTATGAGGATTTAAGACCTGACCTCGAGCCCCTGACTGATCGGTCCCATGCAATACCAGGTTTAGTCAAGCTCCTTGCTGCTTTACATTTTTTTGCCTCTGGCTGTTTCCAGTCATCTGTGGCTGCAGTGGGTGGCATGAGCCGCCCATCCTTCTCACGATGTCTCCACCACGTACTGCGTGCCATGGTCAGCCGGGTGGGGAATTACATAGCCATTCCCCACACTAGGCAACAATGGGGGACCCTGAACCAGGCCTTTGAGACATTAGCAGGATACCACACGTGATGGGAGCTATTGATTGCACACATGTTGCCCTGGTCCCGCCTAGAGACAGGGAGGTGGCGTTTCGCAACCGCAAACACTACCATTCCCTGAATGTTCAGGTTGTATGTGATGCTAATCTGCATATTCTGAATGTGGTCCCTAGGTTTCCAGGGTCCACCCATGACTCCTATATCCTGCATCACTCGGCAATCTTCACACAATTTGAGGGCGGACGTTATGGGGGACTGTATTTTGCTGGGTGAGTATGTCATGTGTCGTAATGTATGTATGTGTTTGTAACTTTCTTTATGTCTACTCACATAGCTAGCAAACTCGTTTAAAACCATAAACTTAGATCAACATATGAGCAATGTTTGTTTGGGGACTGTTGTATCTTTAGATTATTACAGGGGTATAGACGTACACATACAGCAGCTACAAACAAACATAGACCATCAGACTCCTAGCATTATATGATCCAGACATTCACATGGTGTGCAGGTGACAACACCCCTGTGCATGTGGCTAGGCTGTTGCACAATCCCTCATAGTGTGTGGTAATATCAACTGCACACATTCTGAGGGGGGGGGGGTTTGGCCCTCATATGCACGTATCATGATGGGTCATTGCCAAATAATGCTTGTATGTCATTTAACCTTGTGATAATTGCTCATCCATACAGGTAACCCTTCTCATGTGTGTGTGGGGTTCACACACTCACTCTGGACTGTTGTTGCTACCCAGGAGCCAGTATATAATATGAGGGGTTTTTTGGGAATATCTGATGTATGCTTTTGCCCTTTCCAGCTAGCAGCACTCGTGTGGATATGTATGGTCACGCATTTGGCCTATGTCACAGCAGGGGTGTAACGAAGTATATTTGGTGCTAGTACCTTGGCCTACTGTAATGATCATGATTTAGCCACATATTGGCCAGTGATCCTCATGTAGTTTAACATATTGGAAAGGGGATGCCTGAAGCTGTGGGCTATGTGTGTGCATACAGAGTTGTATTGTTTTCAGCTACACATGACGGTAATGTACCGATGTGTATCTCTATGAGGTTAAGACATGAGTAGTACAGTGTGCAGGTTTGCAGACCCCACCTTCAGTGGGATGTTCCCAGGATAGACACAGTGCACAGGATTGGTATTTAAACAATTTATGTTTAGCAATATACAGCATAAGGACACAGAGTATGAGATCTAGATATGTTGCCCGTACAGGACAGGATGCATCTAGGTGATATGGTTCACATTATCACCAGCCTCCATGGCATACATGTTCTGTTTTTTTCCCACCCTCTCATGGCAGCATATTTTACCTAGGTTACTGTTCAGACATACAATATGAACATGTGACACGTGAATCGTTACTATCGTCTCTCATTGGCAGGGGTGCCAATGTGGACAGTCAATGCATTACAATACCCATGTCGCGCACACACACACCATATGTTACAGTATAGATGGAACTGTTGGGGTATTTCCCATGAGTGTACTTACTTTCTAGGCTATGTGTTCCTTTTCTAACAGCATATGTGTTTTTTACAGCTCATTAATTGTTCGGTTATATGTTGATGTCAGGATTTGTTTTGTGTAGGGTTACTACATCTTAACATATGTCAGTTATGTTGAATATTGACACGCACATTTCTTTTTATTTCCAAGGTGATGCAGGATATGGGTGTCGCCCCTGGCTGCTGACCCCTGTACGTCAGCCACGGACACGTGCAGAGCGGAGGTATAATGAGGCCCATGCCTCCAGCCGCTCAGTCATCGAGCGTACCTTTGGCGTGTTGAAAAGTCGCTTCAGGTGTCTGGATAGGTCAGGCGGGGCCTTACAGTATAAGCCAAGGACTGTTGCAGAGATAATCATAGCCTGTTGCATCCTGCACAACATTGCTCTCAGGCACAATATCCCTGCAGAGATTAATGAGGATCTGGAGCAAGATCCAATGTGCCCCCCTGTACGTGCCAGTGGTGACACACAGGATGGCACAGCAGTCAGACGGAGGTTGATTGGAGAGATCTTCTCATGTGCGTATTACCTACCCACACAGCTTTTAATCCTATGTGTGTTATGTTTACAGCAGTTACAGTTTATGTCAGGATATGATTTGTATGTGACACCACATTAGTATTTTAGTGCTAATTCACAACTCACATATAGGCATGTGTGAGGCACAAACAATGTGGCCAGTACACAACAGCATTTGGTGCCAGATGATGTGGGTGGTTGCTCATACGGCTGTGTGTGATTTTTAAGGTTAAAATTACAGTTAGTGGCTGCCTGTGTTAGCACCTGTTGTTGTTGTTGAGCACAAATGATGTTTTGTGATGATATGGGTGGATAACAGTGTTAGCCATATGGTGAGATGTTCACAGTGTGAGACCAGTCCACGTTTGGGGACATTAGTCCAGTGGGTTGAATTTATATGTTTCACCTTTGGGGTGTACATTTGGTTCTTACACTCCTGTCAGCTGGCTATGTGTTGCTTTGTTATTATGGCCGTATCAGGACATACATATCACAGGACAGATGCTTAGTAGTAGTTTCTGCGGATATTAGGGTATCTATGTGTAGGGTGTTAATGTCACCCTACAGTGTGTCGGAATGTATACTGCACCAGAAAGCCATGACATGGACATGTTATAGGATGGGGATCTGAGCATTGTCCAGCCAGAGAGGTAGTATTGCCACATTTACATGTAGGCGAATTGACCTTAGGTACAGTGCTACATATGTACACAGATACAGAGGATAACCTACCCCATATCAGCGAGGGGTGCGTTACAGTGGGCAGGATGAGCACAGAATGTGTTGGTGGCTTATGGTTGTGCAGAATTCTCAGGGAGTACATGGCATATCTTGCTGATAAATTCTCAACATATGCCATCATGCCTCAGCTACAGGCTGGGTATGTGAGCAGTGTAGGATAGTACAGTCCACATTACATAGATTGCATAGATAGTCGGACAGGGAAGGGGAGGATTATGTTGGCAAGGAAAACCAGACATATGTGAGAGTTGTTTCTCTGAGGTACACATATTGGCTATCCATGCGTTGACATTCTCAATGACACACAGTGTGATGGCATGCAGCCATCATGGTTTGCGTAAAAAATATACATGCCATTGGTGTTTTAATGACATGACGCACACATTGACAGCTATCTGTGGAGATCATCAGCAAATAGCTGTCACTATGATTCAAGGTATGACATCTACACACCAGGATATGTATTTGTTCCCTGCATACATGAGACACTCGTGCATATTCCATATGTGTTTCCAGAATTGTAAGCGACTTTGCATTCAACATTGACACACCCCTACACAAAGATAGGGGGCATTGTTGCCAATATAGTGGATCTGTGTGACTCGTCTGTACTTTGTGATGAGGTGCAAACATGGTGGTTTCTGACATGTCTGTTGATCTTTCTGTACAACAACACAGAGGTACGATGGGGACAGGATTGATTATGGACACCTGAGGATAGCCTCCTACAACTCTGTGCTGCCTCTCACATGTGAGAGATCTATACATTGTGATAGGGAGCAGTCAGACATTAGGTGATGGTGTGGGGTATGAGAGTTGTGGACAGGAAGGTGCAGTGTGTGATACTCTTGTAGAACATGACATGTTTGTTACTGTTGTGTTTCCCAATGCACAGGACATAGTTTATTCAGATGCTGTTGATGTGTTGGATTGGCATGTGACTGAACATCACCCAATATGCTTTGCGTTGGGGTAGGTGGATGTACAGGGAGATTGTGTGTGCCTGGGGTCATGTGGAAAACATATCTTCATTGCTCCATCATATTGGGCAGATGGTGTGTTGTTTTTGTGTTTCACTTCAGGCTCCATCACCCATCCCTTGCTGTTGTCACACATATCCCCATGTGTTTGTGTTCAGCATGTCCTGTGCCACACTGTATATGTGACAGTTACAGCATATCTGCATGTGTGTGTATTTAAGGTTTGTATTTGGTTTGCCTGCACTTGCTCCCTACCCCAACATTGTACCATAAGCCAACAACAGGGTATTATTGCCGGTTCACGGGGCCTTTATATGTCTAAAGGTCCACTTGGACACATACAGGCCATGTGTTGCAGCTGGACTGCAGAAATATGCATACTTTGTGTGTGGGTGATTACAGGTTGCCTGTGTGATGAGACACTCTTCAGGCATAGTACATTATCATGTACTGTGAGGGGACTGTGCACCTGGGGGGCAGTTGTGACTGTGGTATGTGTTCCGTAGTGCTGTTTACCTTATGCGTATTATCAACATGTGTTGTGTGGTGTGCGACAAAATGTGTCTTGTGTTCTGAGTCACCACTGATGTTCACCTTTATTTATTTTCAGATATGACCATAATGTGGACATGCATCAGCAGCGGCTTGACCTTTTGTTTGTACACGGACTGCTGAGATTCTCTGCCTTCACTGTCACCTCTTATTGCTGTGTAGTGGTTCATGGGATTGCTGACATACACCTGATGCACACACAAGGTAAGTTGCACATTTGTTAATTGCAGATTTGTATCTATGTTTACCTGTTGATGAATCATAATTGTCTTATATGCATATAATGTTTCCTCTATGTGCACATAAACAGATGCATGTCGTGTGTAGCTGTGACACACCTGTGTGACACGAGCATGGACATGACCATACCCATGTTTTACCCATGTGTGTGTTTCGGATTAATGATGTCATGACCAATGTTTTGTTGAGTAATGTACTGTGTGGTTTCACATACCTTTCTTGTGCATTTGCAAAGGTGTAACGGTGTGCATTGTGTGGTGTTTTTCATAGGTGGCTCACAAGAACATACGTATCCTCTCATGACACAGGGCTGAGTACATACCGGACACATCTATTACAGTGCATCTGGTGTCACCATCACCCACCTTTTGAAGAAACAACACCATAGACATTTTACACCAGAAAGTGCCCCATTGGATGTTTTACCTCTGCGAGTGAGACATATGACTGCGATGGACAGTATTACTATTAAGCTACTTAATTCTCCATTACAGAGGTGTTCTCTGCACTGTTTGTGTGATGTTTCTGCAGGGAGTCCTGCTCATTGTTGAGAACACACATGAACTTTCAAAGACAGTGGAATGTTGACATGTCACGCTTGACTATTCCTAGCCATATTTGGTGGAACACTATTAACCTCACCTGTTGGATTGCACATAGTATTGTTACTTTTGGCAGTGTTCCCCCCGTGTGCAGCAGCAAATGACATGGATAGTGCAGCTGATCCATTCGAACACAGTTTTAGTATTGTTACGTTTTGGCCCTGGGTGTGACATGCCACCCAGGATACCCTCATCTTTTTCTTCCTAATCAAGCATACACCCATGTTTGCGCCATACAGCCAACGATGGAGCACTCCTATTGTGTATGTCCACCTGCCTTTCCACATGCACATGCTACAAGTGTAACCTCAACAATGATTTTGGACACACGACCATCTTTAATTAATGTGGTCAATGTGACAAGGGTGTTTACGTGCATGTGTGGCATCACTGTCTCATGTTGCACTGTGGATGGTGCTTTTGCATATGACGGACTATGTTTGTGAGACAAAACATGTGGACCTCAGACTTCTTTGTGGCTCCGTATAGGATGTTTGGCCCTCATTTCCTTGTTCAGATGCTGCTTATTGTGTTTGTTGGATGTGCAGACGTGACAGTCTGCATGTATGTCAACACCTTGCATTTCCCATGTGCACAGTCCAGGCTATGCCCTGTGGTAGAGACACTCACATTGCGACATGATGTTTGCAGTGTGGCAATGTGGGTCACCGTTGCACTTCGTCAATTGTGCATTCCATGTATTATGTTATATGTGGCCAAAACACTGTCTACTCTGAAAAGGTTGCAGGGCCACCTCCTTCATGGTGGTATATGTATAGGTTTGGGAAGGTAGTTGAGTTTGTATTTTGTTTGTGTTCATGTGCCTGTCCTACCTGTTGCATATACTCATTGTGATTTTGAGGAGAGTTTGTGTCTACATTGTTGCAGCTTTGATTCCTAGCTCAGACATTATGTGAGACCACACACATTACTTTCCCAGCGTGATTTTCACAATAAAACATTTTCTCAACATAGGCTTTTTTGGTTTGGTTGTCTCCTGTGTTGCAAGATGGATATGGTTTGAGGGACACATGATGTGTGTTGTGTCCTCAATATGCAGCGCCAACTCTCTACATGCACTCATATGTGCATTACACCTTTGCAGCATGCAGAATCAGGTAGGGCTGGGGGTCTGCTGCCCAGTGCATTGTATGCAGTGGCTGCACATTATATCTCATGCTCTTCATTTGTGGTGGTTGAATTAACTTTTCTGTGTGAGTTAGATTTATGCCCTATTAGAGGGGTTTCAATATTCCATCAGAGATGCACTCACCTTCATATTATGATGGCACTGACTACACTATTTGTGATGTGTATACCAAATAAAGATATTTATTCCACATACATGTGGCTCTTTTGGTGATTGAGCAGGGTGATACAAAGGCACACATTGCATTGCCTGTTTCTCAGTCCTGCGTCTTTGTGACCCAGGGACTGCATTGTTTATTTTGTCAATATCATTGGATGAGGATTAACTGGTCTTTGTTCCACGGTAATGAGGGGTTACATGACTTGACCTAGGCCACATGGGGTGCTAGTGGGAATTGATCAGTGTTTGCTTGGGTCCAAGGCCATTTTGTTAACAGTAGGTTAGTCCTTCTCTCTTTGATCACATTAACACTTGTCTGGGGCCATTTGCCACACATGTACATGTGCCACCTGTGCTCGCATCCTTGTACAGTGACAGCTGTGTATCTGGCAGACACATGTAACCTCACTGGGTATTCACGGTTGCCACACAGTGTGCTTAGTATGCTTGGCTCAGTGTGCTCAGTGTGTTACTGTGTACTCAGTGTACTGTTTCTGGGAGTGGCTACAGTCATGTGTTTCTACTCTGTATGTTTTTGTTTTGATTAGCACATGTGCTATATCCTTTGTTTTCTAATCTGCTGACTGTACCATGAGGTAACAGCAGGTTCCTCACCTCTACATACACCCTTCTCTCTCCTCACTGTACGTCAAGGTGCATCCTGTGTGCTGCTTAGCCATCACATATTATTTCGTTTCAGAGGTGTCCCACTTTAGGGTGTTTACATGGCAACACATCAGGGGGTTTTGGTTTTCTGTGATTCAGGTGTTGTGTGTTACACCTGATTACATGTGGAACTTTCTCATGTCCTGATCCAAATTATTAACATATTCCACATACCGTCCTCTGTTGCCCTTGTGGTATATTTTTCCCCTCTTTTGCATGCTGTATCCACTGCAGAACATTTCATTGTGTGTGCACATGTGCACCACATCACAAATACAGACTGCAATTGTATGAGTAATTAGCAGCTCTGCATGTGCATTTCATCATGCTTACTTTTTGGTGTTTGCTTGTCCTGACAGTCAGCAGGCGGTTTGTTTAATGGACTGCACTCTTTCTTTCTGCAGTCTTTGCTAAGGAGCTCACATTGTTGGTGTGGCATGCCGGTTTAGCCATTGTGATTTGTGGTAGTGGTCATTAGTGTGCTTCCTGTGTGGTGTCTTATATTTGTATGCTTTTCCATAAAAGGTGTTTAACATTTGTTTGAGGGTCATATATGTACTGATGTGTGCTGTGAGCATATTGTACCCTCAACTGGGTTGTCCATTTTAATGGGTGCCACATGGGTTGGGGATGATTTCTGCAGTTCAGCAACTGATCTTCATCCCTCTTTTACTTTTGTATTGTTTTTTGTGTTTTAGCTCTGTGCAGTGCTTGTGTTACGTGTGGGTTTGCCACATACCTCCTTTGCCATTCCAACTGAGGGATGTTAGTGCTACTGGGTTACGTTTCTGGGTTCATCTCTACATCCTTGGGGCATCTTTTGCCATGCCTTTGATTGACACAGCTTATGGGTTACATACAATAGTGTCTTGGGAGTTGACAGCCTTTCCACATGGCCTTTGTGGAGAATGAGGTTTTCATTTCCTAGCAACGTGTGTGCCTTCTGAAACACCATAAAAAGGTGCATTAATATCTGGCACAAGGGGGTAGTTCTTTTGAGACAGCATCACAGATTGCTGTACAGTTGCACACAGACAGTTGACATACCTCTGCCAACCTTATTCACTGGAACATTCAAACCATGATCACCCCTCCATCATTCACTATCTGCACAAGTTGTCAGCATTCACAACAGAGGAGTATTGGCTTCTTCCCCAGAGCATGAGTTTAATGGAGCTGTAGTACTCCAACGGGAATAGGGCAGTTTACAAGATAAGATACACTCTAATCCCCTGTTCATATCAGTCGCCTGCCCCTGTCTGCAGCCCCTCCCTGCCAAATCAGGTATGGCAGACCTTGGTCAACACACCGACTTACATTTCCCATACGTTACAATGCACACTGCTGCCATCTGGGACAGTGCTCTCACCTTACCCTGCCTCATATAGCACACTTGGCTACACTTTCACCAACATTGTAGGGTGCCATGGCGGACATTGCATTTTCACATGTGCCCTCTGCATTAACCTATGGGCGACGTTCTGTTACACTGCTTTGCGAGTGTATTTGCTATCGGTTATGATTCTACATATACAATACGGTACTCCTAAAACAATATTACCCCTAACAGCTACTGCCTCAGCCAGCTATCTTCATTTTGCACTGTTGGGTATCGTACCCCTGATCCCTGCAGCATTGGTTGGTGTGGTAACCATTGTGCTGCAGCTTTGCTCTCTGATTTGCACATCAGCACGTCACTTATGCCTTTCAGTATTGACATGACTCAGAAAACAGTAGCGCAACGCTCTCTGCCCAGCATACCACCGCCTTATGCCACCCATTATATATCAGCCTCCTAACATTACACAGCACACAGCAGTCTGCATTAGTCACTGTGGGGATTGAACCCCTGATCCCTGCAGCATTGGTGGGAGCTATAACCATTGTGCTGTGGCTCTGTGTTTCTGTTTGCACATCAGCGCCCCACTTATACCTTCCATTATGCGATTGCCGCCGTAACCGGCGCACCGCCTTCTGCCGCCCAGTAGTAATATGCCGCCAGATAACATCAGCGCGACGCTTTATGCCGCCCAGCATTCAAATGTCGCATAAAAACATCAGCGCGCCTCCTTATCCCGTCCATGTTTGCTGTGTGCCAAAACAAAACTCAGCGGGCTGCTTTATTTGGCCCAGTATTCCTCTGCCTCATAAACTAACACCTCAGCGAGCCATTGCGCATTGTGTGGTTTCGAACCCCTGCTCCCTGCACCATTGGTCAGTGCTTCAACCATTGTGCTGTGGCTCTGTCCTTCTGTTTGATCAGCGCGACACATATGCCTCCCGTTCGGCTCTCATTTGCGGTAAGGTGCGGAGCGCACACGGGCGCCGCGCACCTTAGCGCATCTGTCAATCACGGCTTTTCTTCTTCAGGACGGAACGCCCACTCCTTATACGGCACACTCACTCTACCGCGACCCGCACTTTACCGGCCTGTTAGTAAACATGCCCCTAAGTCTCCAGTCTTATTATTTAGACATATAGCATTTGAATACAAGTATTTTAGAGACTGTATTTTATTCATATTAATCTGGTTAATGGTAGGCAGGGGTAATTTGGAATCTTCAAGCTCTGTCTGCTCCATACTCAAGGGCTTTTGGGCTACTTTAGTCTTTGTTGGAACCTCTCTGCTGATATGCCCTAACTTCATTTTTTTGGTAGTATTCTTCAAGGATACATTGTTCGGAACCATGCACTCTTTGGCGACTGTCAGCTCTCCCCTATTATCTAGTTTAAAAGCTGCTCTCTCTCCTTTTTAAAAGGTTAATGCCAGCAGCCTGGTTCCATCCCGGTTAAGGTGAAGCCCATCCCTTCGGAAGAGCCCCTCCTTTCCACAGAATGTTCACCAGTTCCTAACAAATCTAAAACCCTCATCTTTGCACCATCGTCTCATCCACGCATTGAGACTCCGGAACTCTGCCTGCCTTTTGGGTCCTGCATGTGGAACGGGAAGCATTTTGGAGAATGCTACCCTGGAAGTTCTGGATTTCAACTTTCTACCTTAAAGCCTAAACTTAGCCTCCAGAACCTCCCTACAACATTGTCCTATGTTATTGGTACTGACTTGTACCAAGACAGCAGACTCCTCCCCAGCACTATCTAAGACCTTGTCTAGATGGCACGTGAGATCCACTACCTTTGCACCAGGCAGGCATGTTACCAGGCAATCCTCACTTCTACCAGCCACCCAACTATCTACATGCCTAATGATCGAATCACCAACTATAACAGCTGTCCTAATCCTTCCCGCATGGGCACATGGCCCTGGAGAAACTTCATCAGTGCGAGAGGGTTTTACATAAACTAGATGACAGGTCCTAGCTACAGGATAACTTCCTGCCACACCAGGGTGATGTTCTCCTGTCACATGACCTTTCTCCTCTAGGGCAACAGGGATGCAGCCAGACTGGAGGTGGGACTTCAGTTCCATATCCCTATAGGTCTGGTCTATGTACCTCTCTATCGTCCTTATGTCCTCCAAGTCCACTACTCTAGCCTCCAGAGATCGGACTCCTTCCCTGAGAGCAAAGAGCATAGTGCACACATAAGACCCCTCATCTATTGGGAGAAAATCATACATGTGACACTCAACACAAAATACTGGAAAATCCCTATCTTGCTACTGGACTGCAATCTGCATCTTAGTTTTAAGGTTGTATTTAGTTATTTAAGTTCTTTACCAACTAAGGGTTGGTGGGGATACTTATACTAATAAAACTACACCTAATACATTTAATGTACTTTGTTCACCTGAAGTTTATTTAATTATTTATTTATTTAACTAGTTTTATATCCCGCCTTTTCCTTCAATCAAAGTGGTTACAATACAAGCTTAATTAATCTCAGGTCCTTAATGTATGCCTGATGAGGACAAACAGCTGCACCTGAGAGTGAATATGGCACCTCCTTTCCTTTGAGAGGTTTATGCACCTATAAAGCTACAATTATCCCAAGCCTGGGTGCACATGACTGCTTTGTGCACATGTAATGGATAGTGGCCAGCGGACTGTCTGCAGTTGGTATGTGCATGTCTGGGGCACCCAGTGGTGGGCAGCAGGTACTTGCTGCAGGTGAATGTTAGACCTGGCAGTTGGGAAGTGAGGTGTTCCAGGCCTACTCCCAGTATTACTGGTAGGGCCAGCAGGACTATAGTAACAACCCCATGCATGTCTAGAGGCCCCATCCCCCTGGTAGTTAGCAACCATGACATCAGCATTGTAACACTGGGTATTGACCTGCACTGTTCTAGGTGGGTCAAGGTCCAAATGTGACCAGCATATCACACTGCAGACACTGGCAGTGATGAGGATCTACAGCAGAGACCATCTCTAGCATCGCAGGTACAGAAGCCCTGGTGCTGGGCACCCATCCTCACCCTCAGGGTGACCACAGAAACTGCTCAGTAGCATGGTTTGTAGCTGCTCTCTATTTGTATCAACACTGTCAGTTCCTTTTACTGAGCTGAAGTGATGGATATGTGCATTCTCCATTTGGTGATCAGCTGTAGACCGCTGTTCTGCATGTGCACTGCATCATGGGTACTGGTGGGGCTACCCTATACCGGCACACACAGCAGACATTTTAGGTGATGACTTGCAGTCTCTTTGTATCCAGCCATTGCTGTGCAGAGAGGTGTGGAGGTGTAGTCTATAGGTTAGTTCAAGGTCTCCATAAGCAGGGGCACAGGGGTTCAATTCCTACCTGTTCTTTTTTGTGACTGTGCTACTCAGATCATTTTCATGCCTGTAACAGTCAGGGCTCTGCAGATCTGTGCTGTCAGCCCATACCACCCTCTCCTTAGCCACCATCTGTCCTTCAGCCCATCTATCTGCCTCTGTCGGCTGTGTACTGTCCTGTTTTCTTGTGCAGGCTGCTACCCCATGACCTACACTGGTATCCTTTTCTGCATTATGGCTCTTTGTGCTTGCCTCTTCTGTGCCTGATCTGCACATACACACTACTACTCTGTTCTTCTGTCGCTGAAAACATCCTGCCGCTTCTGCCTCCGCTGGGGGACACATCTTCCCCATCCTATGACACACACTGTCACTGTAGCATTTACATTGGCACCACCCTGTGCATCGGTACACTGCCTCCCACATGCTCATCCGCTTTACTTGCCGCCAAATAGGGTGCCCACCAATATGGCAAGTACATCAACTCCTACCTGTCCTTCCTTCCATCACCTTTACATTGATATTCCTTGGGGATCTGTCCAGCATTTCGCTTACAGCTGTGGTCCTGCTTTAAGGTACATGCTTTCCACCCTAGAGCACCTTGTCTCTCCTTAGGACGCCTTATTTCCTGTTAGGGCACTTTACCACATCTTAAGGCACCTTGTCTCCTGTTAAGCCACCTTATCACATCCTAAGACACCTTGTCTCTCCTTAGGACGTCTTGTCACCTTACCGCACTTGGTTCTGTTAACTCACGTTAAATGGCACAAAGCACCCTAATGCTGGCACACCCCCTAACGCTGGCATGCCCCCTACCCGCCCACTGCCTTATATGGCTTCAGGCATCTTAACGTTGCGCTTACCTCCAGTGACTTTACCGTAATTTAGTAAACATACCCCTAAGAGTCTAAGTGGTTTACAGTAAACAACATGCCAAAAGTCTTACAAGGGACAAAATTAGAAGAAAGAAAAAACAAAACAAAAATTACAATAAAGGCATAATAGAAAAACTAATCTGAGAATTAAATTGAAACATTTGAAGAGTGTTCATTAAATAAGAAAGTTTGAAGGGTTTTTTTTTAAAGTCCAGTAAATCGTTGATGGCACAGAGCTCATATGGGAGTATATTCCAAAGAGTGGGTGCAAAGAAAGAGAAAGCTCTTCTTGATGTTGCAAAGCTGACTTTGGAATAAGCCAAAGGTACATGTAGAGAGTTAAGGGAAATTGACCTCCTACTCCTATTATCAGGTGTTTTCTCAATGAAAGTTTGAAGATAAAGAGCAGACAATCCATGATAAACTTTAAAAGTGGTAAGCAGAGACAAATTTAAATATGTTGAGAAATTGGGAGTCAGTGTAATTGTTTGAAAAGAGGTGTAACATGCTCAAATCTGGAGGCACTGCAAAGGAGCCGAGCAGCAAAGTGTGTGTTGCCTTCAAGAAAGAATACCCCCCCCCCAAGCCAAAGCCCTCTAAAACATAAAATAGGTAGACCCAACCAACTCTATCAAAGGCATTTTCCACATCAAAACTAATTATGAGAAAAGGGAGTGTTAGTCTTCGACAGTGCTTGATAGCCAGAAGAATTTTGCATACGTACAGTACAAGATATCTTCCCCTCATGCTCTTCCACAATTAGCCTAGGGAGGAACTCCCCCACTTTCATCTAAAATCTTGTCAAAATTTTTTATATCAAAATGTAACAATAATATGGGCCTATAAGAGCCCAACTGGGAGGAACTTTCCCCTGCTTTGGAATCACTATTTTATGTGCTGGGTTCATGTCCTCAGGAAACGTCCCTCACTGCTGTCCTTCATGAAAAACTACTACAATAAGATGAGAATTAGATCCTGTAGTATTTTATAATATTCACAGTGAAGACTATCCAGGGATCTTCATCAGAAGTGCCTTTTTAATGATCCCCTGAATGTCTTTGGCTGTAATCAGAGTCTCCAATACCTGTTGCTGATCCTGAGAGAGGTTCAGCAAAGAAAAGGCATCCACAAAGGTGACTGCTGTTTCTTGGCCAGACTGCTGTATACAACTGTGAGCAAAACTGGTTAAACATTTGAGCCAGATTTTATAAATTATTGACAAGGAACAGTTTCCCATTTTGAAATGCACAGAAAAGCTTAGGGCCCACATGAGATCTGGTAAAATTTGCAAACATCCTGCCTGGTTTGCTAGCATATTTATAAAAATCTATAGTGATAATATATCAAATCCTTCTTGAATTGAAGTATTAAGCGGCATTTGAGTAGCCTCAAAAGTAGCTTTGGTGTTAGGAGATGGATGGAGAATAGAATTACTTTGTCTTGTCTAAGTTGTTCCTCTATCCTAACAATATTATTAGTCATCTCCTTATTTTTGCAGGTCATATAGGAAATAATCTCTCTGTACATAACTGCCTTGGAGATCTCCCAAAACAACACTGGGTCTGTTAGATTTACAGCATTGTTCCCGAAGAACTCTTTCCATTTATTCCTTAAGTAGCTCAGGAAGTGAGAGTCGTGCTACAACTGGGCTGGGAGTCACCATTGACAAGATCACATCAAAAAACCCTTTGAGGTCTATCACATGGTCAGAAATTTCCACAGGGCCAATTGTTGTTGCTCGCACTCTAAGAAAAATATTGCGGATGACCAACGGATATTCTATCTGAGACATACTTTCATGGTCTCTGGAATGGGGTGTATAGTCCCTTCCCAGTGGGTGTAAAATACAGTAAGGATCCCCTAACTGCCGCACATGGGATAAAAAAGGCAACCTGTTGGTGGCACGCAAGGTAGTAACCATGGATCCCTAAGACCTGCCCAAGCTTAAGTAAAAAAAAATCACCTTCAAGAACCATAGGAAAATGGTTAAAAATTTATGATCATAAATGTTAGGGGTATGCACTGTGCCCAAAAACAATTTAGTGCCCTGAAGTCTTGCATGTATTAACAAATACTATCCATCTGATTTGGTAATGACTTGGAGAGGTTCAAAGGGTACAGTTTTAGCCACTAATATAACCATGCTCACCTTCCCCTCCCCCAGGAGGTCACATATATACTGGCCTATCTATCCCTACCAGAGTTTTTGATGTTCTAGCGTATCTAAATGAGTCTCTTACAAAAAAA
The DNA here is from genome assembly GCA_033557465.1 of Ichthyophis bannanicus. Lineage (NCBI taxonomy): Eukaryota > Metazoa > Chordata > Amphibia > Gymnophiona > Ichthyophiidae > Ichthyophis > Ichthyophis bannanicus. The sequence continues at coordinate 1,043,008,558 of CM066032.1, read as the reverse complement.
CAAACTTGGTTTATGTCATTTTAATGTTTGTAGTTTTTTATAGCATTTAATAGGGGACCTTATCCCACATACTTTCCATGAGATGTATTGGTCGAGGACCACATCACAGGGTCCAAGACAAGCAAGATTTTAACAGCAAATGAATTCCAATCAGCCAGCCAAGATGCCCAGTCCCCATCCCAACTGCATCCATCCGTACATGCTCCCAAACATACATTCTCTGCACATCCCACCAATGCCAACTATTTTCCTTCATGCCCATCATATGCCCACAAGTGCAAACCATTTTCCTTGATGCCCCCCAAACCCCACGCTCTTCCCAGCACCCTCCCTTACTAACCATCCACAAAATACGTATAACCATTTCCACCCAAACTTCATCACTGTTCCTGTGTAAGATGTCCCTTCTTATCTCACCTTTAAATTTCCCCATGCATTCCCACCTGCTTTTCAGTCTCAGGAAATTTTCTAAATACAGCCAATGCAGTGAATTGAGGCTTTACTCCTGAGTCACTTTCGCTCAGCAGCCATTAGACTCCCATGCAAAATCAAAGTCCTGTTCAGAGTATAAACTGCTCCATTGACACATCCTCTCCAGCACCTCCCAAATAAAAGATGAATGAAAACCTCTAGTACATAATAGCCAACAAAAATGATTGTCAAGACTAAGGAGACTGGTCTCAGTAACTTCTTGCTCTACATAGCACCACTTCTGTGCTTTTCCAGACTACTTGCAAAATTATCCGATTGTGGAAGATGAAGGGGGTGAGATAAAACTATAAGACTCTAGTTTTATCCTAAGTAAAATAACAATCAAGGCCTTTAATATACATGAGGACCTGCATCTCCATCAAGCAGGAGTCCAATAAAGTCACAAAAGGATGTAAAGCACTACTAAGAGTAGTTCATAGGTTCATCTTCATAGGATCAGCAGACCTCCCCTATAAGCTCTCCATGCACTGGTAGTTTGACCAAAATATAGGTAAGACTTCTGGGTTTTGGTTATAACCAATAACCACAGATAGAACACCCCTGATACTCTAATCGCGGTTATCGGTTATAACCAATAAACCCCAATTTGTGCAGCATCCTGATGATATGATCATGGCAAATATCCATCATGTTCTGCCCTCAGAAGACTGGATCCCCATGGGCAGAGCAGAAGTATTCTTTTTCAGTTTTGTGAATAGGGGGATACTAATTCTGTGGCTGGAGCTGGGAGGGGGGACAATGCTGGGGCTGGGAGAGAGGGCCAGCATTGAAAACTTGTGTTTAATATCATTAAATGGAATCCACCAAAAAGCATCTAAAAAACTTTTTCACAGCATGAATCAATCAATAACCCTATATTTTCATAATCCTAGGAAAGTACCTAATTGCTTCAAAAATAACCCTCTAAAATCTCAAACGATAAACACCTAGAACCAAAATCCCTAAATATAAGCTCTAATTCATTAAGTTCTTAATAAAAGTTCCAGGCCGCGGAGCCGACGTGCGCGCGGCCTCGGGGTAACCGGGGGGGCGGCGAGGACGCGATCCCCGGGCCGCGGCGTCATAATGATGACGGGGGCGGGCCGGAGCTGTTCTGGGCACCCCATTGGTTCTGGCAGGCCGCCGGGAGGCGGGGGGGGAGCCAATGGGGTGAATGGAAGGCGGGACCAGACTCCGGGCCAGTGCGGGGACGCGCAGTGGCTCCGGCCTTTTCCAGGTCAGAGCCAGACGCGTCGGGTGCCCGCCCGCCCACCCTAGCGTGGGTTTGGGGGCTTGGGGTCGAAGATGTGGGTTGTTGCAGCTGGGGGGGTGGCGGGATCCCGGAGGTTTCCGGGTTCCGGAGCCGGAGGCAAGCTTGTGGGCGAGGGTGGGGGACCCCCGCCCGGACAACCCCTCAGGTTTTTGCTAGTAATATGGCGAAGCCGGACGAGGGAGGGCTAGGCTGTTTAGCCGGGGCCTGGACTCTGTAGAAGCGGAAGCGGCGTCACCTTGCTACTCACATGGCTGGTGAGGGCTCGCGCTTCGAATAAGGGGGGTGGGGTAATGTTATTGCGTTGAATTGTTATTTGGTTATTGTTAATAGGTTAATAAAGCTGCGACCAGTTTAAGCCCAAAATTGTGTGAGGGTTTTATTGGAGGGAATGCGGGGGGGGGGGGGCACGGGGGGTAAGTGGGGAGCTGTGGGGAGAGGCTACTTGTCCGCCTTACCCGGTTATAGGTCCTCTAGAAGATGAAAATGGCAAAACTCCAGAATCCATTACAGACAGAATTGCAGTCTCATAAGCATATTATCAACTTCTCTAGATCTACCAGGAAAGAATCCAATGAAATCACAAAAAGTTCAAAATGGTACTAATTCATAGATCCATCCTCATATAAGCAACAGATTTCCTCAGTAAACCTTCCATGTACTGGTGGCATGATCAAAATAATACAGGTCCCAATTGGGGGAAGTCTTATTAAGAAATACCCTCAACATTCAGTTTCCAGAAAAAATTTGCATGTTTTGCCTGAGTGTTAGTTATGTCTTTACTTTGAAGAAAAATGTGCAGCACTGCTGGATAGCTTGAGGATTTCACTTTTTTCTGGTACAGTTGGTTATAGACCTCTGAAAACTCTACCCATTGGCTATCAGGTGAGCTCAGTAATCCTGGAACAACAAGACATGTGTATTGCCCCAAACATTTTGTCTGGTCTTATAAGCTTGCAATACCTTAGCCTTTTAGGTATAGTTTAAAAAACCTGCAATGACCACCCAGTCCTTTTCAGACCTATCCTTTGGGTCCTCTCCAACACCATCGTACCCTAAGTATGATCCTTGGCAAATTGTTCCATAAGCCTTAACTATACCTTTTTAGTGAGCTCTGTCTCTGGAGCCTCTTCAGATATGGCAGTGAATATTAGATTGTTATTCTGTGACCTATTCTATAGGTTAACCAATTTCTCACCCTCATCAAGAGTTTATCCTATGAATTGCTGCCAGCTCAGTTAGTGCCCTGCGAAGGCCATCTTCCAACATAGAAACATGCTACTCCTTGTCACTCGTTCTGTGATTCATATCATTAACCAGCACAGATATTGATTCAAGTTGAGCAGAAATATGTTCAGATTTGTAGGACAACACTTCTACCACAGAATCCATAAGTTCTGCAATGATCACTCTGGTCAACACATAGGGGGAGATCTGGAACAGGCATCCCCTCCTCTTTTCTTCTATGGGCCTCATTTTATCTTTCTCTCGCTTTGCCTGTTAGTTGTCATCAGAGGCTTTCTTTTGTTTAGATATTTGTCCATGTGCAGGAGATCACCACCCTGGTGTGGCAGAAAGTGATCCTGTAGCTAGGATCTGTCCACCAGATGATGTAAAACCCTCTTATACTGAGGAGGTTTCTCCAGGGCCATGCTCCCATGAGGGATGGGTTAGGACAGCCGTTATAGTTCGTGATTCGATCATTAGGCATGTGGATAGCTGGATGGCTGGTGGACGTGAGGATCACTGGTAACATGCCTGCCTGGTACAAAGGTAGAAGACCTCACATGCCCACTAGACAAGGTTTTAGATAGTGCTAGGGAGGAGTCTGCTGTCTTGGTACATGTTGGTACCAATGACATAGGAAAGTGTGGGTGAGAGTTCTGGAGGCCAAATTTAGGCTTTTAGGGAGGAAGTTGAAATCCTTAACTTCAAGGATAGCATTCTCTGAAATGCTTCCCATTCCACACGCAAAACCCAAAAGGCAAGCAGAGCTCCAGAGTCTCAATGTGTAAATGAGACGATGGTGCAAGGAAGAGGGTTTTGGATTTGTTAGGAACTGGGGAACATTCTGGGGAAAGGATGGAGCTTTTCTGAAGGGATGGGGTCCACCTTAACTGGAATGGAACCAGGCTGCTGGCATTAACTTTAAAAAGAAGACAGAGTAGTTTTTAAACTTGATAATAGGGGAAAGCCAACAGTCGCCCAAGAGTGCATGTTTCGGAAGGATGTATCCTTGAAGGATAATAGCAAAATATTGAAATTAGAGCATATGACAGAGGTTCCAATAAAGACAAAAGTAACCAAAATGTCCTTAAGTACAGAGCAGACAGATCTTTAAATATTCCAAATTACCCATGTCTACCGATAACCAGATTAATCATATTAAAATACAACCTCTAAAATGCTTGTATGTGAATGCTAGAAGTCTAAAAAATAAGATAGGAGAGTTAGAATATATAGCACTAAATGACAGGTTAGATAAGATTGGTATCTCCAAGACCTGGTGGAAGGAGGGCAATCAATGAAACACTGTGATTACTGAGTACAAATTATATCACAATGATAGAGTAGATCAAATTGGTGAAGGGTTTGCACTCTGTGTTAGAGAGGGCATTGAGTCATACAGGATTAAAGTTTTTCAGGAAACAAAATACACTGTCGAATCTCTGTGGATCGAAATTCCATGTAAAAAGGGGAAGGCGATGGCAATGGAGGTGTATTATTGACCGCTTGGAAAGAATGAACAAATGGATGACAAAATGCTAAAAGAAATCAGGGAAACTAATAAAAGATACAACACAATAATAATAATGGGTGATTTCAATTACCTTGGTATTAGCTGGGTCAGTGACATGGCAGGACATGCTAGGGAGTTAAAGTTTATACATGAAATAAATTACTGCTTCTTGGAGAAGGTTCATGAACTGACAAAAGGGGAACCACCACCTAGGAAAAAGAATTAGGTGTTATTGTGGCTAACATGTTGAAACCCTCTGCCCAATGTGCAGCGGTGGCCAAGAAAGCAAATGTAATGTTAGGAATCATAAGGAAAGGAATGGAGAATAAAGTCAAGGATATTATATTGCCTCTGTATTGTTCCAGTGTGCAATTCTGGTCGCTGTATCTTAAAAAGGATATGGTAGAATTAGAAAAAGTATAGAGAAGAACCACCAAAATGGTAAAGGGGATGAAAGGATATCCCTATGAGGAGAGGCTTAAAAGGTTAGGGCTCTTCAACCTGGAAAAGAGACAGCTGAGGGGAGATATGATAGAGGTCTATAAATTAATTAACCCTGGAATTACCGAGATTTTTTGCACACACTGAATACCGTTGGGGTCATAAATGACCCCACGACAAATTTTAATTGTTAACCATGAAAAATTTAAACTAAACAGTCAAAATATTATTCCAAATTAATTATTTATTATATGAAGGTTAAATGTTTTGAAATTTAATGTTTTATCATAAAATTACATGAAGAAGAGTTGCCATGAAAGCAGTTTTTGCATGCACTTGATGAGCACAGTAAAGTACTACAGTCATTTGAATGAGACACAGACGATTTCTGAATGTTCTTTGCAAACATTGTGCTTGCAGAAGGTGCAAACTATGTTGCTTTTCTTGTCTTTTTCTCTGGAACAGCAGTGATACCTTGCCATTTTCTTTGGGATCCCGACATTGCAAACAGCATCAGTGGCTTCTTGAATGCTGGAAGAAGTCTCGCTGTAATTACTCTGAAGCAGCTGCTTTCCTAATTCCAAGAGGAATAGATGACGTCTGTGCTTTGACTTGGACTGCCATTCTGGATTTAGTGACATCCAAACAATGAAGGCGTTCAAAGCACTGATGTCCAACATGTTGTAGAAGATTTTCACTGGCCAGCGTCTTGTCATTCGTTTTATGGTATAACGTGCGCAACATTTGATCTGCCGTATCTACTCCACATTTACTAGAATTATAATCCAAGATCATGTGTGGTTTTTTGTCTGGACGTGTGTTATCTACTTCTTCTTGATCATGCAAACTGTTCAGAAGAACAACCACTTTTCCTTTCTTCGGGCAATAGGAAACCAGAGTGGCGTCATCGTGAAAGGCAAACAGTGAAGTGAATACCTCTCGGCCCTTTGCTGTTACAAATTTCGGAGGTAATTCTTTTCTGTTCTTTTGAATTGTCCCCAAAAGTGTCATTTGTTTTTCTAGCAATTTCCATGTCAGGGATAAACTGCAGAAGAAATTGTCAACAGTAACATTTCTGCCAGATCGTGTCAATCCTTCAGTGAGTTGCAGCACAACCCTTTCACCATGATTCTGTTTCCTGTTTTGTCAGAGTTCCCTTCCTATATATACTTGAAGACGCAGAACATATGACATTGCACTGTCACACAACATCCATAGCTTTATTCCATATTTCCCAGGTTTGCTGGGAATATATTGTCTGAACGGACCATGGCCACGAAATGTAAGCAGTTGCTCATCCACGTTAACATTTTCACCAGGAAGAAAGGCATAACTTAGAGTTGCTTCCCAGGTATCAAAAACGTGTCTGATTGGAGCAAGCTTATCCACGCCTCATTGTTCACGTCTGTTGGTTGCATCATCAAATCTGAGAGCACAAGAAATTTGCTGAAAATGGTTAAGGGACATATTTTTGCCGAAAACAGAACGACCATATTCAAGGTTCCACAACTGAACTATGGATTCATTTTGTGACTTGTACATGCCTGAGAGGATCAGAAGTACAAGAAAATGCTGAAATTCTCCGTCTGTCAAATCTTTCCAGGTGTTGTCATAAATGTGTCTTCCTTGTTTGTTCGTCCACATCATGATTTCATTCAATAAGTTCTTCCTCATGAACAAGTGGAATGCTGCGAGAGGGCCATCAACATTTTGTACAGCATACCTTGTAGGACCTTGTTGTACGGGCATAACATTAGCTCTGGCATATCTTCCAGCAGCTTGCTTTAGTTCAAATCATTTTTATTAATTTTTCCAAAAAGAAACATTTACAGTACTGCAGAAGAAATGGAGGTATACAAGGGCAGTCAATAAATCATGCACATCAAGACCATAGTCTCAATCACTGGCACAGAACTTAACATTACTAAGCAATGTTTCAACCCTAAATGGGGCAGGTCCCTCTCAGACAATAAGATGATAAGGTCAGAACATCAATAGATTCAACAAGATATTACAGAGCAAAATACCCCAGACCTGCACCAATGTCTTCGCCCGTGATTAGCCTTCTTTCCTCCACCCGTCTCACACGGACCAGTTCCTGAAGCCCCTCCTCACCTCTCCCCTTCTACTGGAAATCCTTCTTACCCTCCCCCCTCCCCACCCCCCCCATCTCCCTCAACCCTCCCCCTCATTACCCTCCCCATGAGTACCGTTATCCTGTGTCATAAGTCCTCCTCCTATGTGTAGACTTTCCCAAACATCCAGGCTCTCATGCATTCCCATGGTGCATCCCACTACTCCCCTCAGCCATGTAAGCATTCGCATCTTCCAAGTTCTCCCTGTGTGAGATGAGTGTCTCTTGAGTGACCCCCTCCCAAATTTTGGCGCAGGACAGTTGCTTCTTAATCCCCAGGATCTGGGCTGTACAGAGCTCATGTCTCCGTAGCTGTAGCAATACTCGGCACCATTCCCGGACTTCTGGTGGCTTATCATCCACCCAGTGGCGAAGGATGCATTGCTTCGCTATCAAGAAACCTCGAGCATAGAGCTGTCGCGTGGGCGTAACATCTAAGATCGTGGGGCCATCAATCTCGGTTGACGCCGAATGAGAGACATCACCCGGTCTCCCCCCCCTTCCCCGCAGGGCCCCCTCCACTAGGTCAAATAAACACCATTCGGGCGTCAAGACGCCTCTCAAGGGTCTACAAGCCTGCAACGCATTGTAAATAGTCTGCCAAAACTGAGTTATATGTGCACAACTCCAAAACCGATGGAGCAGCGTTCCCCTATGGGTCCCACATATGTGGCAAACATCTGTCGAGAGCACCTTCATCCTAGCCGCCCAAGTATTGGGCACGTAAGCTCGCCAGAGCAATTTATACTGTATCTCTTGAAATTTGACAGATTCAGAGAGGAGCCGAATTTGGTGGAAAGCGTCCTGGAGGTTGGGCACCACTATCGTTATATTATCCTCCTGTCTCCATCTCTGAGCGAGCTTCTCTAACGGGCTGCGATTGCCTCCCGGAGAGCACTCCTCCCTCCATGATCGCATTGAAAACTTCCTATCAGTGGCTGCTAGAAGCTCCCAGACTCCGGACGCACTGAATTTAAACCCTCCCGTAGTCTGCAGCGTTCGTATATAATGGCGCACCTGTAGGTAGAAGAAGAACGTCTGAGGCGCAAGATGAAATCTATGCGTCAACTCCTGAAAAGAGTCTAACTCCTCTAGGGATTGCATACGTAGTTGCCCCAAAAACCCTAATTCCGCCTGCGCCCAGCTCTTAGGCCGTCCCCCTTGAATCCCCGGCGAAAAAGCAGCATTATCACACAGTGGGAGACAATCCGTGCTGTACCACTGTACCACTTTCTTTTGACATAGAAACCGCCATGCTTGTCTTAAAGCACCCAAATATACCGATCCACGCCACATTCGCGGCAGTGCCGAAGGCCGGGCATGGAATAAATAGGCCGGGTGAAAGGGTGCGGAAAGCCCCTCCACCAACCCCTTCGGTAAAATAGCGTCCGTCCCCAGTATTGCATCTCTCAGCGGCGCAAGCAAGGCTAAGAGATTATAATCTCTCACTGAAAAGAGCTCAGCACCTCCATCCGCTCTACTGCTCATCAACACCGAGAGTGGGATCCGCGACTTCTTGCCCCTCCAGAGAAACTGCCTGATATGGCGTTGAAAAAGTAACACATCCTTTCTGGACAACCAGATAGGCAGGTGCCGCAGCATATACATCCACTTGGGGGCTTCCATCATCTGAAAAAGAGCAATGCGCCCCATCAACAAAAGGGGAAGGTCCCTCCACCTCTGCAAGGTAGCCGCCATGTTGTGCAACATAGGTCTAATGTTGACAGCGTATAGCTGTGAGATCCGATCCGGGATCTGAATCCCCAAGTACCGAAATTCCCCCATTGCCCAACGCAGGGGAAAGTAGCCCTTCCATAATCGTCGCACTTGGCCACCCACATCCAGCGCGACCGATTTGCTTAGATTAATCCGAAGACCAGAGAAAGAACCAAAGGTCTGGATCAATTCCAAGGCCCTCTTCAGGGAGGCCTGCGGCGCACTCAGGCAGAGGAGCATATCATCTGCAAAGGCACTGAGTTTTATCCCACCTCTAGGCCATTCAACGCCTCGTATTTCCTCGTCCGCTGTAAGCGCTAAGAGCAAGGGTTCCAACTGTAACACAAAGAGAAGGGGGGACAGGGGGCAACCCTGTCGGGTGCCTCTACGCAACTCAAACGGCTCGGATCGAGTTCCCCCACTCGCTACGCTGGCCAACGGGCTAGTATATAACGCTCTCACCCAGGATAGAAAGGCTCCCGCAAAGCCAAATTTCGTCAGAACTGCAAACATATAAGACCATGACACCCTATCAAAGGCTTTTTCAGCATCTAGACTCACCAACAGCAAGGGTACCTCCTGGTGCAAGCACTGCTCCATGCCAAGTAGCACCTTGCTGATGTTGGAAAAAGCCGCTCTCCCTTTGACAAAACCCGATTGGTGAGTCCCAATTAACCGAGGGAGAAGCCCTTGAAGGCGGGCCGCTAGCACCGAGGCCACCAGCTTCATATCATAGTTAATTAGAGAGATAGGACGATAGGATGCCGGATCTTCCGGGTCGCGCCCCTCCTTCGGTATGATAGTTATCGCCGCCGTTCTCATATCTCTCGGGTAAAGCTCCTTTTCCTGGGCCTCGTTGTATAAGGCCACTAAAGTGGGCGTTATATTAGGTGACAATATCTTGTAAAACTCAGCGCCGTATCCATCCGGACCCGGAGCTTTATGGGGTTTCCCTTTCTTGATAACAGCCTGGATTTCCGCCCCAGTAATGCTCGCATTTAATTCCCGAAGCTCCGCCTCAGTCAACTGAGGCACGGGGACAGCCGCCAGAAATTTACTTTCTTGGGCTCTATCCTCAGGGTCTGGTGTATATAGAGCCTGATAGTACTGACGAAATACTTGAACAATTTTCCGTATTTCCGTATGGACAACCCCTTGTTCGTCCTTCACGCGGGCTACCCCCTGAATTCCGCCCCGGCGCCGAACCAATCGCGCCAGCAGTCTCCCAGTGCGGTCCCCAAACCGAAATAATTGATGTTGATAGTACTGCAAAGAGTGGGTGGCACGTTCATGCAACACCTCATTCAGAGCGCTCTGCACCTCTAAATACAGCCCAAATCTTGTCGGGTCCGCTGTAGCAACCCGCTTTGCCTCATGCAGCTGGCGGGATAGTATTAAGATCCGGGAATTCAGCCTTCTCCGCTCTCTCGCTACATATGCTATGATATGGCCCCGGAGGACAGCCTTACCCGCTTCCCAGAAGGTCGCTACTTCCACATCCCCGGTATCATTCAATCTAAGGTACTCCTCCCAGTGACGTAGCAGATAAGCTCGAAAGTCTGCTTTCTGCCAGAGATGGCTCGGAAATGCCCAGCGCGCTCCCCCCAGGACCGATCCCTGCCACACCAACACCACTTTAGCATGGTCAGAAACCACTATAGGCTCAATCTCCACTTTGACCACTTTTCCCAGGTGCTCCCTTGAAATCAGAACATAATCTATCCTTGACCAGGTCTGATGTGCTCTCGACAGATGCGTATAGTCCCTTTCCGTCCCATGTAGGACTCTCCAGGCGTCAATTAAGCCTCCCATCTGACAAAGGTATCCCACTCCCTTCTTGCTCCACGCCCCATTCGAACCAGCAGACTTAGACCTATCTAGCAGTGGGTCATGTGGGCAATTAAAGTCTCCTGCCAATATCAAGGGGACCTTCGGGGCCTCCAATACCTTCCTCAGAATAAGCTGAAAGAATTGATGGTCATATGTATTGGGAGCGTATATGTTTCCCAAAAACAGCTCTTGCCCTTGTATTTTAGCATGCAGGAATATAAATCTACCCCCTGGGTCCACCTCCTCTCAAAATCTCCACTCCAAGACCCCGGTGTACGAGGATCGCCACACCACGCTTCTTTACGTCTGCAGACGCCGCAAAAACCCGCCCCACCCAGTCTTTCTCTTCAGCTTGGCATGCTCTACCTACCGCCGTTAAGTGTGTCTCTTGCAATAGAGCTATTTGAGCGTGATCTCGTTTTAGGGCTTGGAGCATTTTGGTCCGTTTAACAGGGGTATTTTAGAGACCGCCAACATTCCAGGTAACGATACGGAGATCATTCCTCATTTTCGCTAACTCTCATACATCCCATTCGCCAGATCCACCAAGCATACACTGTTCCAGATCGCCCAGCCTCGACCCAGAACTCCGGGACCTCCTCAGCCCACCTACCAGGAATGTAAACAAGGGAAGTAGGGCTTGCGATCCAGATGCGGAAAGTAACAACATGTATTCCAGGCATAATCCTCTCATACCCCAAACGTACCTCTCCCCTCCCCCTCCTTCCCCTCCCCCTTCCCACCCTTCCCCCCCACCCCTCCCATCCCCCTCCCCCCCACCCCTCCCATCCCCCTCCCCCCCCCAAGAACAGCTCCTCTACCCTCCCCCCGTCTTACCACTAATACTAAGGGAACCCAGTGTTGCATACAATCACCATCCCCCATAAAACTCAAAAACTCAACCCTCAGTTACCGCACTGAGGAAGGACTTCCAATACGGTGCCGCAGGACCGCCTCACCTCACCATGTTTCTGCGGCCTCCCACCTCCCCCCTAACAACAGACAAAATAGATAGAAACATATAATATAGTAAGGGGAAAAAAACAAAAAACAAAACTAGGGCTTCTTGTGTCTTTAGGCCAGGCACTCAATCCTCCACTGTGCCGGAAGAGAGACCTGGGAATCCACCTCCGGCGACATTGCCAACAAAGGCCAGGAAAATCCAGGAAAATCCAGGATCGCCAGGAGTCAGAAGCGACCCAAAAGCCCCCACCGCACTTACAAGGGCAAATAAAGTTATTACAGTACCCACTCAAGTCGGCGGTCCAGAGCAAGGTATCAGGCGGAACCCCAGTGCCGCATTGTAGGGACCACAGCGGAGATAATCCTTTTAATAGAGCAGAACCAGCTAGCAGAAAAAACCAGCTAGCAGAAAAAAAGGGTCCGAGCTAGCCCGCTGAAGAGAAGGTCACCTCGACCACAGTAATGCAGCACAGGTCGTGGGCTTCGCTCCAGAGCCCCACAACAACAAGATCTCATTCAAGGGACCCGGTGACTCCTCCCGCCACGCTGAGAAACACAAACTGTATAGGATCACACCTCTGGCGTGGCTGCAGGAAACTGCTGGGCTACAAACTTTCTGGCTGCCACCACTTGATCGAAGGTATGATTCTGGCCATTCAGGGAGACACGCAATACTGCTGGGAAAGCCAGAGTAAATCTGGCCTTCCTGCGATACAACTCAGAGCATATCGGGGAAAACTCCCGCCGCTTTGCTGCTACAGCTGCCGAATAATCCTGGAAGAGGAGCACGCGTCTGTTGTCCAGCATGAGGTCGCCGCTCTTTCTGTAGGCCTGGAGTAGACGCCACTTATGCTGGAAATTCAGTACACGAATTATCACCACTCGTGGTCGGTCGCCATGCTCTCTCCTAGCACCCAGGCGATGTGCCCTCTCAATACGAAATTCACCTTTCAGCTCCGCCAGGCCTAGCACTTCAGGCAACCAAGTTTCTAGGAATACCAGCAGCTCCCCATCTGGCCTGTCCTCTCCCAGACCCACCAGCGCAGGTTATTCCTACGAGATCTGTTTTCCAGATCCTCGAGTTTATTTTGCACCTCGAGAAGGGCCTGTTTCTGGCGCTCGAGCTCCCGGTCTCGCTGGCTCTCTCCCTCCTCCACCGCTGCCACGCGGTGCTCAAGCTCCTCCACGCGTGTACCAATTGCGGTCATCGCCTCCTCCATATCATCCAATTTTTTCATAAGACGATCGAACTTCGGGTCAAGGAGTCGGACCATCTCCTTCGCCAGCTCCTCCGAATGTGAGTCAGTGCTTTCCGCCCCCGGAGAGGTCGGTTGTCCCGTAGGCGCAGCGGAGGGCCCCGCTCGAAGCGGCTTTTCACGCTCCTTTCGTGTCGGCATAGGCATCGCTTTTCCGCGTCTGGTAATGCAGCGAGCCAAGGGAGTCTCCGGTAGACTATTTCAAGGATCGCGAGGCAGGAGATCCCAAAAAAGAAGATTAAGTAGCTGATTAATTCGTGAGGCGGCCCCGGAGCGAGAGAGACACGTCTGCTCTCACTCACGCATCGCCGGAAGTCCCCCCAGCAGCTTGCTTTATAGGTTTCCTGCTCCATGATGTGGCATCCTTAGATACATAGGCTTCAATGGCAACATTTGTGCTTATAGTTGATGACCTCTTAGCTCCTCTACGACCACAACTAAGATTCCTCACAGATGATACTGACACCGAGGACTCCTGCCTTCTTCCCTGTCCAGCACAGACTCGACGTTTGCCTCGACCTGTAACTTGACTCTTTGCTGCAAGCGATGTTACTGGCTCAACATCAGTCTCACATTCACTTGGAGACCAACTGCTGTCGCCATCTGAATCATGAATGTCATCATCAGATTTATCGCCCGAACTTGGCTGATATGCTTCTTCGCTTGTGGAATATGCTGTATCATCAGACGACTCAGCATCTCATTGCAATATTTCTATTACTTGGGCAGCTGAATACTTTTGTTTTGACATCATAAACAATAATCTAAAATAAATAAACAAAGATAAAGTTGAATAAAACGCAAAGCAGTTTTACTACAGGTGCACAATAACCGTGATGAACGAGCTGAAATCCTTTAGATTTCATCGGAAATAATGAGAGAACGTATGATATCAATTACAGAAAATGTGTAATTTTCATAAAATAAGAGTACAAAAAATAAATGATACATAATTAATGACAAATACCTTTGTCAGATCAAAAAATTCACAAAACTGCAAATTGTATCACGATCCAAACCGGACGTAAGCAACTGGGGTCAAAAATGACCCCACTGGTACTCTGTGCTGCAATTCATCACTAGCGTCACCTAGCGGATGAAAATTATTCCTCTCATGGCGCAATATAAAGAGAATATTGACATGTGAAAAGTCATAAAAAGATTGCATTCTTGAACAACTAGTTTCTGAGATACGCGTTGTGAAACTTGCAGTGGGGTCACTTTTGACCCCATCGGTACTCCCAGGGTTAAGGAGTGGAAAGGGTAAATGTAGATCGATTGTTTATGCTGTCACAAAAACTAGGGGACATCCAATGTACTACAATGTAACTCATTTAAGACTAAGAAGAGCAAATATTTTTTCACTCAACGCATAATTAAACTCAGGAATTCGTTACCGGAGGATGTAGTAAAAGCTTTTAGGTGTAGCTGGGTTTAAAAAAGGTTTGGACAAGTTCTTGAAGGAAAACTTCATAAACTATTATTAAAAAGGACCTAGGAAATCCACTGCTTGCTCCAATACAAGCACTGTGGAACCTGTGTGTTTTTTGGAAATTTGCTAGGTACTTGTGACCTGGATTGGCCACTGTTGGAAACAGGATACTGGGCATGATGGACCTTCTTTCTGACCCCGTATGACATATTTTATGTTCTTATACACTGATGGGATGTCAGGATGAGCAGATGAGCTGACTAGATAAAAAGAACTCCCAGAACAGTGCAAAGAACAACCTACCTTACCATATCACACAATCTTCCAAACAGGCATAAATTAAACTAAGTACAAATTTATAAAACAACTCTGTATGCCATCCTCCAAATAGAACGGTTTTTTTCTTATAGTATGCACACGTTATTGCATTTTATTATATGCATTATGAATAACTAAATAGCCCATTATCTTTATTGCCATACTCATTAGCAGATGAGCATAAGGATCAGCTTTCAAAAAATGCTCAGAGCTTCATTTAGGTTCCTCAATGTTAGGCTTATAAATTTATAAAGATTTTCAACTAAATGCAGACACTTAAACTTGGGTTCTCCCACAATCACCCACTTTCATATACCTAACTGTAGATGCCTAGTGAAAATAGGCTACTAAGTTTGGAATGCAGTTCTTAGTTTTCAAGCAACTGATTTAGGTGCATAACTCCCATTGTTAGGTGTCTAAACCCTTTGAAACTGGTCATGTTAATTAGTGTGGCAGTTATTTACCAAGCCTTACACCCTTTTGAAATCCTGTAACTCAAAAGACCATGATGTTGGTATATATCATTTCTCGCATAGCACAGTTACTTACCTGTAACAGGTGATCTCTGGGAACAGCAGGAATTAGTCCTCACATATGGGTACGTCGGTACCGACGGAGCCTGCATGGGAACGCTCCGCAGCTTCCCAAAAAGGAAAGCTTTTGGGAGCATCCCACAGCGCCTGCGTGCTGCCTTCCCACCTTTCCTGACCAACTCTCCTCAGTTCAAGTTTAAAGCTGAGACAATAGAGAGAGAGAGGAAAGGAAAGATAGAGAGAGATACAACTCCTAGGGGAGGTGGGAGGGTTGTGAGGACTAATTCCTGCTGTTCCCAGAGATCACCTGTTTACAGGTAAGTAACTGTGCTATCTCCAGGAACAAGCAGGAATGAGTCCTCACATATGGGGACTCCCTAGCTAAGATGCCTGGGAGATCCCCAAGGATATGAGACCCTGAAAGGGTTCCGAGTCCTCCTATGGATCTCAGGCATCCATCCAGGGAAGGAGGGCAGGAGTTGTTCAAGAATGGAACAGGTGTCTGAGGACAGCCTGACCAAACAAGGCATCCCGGCGGGAGTCCTTGTCCAAACAGTAATGGGCTGTGAAGGTATGAACCGAGGCCCAGGTGGCTGCTCGACAGATCTGGTCGATGGACACAGAATGTAGATGAGCAATAGAGGTGGCCATGGCCCTCACATTGTGAGCTGTGACATGGCCCTCCAGAGAAAGGTTCTTACTCTGGTAAGCAAAAGAAATACACTGAGCAATCCAACTGGACAGTGTTCTCTTAGAGACTGGAAGTCCTAAATGAGAAGGATCAAAAGCAACAAAAAGCTGGGAAGACTTTCTATGTTGCTGTGTCCTGTGTAAGTAAAAAGCCAGAGCTCTTTTACAATCTAGAGTATGAAGATTCCTCTCTGCAGTGGATGCATGAGGAGCTGGAAAAAAGACAGGTAAATATACCTCTTGATTAAGATGAAAAGGTGAGACCACTTTAGGCATAAAGTGTGGATTTGTCCTAAGGACTACCTTATCATGATGGAACCTTGTATAAGGTGGAATAGCCACTAAGGCCTGCAGTTCACTGATGCGGTGAGCAGAAGTGACTGCAATAAGGAAAATAACCTTCCAGGAAAGAAATTTCAAGGAGGTAGTGGCTAAGGGTTCAAAAGGTGGCTTCATAAGCTGACCAAAAACCAAGTTTAAGTCCCATGCCACCGGAGGAGGTCGAATGGGAGGTTTAGTTAAAGTTAGGCCTCTCATGAATCTTGCAATAAGAGGATGAGAGGAAATAGGTTGTCCATTGAGAGGCTTAAGGGATGCTGCAATAGCACTCAAATGGACTCTTACTGAATTTGTCTTAAGGCCTGCATTGGAGAGATGCAGAAGATATTCCAATAGAGAATTCATAGGAAGTGCCAGAGGGTCAAGACCCTTTTGAGCACACCAAATGGAAAATCTTTTCCACTTAAAAGCATAGGAACGCCTAGTGGAAGGTTTTCTGGAAGCATGAAGGATGTCCTTCACTTGCTGAGAAAGATTTAAGACTTGAAGGTCTAGTCCTTCAGTAACCAAGCTCTGAGGTGAAGGGACTTATTTTAACTATTTCTTTTATACCGCCCCTTCCAGAGATCAAGGGCGGTTTACATATAACAGGTTAACAGTCTTGTACACAGTTTGTATACATTTTACATAGAACAATAGAATTCAACTATTTACATTGATCAGTAATATAAACTTTGTAGGTATTAAAACAAACTTGGGGTTTGGATGCCACAAAGTCCCTTCCTCCTGGGACAGGAGGTCTGGAGCAGCTCCCAAGTCCAGGGAGGGGGCTTGGGAAAGATGCAGAAGTAGAGGGTACCACACTTGGCGTGGCCAGCGTGGAGCTATGAGGATCATAGATCCTTGATCCCTCTGGAGTTTGAACAGAGTCTTGGGAATCAAAGGAATGGGTGGAAAGGCATACAGGAAGCCCTGACCCCAATGAAGGAGGAAGGCATCCTTGGCCTGAACTCCCTGACATGGAATTCTGGAACAGAACCGGGGAAGTTTGGCATTCCACGGACTTGCAAAGAGGTCTATGTCCGGGGTTCCCCATTCTTGGAAGATTCTATGTACCTGATCCATGTGCAGGGACCATTCGTGTGGAAGCAGAACTCGACTGAGTCTGTCTGCCCAAGAGTTTTGGATTCCTGGGAGGTATACTGCCAGGAGATGGATTTGATGCTCTCTGGCGAAGGCCCATAATCTTAGAGCTTCGTTGCAAAGCGACAGAGAGCCAGTTCCTCCTTGCTTGTTTATGTAAAACATGGCTACTTGATTGTCCGTATGAATGAGGACTGTCTTGTAGCTGAGGAGGGTATGAAAGACCTTGAGAGCTAGAAACACAGCTCGAAGTTCCAAGTGATTGATATGGTGAGAGGTCTCCTGTGGGGACGAAGTGCCTTGGGTGGAGAGGTCTTGTAGATGAGCTCCCCAACCTGTTTGGGAGGCATCTGTTGTGAGGGTTGCTTGGGGTAACAAAGGTTGGAAGGAGGACCCCAGCAACAGATTTTGAGTGGACATCCACCATTGGAGAGACCAAAAGAGACGTTTGGAGGTTGCTATTTGGTCTGAGAGAGCTCCTGAAGCTTGAGTCCACTGGGTGGACAAAGTCCATTGAGCTGCTCTCATGTATAGGTGAGCATAGGGTACCACATGTACTGTGGAAGCCATGTGGCCTAGTAGCTGTAGCATCTCCCTGGCAGTTAAGTGGCTCTTTGACTGAATCTGGGAGGCTAACTGCACTAGACGTTGGCAACGGGCCAGAGGAAGGTAGGCCCTTGCAGAGGTGGTATCCAACCAGGCCCCTATGAATTCCAGGGACTGAGTAGGGGTGAGCTGGGACTTTGGGAGGTTTACCACAAGTCCCAGGTATTGCAGAATGCGCCTGGTGCAGTTCAGGGAGATCTGAGCCTCTGACTGGGTTGGAGCTCGGATGAGCCAGTCGTCCAGGTATGGGAAGACAAATATTCCCAGAGTGCGTAGAAATGCAGCAACTATTGCCATGCATTTGGTGAACACTCTCGGAGCAGAGGCCAGACCAAAAGGAAGCACTCTGTATTGGTAATGTTTTCCCTGGAACAGAAAACATAGGAATCTTCTGTGAGATGGATGGATGAGGACATGAGTGTACGCATCCTTGAGATCTAGAGAACAAAGCCAATCCTGACTCTGCAGATATGGAAGGAGAGTGCCTAGAGAAAGCATCTTGAACTTCTCCTTGCATAGCAATTTGTTCAATTCTCTGAGATCTAAAATGGGTCTGTATCCCCCTGTTTTTTTTGGAATGAGAAAATAGGGGGAGTAGAACCCTGACCCCTGTTGAAGAAGAGGAACTTCTTCTATGGCCCCTTGGGCGAGAAGGGTAGTCACCTCCTGATCCAGAAGGTCGAGGAGAGATGTGGGAGAACTGAAGTGTCTCACCATGGTGTAGGGAGGAAGGTCTGAGAAATGAAGTTTGTAGCCCTCTCTTATGATGGAGAGGGTCCACTGCTCTGATGTGATTTGCTCCCATCTGGGAGTAAAATGAGCTAACCTTCCTGGAATGGTGAGAGGTTCTGGCTGTTGTAGAGCCAGAAAGGTTAAGTTCTCTAGCATCAAGTCAAAAACCCTGAGGAGGTTGGGACTGCTGGGTTGCAGCAGTCCCTGCAGGTTTAGGCCTGGTCTGTTTAGGTTGCTGACGCTTAGCAGCAAAGCAACCTGTAGAAGATTGTTGGCCAGAAGTGGAAGGAAATCTGCTCCTTTTGTAAAAAGGCTTTTTGAAAGGTTTTTTCTTGGCTGGAATGGAGGTTGACTTGGAAAGTATATCCAGAGCAGAATTCTCTGCATCCATTTGAGTGGCTTTTATTTGCCACTCTTTGCCAAAGAGATTTTCACCTGTACAGGGCAGATTTCCTAAGCCATCTTGAACCCAGGTCTCTAGATCAGAAGCCTGGAGCCAAGCAATTCTGCGAGCAGCTATGGCAATGCCTGAGGCTCTGCTGGCACCTTCAAAGGAGTCAAAGGCTGCCCTGTTGGAAAACTTTGAAATGTCTTGAGTATGCTTAAGCCAAAGGAGGAACTCATCCCTTTTATCCTCTGGAAGAAAAGGGAGAAAGTTGTTCAGCTTTTGTGCAACTTCCTTTAGAAACATACCCATGTAAAGGCTATATGAGTTGATTCTGGCAATAAGCATGCTGGCTTGGAAGATTTTCCTACCAAAAGCATCCAAGGTCCTGCATTCTCTTCCTGGAGGAGCAGAAGAGTGTCTTTTTGTACTCTTGATCCTTTTCATAGCTGACTGCACCACAATGGAATGGTGAGGAAGCTGAGTTTTCTGAAATCCAGGACAAGGAGGGACACGGTACATAGTGTCCAATCTGCGAGAATGAGGAGAAAGGGTGAGAGGAGTCTCCCATAAGTCAATCATATGTTCATGAAGAATTTCATGAATAGGCAAGGTGACTGCCTCTCTAGGAGCCTTAGAGTATCCTAAAATATCTAATTTTTTTGCTCTAGGCTCTGTTTCAGAGGTTACCGAAATAGAGAGTCCTTTAGCCACTTCTATTATGAAGTCTTGAAAGGACAAATCCTCTGGAGGAGACATTCTCCTTTTTGGAGAAGTAGGCTCCTCAGGAAGGGTAATGGATACTTCAGGAGACTCATCTGATGAATCAGAGTCATCAGAGGAATCGAAGTATCGTCTGTCAGCTTCTAACGATCGATACGCGTATCGATCGGTACCGGCATCGGATCGGGCGTCCCCGGTACCGGATCGGTACCGAGAAATAGCCCTGGACAAGGAACCGGAGTCGGTATCCTGGTCGATGTCGATGCAGTCGGTACCAGTATCGGCGCTGGTACCGGTACCGGAGCCGGTACCGACAACGGGGCTCATTGCGGTACCATCGGCGTCACAGCTTTAATAAAGGCCATTATAGCCTGCTGCATGGATTGAACAGTGTGATCCATAGACGCCACGACTGCCTGGATGTCGGTACCGGGAGAAAGTGCCGGTACCCCAGAGCAATCTAACAGGTGATCGGTCGAGGCCGTGCCATCGATGTCAACCTGTAACCCCATAGGAGGAGCTTTGGAAGCCGGAGCTTCCCGCTGGGGTTGTTTGGCTGGGGCAGGATCCTCGAGGGCAAGCTCAGAGGCATCTCGATGCTTAGAGGGAGATTTACCCTTCAAGGACCTGCTAGGTTTATGTTTACTTACCTGAGATCCATCAGGAGAAGAAGACCTGGAAGATGTCGATGCCACCGTCGGTGCATCAGCGGGAAACAGCACATGGAGCTTGGCTGCTCGGTTCTGTAACCCCCGTTTAGACATTAAAGAGCAGGACTGACAATCCGGAATGGAGTGTTCAGGACCCAAACATTTAAGACACCATTCATGGGTATCTGTAAGAGAAATAGTACCGCTACACTTAGTGCATTTTTTGAACCCGGAGGCTGCTTTTTCCATGAGGGAAAAGTTTCTTGTGGGCCCTGAGGCCTAAGAAGAAAAATACTCCAAGTGAGGAAAAGTATCGATATATATATATATTTTTTTTTTTTTAAGGAAGAAAAGAAAAGACCGGCGGTACCGGTCCGGAGTCGGGGAAGGCAGACACGCGACCAAAGAAATTAATTAAAACAAAGAACTTCTTCAGCGGTGACAGGAACACGACCTGCTGGCTCCGCGGAAAAGAAGAACTGAGGAGAGTTGGTCAGGAAAGGCAGGAAGGCAGCGCACAGGCGCTGTGGGATGCTCCCAAAAGCTTTCCTTTTTGGGAAGCTGGGGAGCGTTCCCGCGCAGGCTCCGTCGGTACCGACGTACCCATATGTGAGGACTCATTCCTGCTTGTTCCTGGAGATTGATTATTACAATGTAGGCCAGTGTGTGTTCAGTATGTCATAATGAAAGCCATGGGGGCAGCATCCCAGGCCGGCTGCCCGTAACCGGGCGGCGCGGCGAGATGCGGAGCCCTGGTCCGCGAGCCGGAGAGGGGGGGTGGAGGCAGGGGAAGCAGGATGATGCTGGGCATCTTTTGAATTCATTGCCTCTCCACATCATAAGGCACGAGGGGAGAGCCAATGAGAAGAGAGGTGCAGTAGGGCCTGAGGCGCGAGGAGCCGGAAGACGGGGCCAGAAGAGCTCTGGAGAGTGGTGGGTGCAGGAGCCTTGAGATCCGTGTCAGCGGTTGAGGGAAGGCAGCGTGGGAGCATCAGTAGACGGAGGGAAGCGGTCAGGGCAGGAGTCGGGAGGCAGCGGTCAGCAGCTGTCAACAGAGCGGGGGAGCAGGAGCATATGGCTGAGTGTGGCACAGCATGCTGAAGGGCGGCCGGCACGCTCCGGCAGAGAGATCTCAAGCACAGCTGTGGGCACTGGAGGAGGCCTCGAGGCAAGTGGAGGGGTGGATTAGGGGGTGCAGGAAGGAAGCAAGTTGTTTAGGTGGTTGATGGCAAGGGGGGGCCTGCTGGGACCGGGGAGGGGAGGGCTGGGGGGGCTGCCAGGCAGTAAGGCAGCAAGGCAGGCAGGCTGGAGGTCGGGTTATAGCAAGGGAGGTGGAGGAGGCCGAGCAGCCAAAGGAGGCAAGTGGACTACGGAGGGGAAAGGGAACTGCGGGGGCAGGACAAAAGGCAAAGGGGGCGGGGTTGCCTACAGAGAGAGGTGGGCACAGAGAGGGAGCGTGGGGGGCTGGGGTGAGGGCCCGGAGGCGAGGTGGGTCTCGGCAGGGGGGGGGGGTCGAGCCGCAGCCAGTGGGAATGGGGGGTGGGGAGTCAGGGGGGAAAGGGGTCGAAGGCCGGAGCGAGCCGCGGGGACGACTAGTGAGGTGGGGGAAGAGGGGGCCGTAGGTCAGGTGTGGGGGGGGGGGAGTGGAGGGGGTAGTCGCGAAGCAGCGAGTCCGACCTGCTCCGGTTAATTCCCATTTCTACACTCTAGTTCACCCGCCTCTATGCATTGTTTTCAACATTTAATCAAGGTGACTCAGCAAAAGTCAATATGATAACCACATCACAAGCTGTGCAAATTCTGAATTCTCAGTAACCAATACAACAAATGTTTTATGTACCTATCGTAGAACTTTCAATTGTTAGATTTTTATTCAAGATACTCTAGACACAAATTCTATTTTTACTTTTATTTCTTTAGTTTATAAAAAATGGAGTCTATACTTACACATCATCCACATAGCAGGGATAAGGCATTTGTTGTGCGAATACTCCAAGCAGGTCTGACTTGTTTGAATGTAATCGAATGATACCATGATCCAACATGTCCTGGATATAGGCAAAACCACCCCACACATACCTCAGGTCTTTATTGGCATCATCTCTAGCCCCAGGAGCCCACAACCTATCATGTACAGGAAAAAAACATACTTGAATTATATTCTGTTTCATTCAGTCATAATATTTTAATTTTATGTTAATAACAATACACTAACTCTGGGGTGGACATTTTTCAGGAAACAAGAAACATAATAGGATAAGCAGACCTTATACCAAGGAGAATTACAATAGGGATCAGTGCAATTGGGAATAAGGTACAACATTCCTATATCATAGATTTATAAATATGCTTCAGTGAATTTTCATTTTTTATGCATGAAATTATGCAGTTGAGAATTAAACTTACCCAAAGATATTTACTCTGACTAAAGTTCTACAAATGTCTTAGCTAATGACTAAACATTACAAAGTATTTGGTCAGTGGCAATTTTTCTCAATTGTGTGCAAATCTTGTCGCCATAAGGATATTGTTCAATTAGAAAAGGTATAGAGAAGAGCCATCAAAATGGTAAAGGGGATGGAAGGATACTCCTATGAGGACAGGCTTAAAAGATTAGAGTTCTTCAACTTGGAAAAGAGACAGCTAAGGGGAGATAAGATAGAGGTCTATAAATTAATGAATAGAGTAGAACCGGTAAACATAGATTGGTTTTTTACACCATCAAAAAATAGAAAGAAAAGGGAACATTCAACAAAGATGCAATCTTATTATTAAGATTAATAAGAGAAACTATTTTTTCACTCAACACTTAATCAAACTCTGGAATTCGTTATTGGAGGGTGTAGCAAAAGTTGCTAGTTTAGCTGGGTTTAAAAAAAGGTTTGGACAAGTTCCTGGAGGAAAGGTCCATAAACAACTATAAAGAGGATACAGGAAATCCACTGCTTATCCCAGGACAAGCATTGTGGATCCTAGGTACTTGTGACCTGGATTGGCCACTGTTGGAAAGAGGATACTGGGCTTGATGGACCTTAGTCTGACCCAGTATGGCATTTCTTACGTTTTCGCTCTATATTATGCATTTTAATTTAGGTTAGAAAGAAGACAGAATTGGAAATTCTGAAGGAAAGTGCTAATATATAGAAAATTCAAAAGTGGGATGTGGTCTCTCTGGAATGTGGTGGGGTAGGAAGAGAATGATTCATACAACTCCAGAGTGAAGGATGAAAACAGTGAGTTAGACCATAAATACATTTGAAAATAGGCAGCAATTATTTCCCCCTATGGAATCAATATTTTCCAAGAAGCCACATGCAGTAACAGAGTAGATGAGGTAAAATATGTGGTGTGAGAAAGAAGATGGATTGCAAAATTTTGCAGAATGGCAAGGCCGCGGGCCCCCACGGCATGCGTGTGGCCGGCGTTAACCGGGGGGGGGCAGCCGGTTGCGCGCTGCGTCGGGCTCATGCGCAGATCGCGGGGGCGTGCCTATGGCGCGCGGGGCTCCCATTGGCTCCCGCGGGGTACTGATGGGCACGGGAGCCAGTGGGAGATATCTGAGTCGGGCTTGGGGGGGGATGTGGTGGGGGCATCGGGGCTCCTCTGGCCTTTCCATTTCGGCAACCGGGGGAGTCGGACGTCCCGCCCACCCGCCCTCTTTTTTCGGGCACGTATGTCGGTCGGGGCAATTTTCTGGGGTGTTGCAGCTGGGGGGGGGGGGTGGCGGGATCCCGGAGGATTCCGGGGTCCGGAGCCGGAGCCAAGCAGTAGGGCGGGGGTGGGGTACCCCCGACCCGGACAGTCCCTCAGGCTTTTGCTAATAATATGGCGAAGTCGGAAGAGGGAGGCTCGGCAATTTGCCGGGGCCTGGACACGGCAGAAGCAGATGCAGCGTCACTTTGCTGCCCACATGGCTGGTGACAGTTCGCTCTGCTGGGGGGGGGTAAAGTTAATGTTGGAATTGTTTATGGTTACTGTTAATTTTGTTAATGGGTCAATAAAGCTGCGACCAGTTGAATTCCCAATAAGTGTTGTGTATCATTTGTCCCGGTATGTCGGGGGGGGGGGGGCGCTAGGTGGAGGCGGCGGACCGGTCCGCCTTCCCCGTTTAGAAAGATTAGTTTATTCTAATAGATAAATAGCTGGAAATTGAGAAATGTAAAGAGAGCCAGATATATGTGAAGAGGAGAATACAAAGGAATCGGGAATACCAAGAGTTTCAGTGAAGTAGAGAAATGATAGAGGGGATAGGACTTTGGATTTCAGTAATTATTTGTTCTGTAGTATGGCCTTCCCATTCCGCCTGATCTGATTAAATAGACATATCAGGCCCGATACTCAGCTAGCCTCGTTTTTGAAGGGCTATGTGCCTAGTTGGCGCATAGCGCTCCCCACGACCTCTAACCTGCATATTCAATGCCACGGTGATGGCACTGAATATCTGGTGATCGTCACAGACACCCGAAGCCGCTGAAGCTAACCAGGCAGCAGCGATATTGCATGCTGCCCGGTTAGCTCTTGTACCTTAAAGATAGGTGAGGGATTTCCTCGCCTAGCTTTTCGGCACAGATCACTAACCGGACAGCATGCAATATTGCTGCTGCTGCTGCCTGGTTATTGCTTGTCGTTGCCTCGGCTCCACCCCAGAACACCCCTGACTTGCCCTGATGCTAACTGGATAGCACCAGGATGCATAGGGGAGTTAGAAAGGGATATTCAAAGGCACTAATCATGCAAGTGCTTTTGAATATCCCCATTTAAGGCATTTAGATGGTTTACTGGGGTGTAAACCGTGTAAATGTCTTTCAAAACTGGGCCCATCATTGCTACTGACTTCATCGCCCAACACCAACCATTTTGGTCCTTCCTATTTTTAGACGTTAAATTACTAACTAGTTTGATTGAGTCAATTAAGTTAATTAATTAATTAAT
Organism: Ichthyophis bannanicus; assembly: GCA_033557465.1. NCBI lineage: Eukaryota > Metazoa > Chordata > Amphibia > Gymnophiona > Ichthyophiidae > Ichthyophis > Ichthyophis bannanicus. The sequence continues at coordinate 1,042,983,314 of CM066032.1, read as the reverse complement.
TAGTTTAGCTAACTGTATTTTATTCACTGTTTTGCTTTATCCCTCCTTTTTTTTTAATAGAACGTCAACTTTTTACACTGCCATTTCTTAGGCTGGATTCTTACCTCTAGTATTCCCAATTGCTCATTTCTTTGTTGATCTTTCTCCAACTCTTCCTTCTCTCTTTCAATTATTTCCTTTATCCTCTCCTTTCCTTTTCTTATGGCTCCACACTACTTTTCCTTTCTTTTACTGACACTCCCTAATCTTCTCCCCTCCTACCATCTACTTAAACCCCATTCCTTTTACCCTCTCTCTTCCTTCTCCATCTTGTCTTCCACCCTTTTCTTCAGCTCTTGAGTTTCACCTTTTTCTTCTTCTCATTCATCCCTCCCCCCTCTCTCTCTCTAAAACAACCTCACCCTTGTTTCCACTGAGCTATCTCCTCTCTGCCTCGCAGTCTTCTTCTCATCATCCTTCTTTATTTTATTTATTTATTTTATTTATTTAGCAAGCATTTGTAGCCCGCTCCTTCCAGCGATCAGAAGCGGGTAGGATTACTATTGTGAAACTGCCGAATCAAGGCAGGTACAAATTTTGTTTACATACAGATTGTCAGAAAAGCACATCATACAGAGTTAACACTTCTTAGCTATGGGGGAGTTCATTTACATATATACATAAATACATATATACAGGATAAGCTTTTTGGCTTTCATCCGGTAATATTAATCCCAACCCTGGTCTCCCTACATTTTTCTCTCACTCCCATGATAGTTCCTCCTTAAAATATTCCAAACTCATTCATATTCCTCTCCTTTCCCCCTCCTCTCTCCCTTTCTCTTGTGCCTTATGAATTGCTCATTCCATATCTAATAAACTCCCCTTTACTCACGATCTCTTTATCTCTAACACTTTCCATCTTTTAGTTCGTACTGAAACTTGGCTACTCCCTGATGACACAGCTTCAATCGCTGCCCTCTGTCATGGCGGCTACTCCTTACCCCACTGGCTGTAGTGGTGGTGTTGGATTTTCACGCTCTCCTTCCTGCCATTTTCAACCACTCCCTTTACCTCAGTCTCGCTCCTTCTCCTTTGAAGTCCATTCCATCCACCTTTTTTAATCCCTTACCTTTCTGGATCACTATTATTTATAGACCCCCTGAGAAGTCCACTTCTACCTTCCTTCCTCACTGACTTTGACTCATGGCTTTCTAAGCTCCTTTCCCTTGCCTCCTTATTCAACCTCCAGCTTTGCTCTACTGACCATACTCATCAATACGGTCACTGTCTTGACCTTGTTTTCTTCTATAACTGTTTTCCCTCTAATTTCCATACCTTAATTCTCCCCTTATCTGACCATCACCTTTTAAGCATCACTCTTCATCACTCCCCACCTCAATCTTACTCATTCTCCTACCTTTTTAGAAATCTTCATGCTATTGATCCATTGGCTCTCTCCACTATTGTCTCATCACATCTTTCATCCACTTTGTCGTCTAAGTCCATTGATGAGGCTGTAGCTTCCTATAATACTGCTCTCTCCTCTGCTCTGGATACTCTTGATCTGCCCCTGCCATGTCCTGTGAGGCACACGAGACCTCAGCCCTAGCTGTCTTCAACTATCAATTATGCTCTTGTGCCCACTCAGCTGAGCGTTTGTGCCTCAAATCCCATACCCTTTCTAAATTTATTCACTTCAAATTCATGCTCGCCTCCTTCCAGTCAGCCATAGCACTCACCAAGTAAAACTACCATGTCCATTTTACTAAAGCTCGTCTCTGACCACTGCCGTCTCTTCTCAACTTACAACTCTCTCCTCAAGGCGCCCCCACCTCTAACCCCTCTTTCTCTTTCTCTTTCTGCCCAAACCCTAGCCAACTATTTCCATGATAAAATCTATAAGATTACACTCTAATTCCCTACTAGATCAGCTTCATCCCCTCTTCCCCCTCTTCAATACCAACTCTTCCCAGTTTCTATTACTCCTTTATCCTTTTCTAATATCCAAAGAGGAAACCTCTCATCTTTTCTCCTCCTCTAAACACACTACCTGTTCCTATCCCCATCCATCTCTTTAACTCCTTCTCCTCCTCTATCATTCCTTCCATATCTCATATTCTCACCCTATCGCTCTCCATGGCAACTGTCTCTGCAGCCTTCAAACATGCTTTGTTCACACCTCTCTTCAAGAAACCTTAACTTGACCCTACTTGTCCTTCTCACTATTGATCCATCTCTCTTTTTCCCTTCATTTCCAAACTTCTTGAACATGCAGTTCTCCACTGTTGCCTTGAACTTCTCTCCTCTCAAACTCTACTAGATCCACTTCAATCTGGACTTTGTTCCTTTTATTCTACCGAGACGGCACTTACAAAATTCTTCAGCAATTTGTTCCTGGCTAAATCCAAGGGCCTTTACTCATTCCTCATTCTTCTTGACCTTTATGCTGCCTTTGACACTGTTGACCACCACCTTCTCCTCAAAACTTTGTCCACACTTGGTTTAGGGGCTCTGTGTTGTCCTGGTTCTCTTTTCTTAAATCTCCCATTGTTCTTTTAGTGTTTGTTCTGGTGGTTCCTCCTCTACTGCTATTCCACTCTCAATTAGTGTACCCCGAGGGTCTGGTTCTGGAACCTCTCCTTTTCTCTTTTATACCCAGTCTCTTGGTGCTCTTATCTGCTCCCATGGCTTTCAGTACTATTTCTATGCTGTTGACTCTCAGATCTATCTCTCTACACCTGATATTTCTCTGACACCCCAAGCCTGAATCTCTGCCTACCTATCTGATATCGCTGCCTAGATGTCTCACAGCTATTTGAAATTGAACATGGCCAAAACCAAACTTGTTTTTCCCCCAAACCCGCCTCTCCCTTCCTTCTTTCTTTTTCTATCTCTGTTGATAACAATTTTCTACTTCCTGTTTCCTCAGCCCGCAACCTTGGGGTGATCTTTGACTCTTCTCTCTCTTTCTCCTCACACATCCAATTGATTACTAAAACCTGTTGTTTCTTCCACTATAACAGCAACAACATTTGTCCCTTCCTTTCTGAGCACACTACTAAAACTCTCACCCACTCCCTAGTCACATCCTGTCTGGACTATTGAAACCTTCTCCTTACTGGTCTCCATCTGCATCATCTCTTTCTCCCCTTCAATCTGTTCAGAACTCCACTGCCCAGCTTATCTTCCTCCAGCCCCGTTATACTCTCATAACCCCTCTTCTCAAGTCACTTCATTGGCTTCCATTCCATTTCCATATCCAATTCAAACTTCTCCTTCTGACCTACACATGCATTCATTCTACTGATCTTCAGTACCTTTCCTCTCACCTCTCTCCCTACACCCCTCCTTGTGAACACCGCTCTTCCTCTAGCTTACTTCTCTCTATGCCCTTTTGTTTCTCTGCTAACTCCAGACTTTGTTCCTTTCACCTTGATGCTCCATATTTCTGGAATAAACTACCTGAGTCTGTACATCAGGCTCCATCTCTATCCCTTTACAAATCCATGCTAAAGACTCACTTCTTTGAGGCTGCTTTCCTTCCTTTCCTTGTCTGTACCCTTGTTGTGGACAGAGTTGATGAATCCCAAGGGTGGAGATCAGACTATCTGAGATGTAGAGTATCTCAGTTCTTGATGCATGAACTACAGTGGTGTGCAAAAGTCTGGCATCACATGCAAATTTGACATTTTTTCAGCTTCGTGGCCTTATATCTTAATTTCTTTTTCCTCCCAGTGGCTTTTTCTGTGTATCTCATGATGTGATAGATTTGGCTATTAGGGCCAACTTTTAGTATTGGTTTAGCCCTTATTTTCTGAGTCTGTTTCCCATAGTTGTCATGTTGATAGATTTTCTGTGAAAATCACATAATGTACATCGTTGGCCAACAATATATTATTGTAAATATGCTTTAAAATATTATGGATGCATGCCAGGTTTCCTTCAAATTAATGTATGTGGCCTTGAAAAAGGCCATTTTTATATGTCAGTGATGGCTCAGTATTTGATGGGCCACCCTTTGTTCTTGATCACCTGACTGCACCTTGTCGGCATTGACTGAATCAGTCTGACAAGGTGATCGTTGGTGACAACATGGTTCCAAGCTGCAATGAGTGACTCAATCATCTCACGCTTTGATGTCAGATGCCTCTTGGTTATTTCCAAGGTCACCTTGTGCCACAGGTTCTCGACTGGATTCAGATCTGGAGACTGGGCAGGCCAGTCCATTGACTTGATGTTGTTCCGCTGCTTCCAGCTGATCACCTGTCTGGAGCGATGGCAGGGTGCATTGTCATCTTGGAACAGGAACTGTCCAGGAAACAGCTGGTGTGCTGATGGCACCATGCACTTTTGCAGTATGGTGATGTACTTGGCCCCGTTGACCATTCCATCGATGATGTGAAGACGTCCAATACCACTAGCAGCCATGCAGCCGCAGACCATGACCTTCAAAGGATGCTTCACAGTGAGGTTGAGACACTCAGGCTTGAATTCCTCTCCAGGAAATCTCCTCACATAGGTGTGGGCCTGGTTACCAAACAGACAGAAGGTGCTTTCATCACTGAATAGCACCTTTTCCCACATTTCAGTGGACCAGGTTGAGTGCTTTCTTGCCCACATGACCCGGTTGCACTTTTGTATGTCAGTCATCAGTGGCTTATTCCGTGCTTTGCACCACCGGAGACCAAACTGTAGGCACCGGCGACAAACTGTAGATGAGCTGACACTGACCTCACTCTTGTCTGAGCACTGTCGAAGTAGCTGAGGAGAGGTCAACTTGTGATTAGTCAGTGAAATGCGTTGTAGTACGCGGTCCTGGGGTGATGTTGATGCACGTGGACAACCTGAACGAGGCTTGTTCACCACTGAACCCATTTCTTTCTTCTTCTGTACAATCTTAACAGCAGCACTCTGACTGCAGCCAACTTTCCTGGCTATCTGATGGCTTGAAAATCCTTCCTCGCTCATAAAGGACACATGAACATGCTCCTCCAGTGTCAGGGTCCGAGTCATCTTCATGGTCGATCCAGAAAGCGTATGAAATTCAAAAATTTCGTGCATTTTTATAGCTGCACTGTTGGCTAGATATCTGCATTATGACTGGTTAGTGAAACTAGCCTCCTGATTGGTCAGAAATAACGTGTGCATATTGGATAATCTCAATCCAGTTTTGACATAGGATCCACAAAAATCGCAGTAGCTATCTCCCAGTGTCTGTAAAGTATTTAAATTGGAAGCAAGGAATGCAAAAAAGTCAACTCTAATAGCCAAATGTATCCCTTTTAACATGGTACTCTGACCAGTCAATCTGTATATAGCTGAACAAATCTGTAAATAGTTACGAGCTGACCACGTCACCTGTGACAGCTAGCTTGCCTGTACATATGTAGTTACCCTGTCAGTCCCGTTTAGAAACCCCTGTTCATTGTAAGTCCAGTGTAGGTCCTGTCTGCACTGCACAAGTTGTTAACTGTAAACCACACTGATTCTAAAGAGCGCGGTATAGAAAATACATTAAATAAATAAATAAATAAATAAAATAAATGGTAGAAAGATGAATATGCTGGGCTAACGCAAAATTTAAAAAAAACATTATAAAGTATGAAAAACGTAAAACTTGCAAGTGATTCCAGACTTTTGCACACCACTGTATCTGGAATTTAACAAGGCAGTAGTCATTTGAAGACAGAAAGAAAGAGAAAGGAGATATTTGAAAGGAAGGGAAAATGCAGATCTGCTTATTAGTGTATCTGCATTAGAGACAGTTAAAAGACAAAATAAGAGAGCCAAGATCAATTAGGTAGCTAGAGAAAAAAATACATTCATAACCTCTTACCTGTCCTTAACCTTTTGAGTACTTTCCACTTCATCAATGTCCATTCGAATCTTGTATTTCACATGTGGAGAAATATCACTGCTTTGCTCATCCATATTCTTAAATACTATTCCTGCCCAGAACTTCTTTTCTTCGATTAAAGTCAAAGACCTGTTAACTAGATCCCATTCAGTAGGGACAGGTTCAAATTTATCAAGCATGAAGCACTGTAACAAATGAATATAAAAGTAACACACACAAACTTAATAAACCCATTAAGGCTTTCTCAAAGAGTATACCACTTAAGTTCTTCCAAAAAGTGCATTTTGACATTAGTTTGTAAAAACAACCAAGATGTTTATAATGGCTATCAGTCATAGAAACCCAGAAGCAAAACAACATATTTTCTATTTAAAGACCTCTCCAGGATCCTGTCTAGTTTCAAATGAGGGATGCTGGAAAACTGTTGATTCAATACAATAGGAAATAAAACATTTGAAGCCCAGTTCTGGATACAGTGTCTAAGTAAGGATTGAGATATCTGGGTCATGATGTGCATGATTCCCCAATTATTTTACAATAGGCAAACTGAACAAAGAGCCTTTTGTAAAACATGTAGAACTATGTCAAGAAATACACATATATATCACAGCACATGTAGTAAGCGGAGCCGTTTTAGAAAGGAACACGTTGAAATAGAGTGATATCACTCAAGATGTTGAATGTGCAATACGGACACTGTTACATGTACAGTATGTAACAGTATTACAGCCTATATGTGTAATTGTCATCACTTATATGTGCAAATGCTGTATTTTACAAGACTGGAAATCTAGGAAGAACCAATTAAGGAGCAGAGTGAAAAAAAAAGGTTTTAAAATTATTGAAGGGGGATAAAACACTAGAGAAGTAAGGGCACTTGCTGCCATCCCTGCTTTGGAGAAGATGTAAATGCCAGCACCCACTGAGATTTTCTTTTAAATAATGTGTGCATTGCCATTGCAAAATCAGAAATACACACATACTTTTCTGGCCTACTCAAACACTCCCTCTTGGAAACTGTGCATGCTATGGATCATAATATGTAAACAGCGGCTTTCTAAAAAAAACATTGTTGCTCGCCTGTAACAGGTGTTTTCTATAGACATCAGGCATAATCATGCACACGAGGAGGTCACATCATCGCATATTGCCAGGATGAAACAGCTCTCCTAGAGCTCAGAACTTAGTATAAAAGAAACATAGAAATATGATGACATATAAAAACCATATGACCTATCCTGTTTGCCCTTCCATACAAACCACTAAACTCTACATTCCCCCAGAAAACACAGACAAATAGGAACAGAAGTGAACTGGATCTTGAATGATCTTCAGAAAACTGTGTTCACGAGGAGTTAGCTAAACTAAAATTAGACAAAACAATGGGGTTGGAAGGGATACGTCTGAGAGTACGAAAGGAAGTTAGGGAAGTTCTAGTGGATCCACTGTCTGACATTTTCAAAAGTTCTGAGCATGCATGATCCTTCCTGCACATAGTGGTCTCTTCAGCTCCTCAATTTCAAAGCTCAGAAATTAAGGCAACTCTCTGGAAGTGAGAGAGAATATGCGCCTGATCCATCCTGCTGTCCATGGAAAACAGGAGAGCAACAGTGCTTTGTGCATCAGCAAGCAGGACCGAGTCAAATACATATGCGGATGGCTCCCAAACTTAGGGCTGACTTTACCTATTGTCTCCTAAAGAGCAGCCCACACAGGAAAACAGTGTGAGTTGTCACATCACACAGGCATATTGCCTACTATAGCCTGACCAAAGGTGCTGTCCTTTACTTGACTTAGTCAGAGCAGCAGAGTGAAGTTCATGTTATTGGTTTACAAATTGTTTCCAGTGAAGCAAACTTTAGGAGAGTCACAGTAGCTGCAGTAGAAGAGAACTAGTTTGTTAATAAAAGAATTGGATACAGGATGTCAGTCAATTAGCTAGACTTTTTTTTGTCAGGTTTTTTTTTTTGTTCAGTTTTTTTGAGGTAGTATGTGAGGGCCCATTTACAGTCTAGGATGTGAAGGGCTTTCTCGTCTGGATTTCTATGAAGTTTGGAATGAATGTAGGAAGCAGTAGTTCCTCATTAATGTATCAAAGTTTTGCAGCCTTGGGTAGGAACTTTTAGATGAATTTGAAGAACTACTTTATTATGAAGAAACTGCATGAACAGTTCATAGGTTAATAGTGTTTTGAGTTCGCTTATTCTTCTAGCTGAGATAACAGCTACTAGGAAGAACAATTTCCATGAAAGAAGCTTAAGTGAAATAGACTCCGTTGGTTTAAATGATGAATTCATAAGATAAGTTAAAATAATATTAAGCTCCTATGGTGCAGGGGGCTTCTTCAGTGGTGGTTTGACATGGAGAAGTTCTTTTGCAAAGCATGAAGAGAGAACAACCAGAAGACTATCCACTAAGAAGCGTGAAAAACCAGAAGACTAGCCACTAAGAGGGACATCCAGTGCTGGTCGTCTCCCCCCTGTATGGCCTATCAGAATCAGGCTGTACAGAGGCAGACCTGATTCTGATCATGCGGGGGCTAGATTGTGCGGGGGCCCGTGGGATCAGAATGGGTTCTAAGGCCTGGGCATGCAGGTCGGGTTCCAATTCCGATTGGCTGCCTTGATGAAGAAGTTCCATTTCCTACCTTAAAAACACAGGATTCACTGAGTTCTAGTCTAGAAGCTGACAGGCAGGCAGGCCATGTGAGCAGCAGTTGTCAGGGGCGACATAAACAAACCCAGCCACGGGGATTGCAAATAAGCCCAGCTGAGAAACATTCCCCAATTCCTAATAGCGTGCACCTGGAAAGGGGAAGAGCTTATAGCCACTATAAGAGCTATGCGGGAAATACAGAGTTAGAAGGAGTAGAATGAGGAGACCGGGTAGAACGAGGAGGACTAGCTGAACTAAGTGAACCAGCTGGTCTAGAGGAAGAAGGAGGAGTTTCAGACTCTGACCCAGGATGTGAGTCAGAGCCAGAACCAGGAAGGGTTCACCACAGAAACTACCCAGAGCACTGCAGGAGGAAGCAGCCAGAGAGGTCAGAGAACAGTTGCAAGTGTTCTGCTGATTGCAAGCTGTTTGGAGCTCAGAGGCAACGTTCCAACTGGAGTGATTGGAAGCCTAAAAACAAACAGTATGTATATGAGAGTTGTAGCCTGGAGAATGTCTCTGGTAGGAAGTTAGAGTTTGCTGCTAAAAGAAATACCTGCAGGGTTAACGCTGAGAAGCCTCGTGTGATAAATCCTAGGTGGGGGCAGGGCAGTAACACCCAGCCAAGGGATTTGAGCACTGAGCTGAAGAGAGAGCAGTTAACAACCCCAGAGAGAGAAAGGTATTTCCCTGAAGATGTGTGCATGTCTGAGGAAGATATAATAGCAGTTCCTAAGCCTCAGAGAAAACCCCGCAGGCTTAAACCTCGTGTTAATAGGGGAGAAGAATATTCTTTTGCAAAGCCTGAAGCCAGAGCTTATAAATGTTCCAAGGGTAGAACTTGCCAGAAGGAATTGAACTCTAAGAACCCTGAATGGTGGCTTCCCTCTCTCCCAAACACCGAGGAATACGGTAGCTGTTATTCCAGCCCTAGAGGGAGTTGTGCAGAGAGACTCTGTGACGGCACGTTACAGGGGAACTTGCAGAAGTATTGTGGCAAGGAGAACTCAGACAATTCTGAATGTATGCAGGAGCCTATGGTCATTGATACAGTCAGTGAATGTTCATTTGATAGTGACCCAATGGACTGCACATTGATTTTCTCTGATAAAGTGACGTCTTTTCGCTAGTCAAAAGGCTGTATAGTGTGGAGGGAAAACACTATCAGTGAAGAGTGCTGTTTTGCACATATGAAAGCTATGTGCTGAGTTTTGCCTGTTTAACATTTACTCTTTACTTTAAGAAGCAAGAAAAAGCTGTTATAATTTCCTTTGTGTTTTGCCAGAAAGTATGGCTTATTTGCTTTGAGTATTGTGTTATATTACCTGAAAAATCCGACCCCGGGAGGGGAAATAAATCCTTTTACCTTAAACCATTCGTGTTCACAACTACTTAATCACCATCAGACACAGATCTGCAACCCTAGGCGGCAGCCTGCCCACCTGGTGGTGACAAGAACTGGCGTAGTCTCTCTGATTTTTTCAAACAAAGAAACAACACAGTACAAAAGCGTGCATAAAGAATTACTTGCTGAAAAGAAAAGAAAAGTTTTGCTCTCCTGGACGGAGAGGAAAAAAAGACCGGAGCGGATTTCTTTTTTCAAGTTCCTGACCTGGAAGGCAGTCAAGACACAGCTTTCTCAACGCACGATCCTGCACCGTGCTAAGGTAATGGTAGGAAGGCACGGGGGTGATCAGGATCAGTGAGAAAGGGGGAAGCTGGGAGTGCTAAAGGAAGCAAATAGAGGAAAAAAAAAAAAAACACATAGTCTGTGCCGCACTTTGTGGGCCCTGTCTTTCTTTTTCCTTTGCAGGTGCGTGACAGAGTGACGGAATGGATCCGCAAGCGATGCAAGACTGGATGGAGGCTCAATGGAAGGCCCAGGGAGAGTTGGCCAGACGGAGTCAAGAGAGGATGATAGCCGCGATGACCGAGCAGCAGCAACCACTGTTGGAATTGCTAGGGACTCTCATCAGGAGGACTGGTACCGCAGCAGAGGTTAATCCCTCAGTGTCTAAGGCGGTAGTACTTAATGATTGCAATGCTTTGACATTGGGACAGCTAAAATCATACGACAACTTTGATGATTTTTCAGACGCCTTTGAGCGTATCGCAGAGGTGGCTAAATGGCCGATTGACCAATGGGCTGTAAGGTTCGCTATGACCTTATCAGGTGAAGCACTAGCGGCCTACAAAACTATGCCTGTCGGTCTGTCGTCTAGTTACCCAGAAGTAAAATCAGCCATAAGGGATAGGCTGGGTTTAACACCCCTGCACTACAAAAGGCTCTTTAGAGAAGCTAGGCTTATGAATAAGGAAACGCCTAAAGCATTACTACAGAGGTTAAGAGGACTAGCGACCAAATGGCTTGCTCCAGAGAGGGCGACGGTAGAGTCATTGTTAGACACCGTCATCTTGGAGCAATACTTGAAAGCTATACCGCCTGAGATAAAAGCTTTCATAATGTTACAGAAATGTCATTCTACCCAAGACGCTGCCAACTTCATGGAGAATTATTTGGAGGCTGAATTAGCCAGCACCTCCAGAGGCAATGTTTTAAAAGTGGCCGGTCTTGATAGAATGTATGGAGTAAGAAAGCCCTTTAAGAAAAATGCATGTGGTGAGAATGTATGTAATGAAAAGATGTTTGGTAAAAACGTAGCAGAAAATATTTCTAGGAAATGTTTTAACTGTGGCCGGCCTGGACATTTATACAGAAACTGTAATGAGCGTACTGCCCTAGTGTTGGGAGGAGAGAACCACCTAGAGAAAGGGATTTTGCTTAAAGTCCAGATAGAAGGGGTAGAGGCTTTGGTGCTGCTAGATTCCGGAGCCGACCAAAGCATGGTCTCCCGAGAAATGTGGCAGACCATCACAGCCCATGACCCTTCTGCCTGAGGCCAGATAGAGGGAAGAGTGAGTGTAAAATGCGTGCTGTCAGACGGCTGCCTAGGGTGAGAACTTACACAATCTTGACGATGCATATATTCATATGATTCTTGCAAGGTATTGTGGGTAATGTAGTTCTTTCACTCCCAAACACAGCTGAAGACAATAATTGAGTTGTGAAACCAGTGGTAAGGCCAATAAAATACTTCTTTTATTGATGGGGTTTAATTCACCCAGCACAAATATGCTTGGTAGCAATATAAATGAGGTTACTTGCTTGCAGTGTTTAAATGGATAACATAAAGTCACAAAGCAAATCAGAAAACAACCTTCAGCTTGTCAGGCAATTAGCTAATGTTTTCTTAGCAAATAATTACCAACTAAAAAGGCACAAAGAAATAAATGAACTTTGCTTGTTAGGTTAACTTCTGCTTATTTTCCACACAGATCCTGCAGTGATTCTCTCTTGCTCACACACACAATCAGGTGCAGCTTTAATTACTATCAATTGACCAGCTGAAACCCTTTAGCTGGCTGGCTGCTACTATGTGAACCCAAATCCTGCTTTAAGAGCTGTTTGCAGTGGAAATAAAGAACAAAGATAGGTTTCTTTGTGATGGCTGAGGTGTTTGCTCACAGAAAGCTAGCAATAGCATTTAGATAGAGAACAGTCCATGTAATGAATAGTTTCATCTGCTGTATCTCCCCCTTCATCAATCAGCATAGGGTCACTATCATACATTGGCACAGACGAGTCTTTCATTAAGGCACTATCATGAGAATGCTTATTCCCTTGCTGCCATTCACTATTATAGAAAGGGTCTGGATCAGTGTTCATACCTGAGCCTCTCCTGCTATCATAATTCCTCTCTGTATAGCCTGGCCAGTATGTAATCCAGTTCTGATGTCCAGCCTTCCAATCTTGATCCCTGGACACTGGATCTTTCCTCACATACCTTCTGGCATAGGTCTGAAAGTCCTTTCCACGTGCAGTCTTCTCTCTTCCAGGTAGCCACTGGTGATTCCTATCTCTGCCATTCCATTCCTCTGGCTGACTCCAGTCCAATGGACTCTGCTGGCATTTAGAATACCTTCCAGTATAGGCACTGCCTTGGACTCTCCCAAACCTGCCAATGGCCTTTCTTCTCTTCCTTCCAGAGAGTTTCCTTCTCTCTCTATCTGCTTGGCTTGGCTTCTGTTTCTCCAAGTGATGTTGGTGCTTGTAGCCGTTGCTGTATCTTTTCCTCAAGCTGTTATCAGTAGAATAAGCTCTATTCTTATTCTGTTCTAATGTGTGCTCCTCCCTAACACAGCGCAGCTGTGTTGAATCAGGCCCTGCCCTTTGAGATGAGTGCTTAGGGATTACCTCCTAGCTCTCTTGATTGCACACACGTTTTCTCACTTCAGCCCCTCTCATGGCTGCTGGAAACTTGGTGCATTCTGGGACTGGTAGTCTTTTATGTGAAAACTCTGTTTTCTTACTTCTACCAAAACTGACAGGTTGCTTGTTCAGAGTCACATCATCTTTTCTATAGCTCCTACCTGAGCTATGATAAGCTTCCTTATCACATACCCCCCTGCTTAAGTTATTACGGACTGGTTTTACTGGTGAAACTTCTTCTCTACAGTCCGTAATACCTACGAGAGTGTTCTCTCCCTGAAGCTCACTTACTTCCTGACTGGGTTCAGGGTCATTACTTACAGGCCTCTCCTTCCAAGACTTAAGTACATTAATATGGTAGGTCTGCCTACGCCCTCTTGCATTTTCTACCATATAAGACACTGGGCTCACTTGTTTAACAACCTCCCATGGCCCTTTCCACTGTACCTCAAATTTTGGAGCAGTTCCTGCTACTTGAACCAAAACCTTTTCACCAATGCTTAATTGGCGGCTTTTGGCCCTTCTATCATACCACCCTTTCTGGCGAACTTGACTGTCCTGCAGGTTCCTCTCAGCAACCTGCGACGTCCTTTTCAAACGTGCTCTCAAGTCACGTAGAAACAGTGGCACCTACTGACTTCCTGGTTCAGGATCAATCCATTGTTCCCTCAAAATATCCAACAAACCCCGGGGAGCCCTACCATACATCAACTCATATGGAGTTACACCTAGGGACACTTGAATTCTTTCCCTGTAGGCATATAAGGCAAAGGGTAATAACATATCCCATTCTTTTACCTCTCCTGCTAACCCCCTTCTCAACATTTGTTTGAGAGTTTGGTTGAATCTCTCCACCAAACCATTTGATTGTGGATGGTAGGCTGAGGTTTTCACGTGACGAATGCCAAAGGCATCCCAGACCTGGGCCAAATATTTGGATACAAAATTGGACCCTCGGTCAGTCAACACCTCTCTTGGGAATCCCACTTCACAAAACAATTTTACTAGCTCTAAAGCTATTGTTTTTGCAGAAACATTCCTCAATGGTATGGCCCAGGGAAACCTTGTTGCCTGATCTACCATAACTAGGATGTATTGGAAACCTCGGGGCGTTTTGACTAATGGGCCTACAATATCCATGGCAATGCGACCAATTGGGTCTGTGATGATTGGCATGGGGATCAATGGCACCACCGGTGGGTGAGCCGCTGTAACTCGCTGACACGCTGGACATGCAGCACAAAACTGGGCAGTTTCTTTGAAGATACCTGGCCAGTAAAAATGCACAAGTATTTGATCCAGCGTTCCTTGCATACCTTTATGACCTCCCACTGGATGATCATGTGCTAGTCTAAGTACTAGCCCTTTGAAAGTTGTGGGTACCACCAATTGTTTATGAATGGCACCATTTCTGGGGTCCTCACTCTCTATATAATATGTCATTATCTAGTCTGAATCTGGGCAATTCCTCCCTGACCTCCTGAGCATACTTAAAAGCTCGGGTGAGAGCTTGATCAACTCGCTGCTCTTGTGGAAAGTTAGGAAACTTTGCCACCAACTCAGCTGGCACCCAGGGTAAACTTTGACCAGCTAACATCTCAGCCCTACCCTGTGCTCTGCAAAGTCTCTCACGCCTCTTTTGTGCTTTCAACTTTCTTACTTTACCAGATGATGGGGTTATTAAATCATCATGAGAGGGTAAGTCTCCTAATAACTCTGCCTGCTCCCCCTCCTCCTTCTGCTGGCTCTCTACCTTAGCCTGCGAGCGGGTGGATACAAGGCCCCTCTTATTACCCATATTTTGGCCTTCTGGAAGCTTAACCATCTTTTTAGCTAGGGACTGAGGACTTCCAAAAAAGGCCCGGGAGCTATTTCCATTATTAAACCTTCTCCCTCCTTCTTTCCTAGCCCTTTCACTAGTTCCTGCTTAAATCTTGGCCAGTCCTTCCCTAGAACCAAATCAAAGGGTAGCCTAGGCACTACTGCTAATAGGACTTCCTCTTGTTTCCCCAGGCACTTAACCCTTAGCCTATAGGTGGGATATGATGTTGCAGCACCATGAATGCATCTGATGTGAACTTGGCTTTCAGGGGTTTTAGGCACAAATCTTTCTTGGGCCTCTATCCTCTTCCAAAGCCTTTTTGACATCATACTCTGGTCTGCCCCAGAGTCTAATAAAGCATTTGTGGTAATTCCCTGCACATCAACCATCAAAAGAAATCCTTCCTTGGGCTGTTTTAAATCCAGACCCATTAAACTAGTGTGTGTCTGGCATCTCTTCTCTAAGTGTCCCACTTTTCCACACTTGAAACATTTCTTTCTATTCCACTGTGTCATCTGGTTTGATACAGTACATTCATTTTTAGAAACATTCTTAATTATTCCCTTTTCTGATACAGCATACCTAGCCTCAGCATCCATCTTTAGAGGGCCACCCATTCTATGGCAAGCCTGCGTGGCTTCCAAGAATCTCTCTGCTAGCATGGTTGCCTCTCCAAGATTTTGGCAATTTTGCTGTATAAGAAAAACATTCAAATCTTTAGGTACCCCAAGCATAAATTGTTCCAGCATTATAATATCTAATAACATTTCTACTGTCTTTTGCTCAGGCTCCAACCATTTTACAGCTAAACTTCTGATTCTCTGACTCAGAGCCCTGGGTGTCTCACCCACTTTCAATGTAACAGCTCTAAACATTCGCCTATACTCTGAAATAGACAACCCTAGGCGATCTCTAATAGCTGCCTTTACATCCTTATAAATCAAAGCCTGGGCTGCTGGCATTGCTCTGTAAGCTGCTAGTGCCTCACCAGTTAATGAGGCTGCCAGCCTTACTGCCCACTGGGTCTCTGACCATGCTAAAGCCTGTGCCACTCTTTCAAAAGACTCTAGAAAATCATCAACATTATCATCTGGAATTAATTTCCCAAAATTAAATGCCCCAATCCCTTGATTGAGTCCCACAGTGTTCACATGTGGTGCACCAGTACTAACTGCTGGTCTTGCATCTGTCCCACTTTGGCTCTGCAGCTGAACTAGAGCTTGCACCAGATCAAGCACTGGTTTCTGCTGTTTGATTAAGGCCTTCATAGCAGTGTCCTGGGCCTGCTGTGATAGCTCCTGCTGCTTGCTAAATTGGGCTGCCATCCACTGAGCCATCTCCGTCGGATCCATCTTGACCCCTGCAAGAAATAAAGAAAAAAAAAAAAACCCAAAGTGCACCACCTTCAAACCAGGTGTGGGGTTGTTTTTTTTTTTCAATTACCCCCTGTGCTTACACACATCCACCACTAGACATGCCCAGGTACATATTATCTTGTCTTAGTGATGAATCCAGCTTTGCACAGGGTCTTTTCATCTGGGACAGCTTCCTGGAACAACCACTTCTCCTCCAAAGTGTAGATGAGGGAACAAAAAATCTTCTTTCAGCTTCAAACTTGAATTTTATTTGTAATCCACAGCAAATAAATCCTCTTGGTGCAAAAGCAATCCGAAAAACTACGCCATTTGTCAGACGGCTGCCTAGGGTGAGAACTTACACAATCTTGACGATGCATATATTCATATGATTCTTGCAAGGTATTGTGGGTAATGTAGTTCTTTCACTCCCAAACACAGCTGAAGACAATAATTGAGTTGTGAAACCAGTGGTAAGGCCAATAAAATACTTCTTTTATTGATGGGGTTTAATTCACCCAGCACAAATATGCTTGGTAGCAATATAAATGAGGTTACTTGCTTGCAGTGTTTAAATGGATAACATAAAGTCACAAAGCAAATCAGAAAACAATCTTCAGCTTGTCAGGCAATTAGCTAATGTTTTCTTAGCAAATAATTACCAACTAAAAAGGCACAAAGAAATAAATGAACTTTGCTTGTTAGGTTAACTTCTGCTTATTTTCCACACAGATCCTGCAGTGATTCTCTCTTGCTCACACACACAATCAGGTGCAGCTTTAATTACTATCAATTGACCAGCTGAAACCCTTTAGCTGGCTGGCTGCTACTGTGTGAACCCAAATCCTGCTTTAAGAGCTGTTTGCAGTGGAAATAAAGAACAAAGATAGGTTTCTTTGTGATGGCTGAGGTGTTTGCTCACAGAAAGCTAGCAATAGCATTTAGATAGAGAACAGTCCATGTAATGAATAGTTTCATCTGCTGTATCTCCCCCTTCATCAATCAGCATAGGGTCACTATCATACATTGGCACAGACGAGTCTTTCATTAAGGCACTATCATGAGAATGCTTATTCCCTTGCTGCCATTCACTATTATAGATAGGGTCTGGATCAGTGTTCATACCTGAGCCTCTCCTGCTATCATAATTCCTCTCTGTATAGCCTGGCCAGTATGTAATCCAGTTCTGATGTCCAGCCTTCCAATCTTGATCCCTGGACACTGGATCTTTCCTCACATACCTTCTGGCATAGGTCTGAAAGTCCTTTCCACGTGCAGTCTTCTCTCTTCCAGGTAGCCACTGGTGATTCCTATCTCTGCCATTCCATTCCTCTGGCTGACTCCAGTCCAATGGACTCTGCTGGCATTTAGAATACCTTCCAGTATAGGCACTGCCTTGGACTCTCCCAAACCTGCCATTGGCCTTTCTTCTCTTCCTTCCAGAGAGTTTCCTTCTCTCTCTATCCGCTTGGCTTGGCTTCTGTTTCTCCAAGTGATGTTGGTGCTTGTAGCCATTGCTGTATCTTTTCCTCAAGCTGTTATCAGTAGAATAAGCTCTATTCTTATTCTGTTCTAATGTGTGCTCCTCCCTAACACAGCGCAGCTGTGTTGAATCAGGCCCTGCCCTTTGAGATGAGTGCTTAGGGATTACCTCCTAGCTCTCTTGATTGCACACACGTTTTCTCACTTCAGCCCCTCTCATGGCTGCTGGAAACCTGGTGCATTCTGGGACTGGTAGTCTTTTATGTGAAAACTCTGTTTTCTTACTTCTACCAAAACTGACAGGTTGCTTGTTCAGAGTCACATCATCTTTTCTATAGCTCCTACCTGAGCTATGATAAGCTTCCTTATCACAGTGCATGGCACCTCTTCCCATTACCCACTGTACCGAGTGTGTGTGGCAGGAGTGGGTACTAAAGAGGAATTACAAGTAGCAGTAGTTCCCCGGCTCCCTTATGAGGTAGTGTTGGGACGCGACTGGCCCCCATTTGCCAGAGAGATGAAGAAAGGCCTTAGCGAAGAACCTGAGGTATCAAAAACTGAGGCCATAGCACAAAAAGTTCCCAAACCCTTATTTGAGAGGACACAAAAGCCCAAGGGCCACACAAAACCACAGGTAGTGGGGGGAACCACTCCAAAGAAAAAGTTTGTCTTACGCTTTTCTAAAATTTCTCCGCTAGCCCAAAGTCCACAGAGGGCTTCTGAAGCCGCGGCAGGTTATGACTTATTTAGCATAACTGATACAATTGTCCCGAGGGATGGAAAAGCCCTTATTGGTACCGGATTACAGATCCAGATACCTGACGGCTGCTACGGCCGAATAGCCCCGCGGTCCGGATTAGCTGTTAAAAATTTTCTGGACGTAGGAGCGGGGGTAGTAGACCCCGACTACCCAGGGGAAGTGAAGGTCCTGCTTTTTATTTTTGGTAAAGAAAATTATAAGGTCAGGAAGGGGGATAGAATTGCCCAATTAATATGCGAACGGGTAGGTTTTCCCCTGGTAGAAGAAGTCCCTTCATTAACCTCTACGACCCGAGGTACAGGTGGATTTGGTTCCACAGGTAAGGGGGAGGTGAGAGGCCTGACAGCCATGGCCGATGGAAAAAGGGAGGAGGACTTGGGGCCCCAACCTGCTGATTGGAGGGAACAGCCGGAGCCACGCATAGGCACGGACTTGTCAGTACCACAGCAAAGGGAGTTGACCCAGATGCTAGGTAAATTTACTGATGTGCTCATGATGATGCCGGGAGAAACCCGCATCGTCGCCCATGAAATCATCACAACCCCAGGGAAAATAGTGCGACAACGTCCCTACAGGCTGCCTGAGGCCAAAAAGACAGAAGTGATAGCCCAGGTAAAAGAGATGGCCAAAATGGGCATCATTGAGGAGTCTAGAAGCCCGTGGTCAAGCCCAATTGTGCTGGTCCCAAAACCAGACGGGACGCTTCGCTTCTGTATCGACTTTAGACAGGTTAACAGCATATCGCAATTCAACGCCTATCCGATGCCACGGATAGACGACTTGCTAGACTGGTTAGGACAAGCCCGGTTTTTGACTACATTGGATTTAACCAAGGGATATTGGCAAATCCCGTTAACTAGAGACTCCAAGTCAAAAACCGCTTTTAGCAAGCCGGTAGGGCTATATCAGTTTAGGCGTATGCCATTCGGCCTTCATGGCGCAGCGGCCACATGCCAAAGGCTTATCGATCAAGTCTTGCGGCCTCACCAAAATTACGCACTAGCGTATATGGATGATGTAGTCATTTACAGCAACACATGGGCTGAGCACTTATTTAGGGTCGAAGCTGTATTGCAGGCCATACGAAAGGCTGGCCTAACCTTAAATCCTGCAAAATGCCTATTTGCTACTAGGGAGGCAAAATATCTAGGACATATAGTGGGAAACGGGCTGGTAAAGCCCCTCACAAGCAAAATAGACAGTGTCCGGAATTTTCCCAGGCCCCTGGATAAAAAGCACATCTGTAGCTTTTTGGGCCTTGTGGGATATTATAGGAGGTTTATCCCTAGGTTCGCGGAAAGGAGCATGATATTCACGGATATGCTCAAAAAGAATGCGCCGAACATGGTACGGTGGACTTCGGAGGCTGAGGAGGCTTTTGTTTCTCTTAAAGAGAAACTTTGTAAAGCTCCAGTCCTAAGAGGGGTCGATTTTCGGCTGCCTTTCATCGTGCAGACTGACGCCTCCGAGACAGGTCTAGGCACTGTCATGTCACAGACATTCGAAGGGATAGAGCATCCCGTTATTTATCTCAGCCGGAAGCTATCCGATGCTGAAAGAAAATACTCTACCGTGGAACGCGAATGCCTCGCGATTAAGTGGGCTGTAGAGGCATTGCAGTTTTACCTGTCAGGGTGCAAATTTATACTAGTTACGGACCATGCGCCATTGAAATGGCTCGGCCATATGAGAAATGATAACGCTCATTTGACTAGGTGGCACTTAGCCTTACAGGCCTTTGACTTCGAGGTACAACACAGGGCGGGCAAGTTACACAGTAACGCAGATGCGTTATCAAGGCTTACGTGCTGTCAGACGAGGGTGTCAGCAGCCCGTAAGGTTTTAAGGGGGGGATATGTGATGAAGAAGTTCCATTTCCTACCTTAAAAACAAAGGATTCACTGAGTTCTAGTCTTGAAGCTGACAGGCAGGCAGGCCATGTGAGCAGCAGTTGTCAGGGGCGACATAAACAAACCCAGCCACGGGGTTTGCAAATAAGCCCAGCTGAGAAACATTCCCCAATTCCTAATAGTGTGCACCTGGAAAGGGGAAGAGCTTATAGCCACTATAAGAGCTATGCAGGAAATACAGGGTTAGACGGAGTAGAACGAGGAGACCGGGCAGAACGAGGAGGACTAGCTGAACTAAGTGAACCAGCTGGTCTAGAGGAAGAAGGAGGAGTTTCAGACTCTGACCCAGGACGTGAGTCAGAGCCAGAACCAGGAAGGGTTCACCACAGAAACTACCCAGAGCACTGCAGGAGGAAGCAGCCAGTGAGGTCAAGCTGTTTGGAGCTCAGAGGCAACGTTCCAACTGGAGTGATTGGAAGCCTAAAAACAAACAGTATGTATTTGAGAGCTGTAGCCTGGAGAATGTCTCTGGTAGGAAGTTAGAGTTTGCTGATAAAAGAAATACCTGCAGGGTTAACACTGAGAAGCCTCGCGTGATAAATCCTAGGTGGGGGCAGGGCAGTAACACCCAGCCAAGGGATTTGAGCACCGAGCTGAAGAGAGAGCAGTTAACAACCCCAGAGAGAGAAAGGTATTTCCCTGAAGATGTGTGCATGTCTGAGGAAGATATAGTAGCAGTTCCTAAGCCTCAGAGAAAACCCCGCAGGCTTAAACCTCGTGTTAATAGGGGAGAAGAATATTCTTTTGCAAAGCCTGAAGCCAGAGCTTATAAATGTTCCAAGGGTAGAACCTGCCAGAAGGAATTGAACTCTAAGAACCCTGAATGGTGGCTTCCCTCTCTCCCAAACACCGAGGAATATGGTAGCTGTTATTCCAGCCCTAGAGGGAGTTGTGCAGAGAGACTCTGTGACGGCACGTTACAGGGGAACTTGCAGAAGTATTGTGGCAAGGAGAACTCAGACAATTCTGAATGTATGCAGGAGCCTATGGTCATTTATACAGTCAGTGAATGTTCATTTGATAGTGACCCAATGGACTGCACATTGATTTTCTCTGATAAAGTGACGTCTTTTCGCTAGTCAAAAGGCTGTATAGTGTGGAGGGAAAACACTATCAGTGAAGAGTGCTGTTTTGCACATATGAAAGCTATGTGCTGAGTTTTGCCTGTTTAACGTTTACTCTTTACTTTAAGAAGCAAGAAAAAGCTGTTATAATTTCCTTTGTGTTTTGCCAGAAAGTATGGCTTATTTGCTTTGAGTATTGTGTTATATTACCTGAAAAATCCGACCCCGGGAGGGGTAATAAATCCTTTTACCTTAAACCATTCATGTTCACAGCTACTTAATCACCATCAGACACAGATCTGCAACCCTAGGCGGCAGCCTGCCCACCTGGTGGTGACACTGCACAGCCAGCCAACATACTCGGCTAACTCAGCCAGGCTCCTGAATGGAGCGGCAGTGCCATGTCATCCCGTCTCCATGGCATCGCAGCTTCTGAATTGAGCTGTGATCCCCTGTTGCAGAAAACAATCTTATTTCCCCACAGCCTGACCCCCGATGGCCAGGATTGGGCTGCAGGGAACCCCCTGCACCCCTCACTCACCTTACTGGGTCTGGCCACATTGTTTGGTTCCGTCTAGGGGGACCTATTCCACCTCTGAGATGGATTAAGTCCCCCATCTCTGTGGCCGACCCCCGGATGTACAGAGCCAACCTCAGAATCGGCTCTGTACATCCAGGGTCGCTCTCTGTCCACTGTCCGCCCTCCCTCCCATGAACAGAGCTCCCCATGCAAATTGCCTGTTTATACTGGGAGCTCTATCCCCTGCAGGCTGCCTGGACGTTTAGTGGGTCTGGCTGTCTGGATCAGATGAACCCAGTCCAAAGACATGTAGAGCAGAGGAAGATTATCTTTTTATTGATTACTCTTAAGCCACTGGCTCGAATGCTGTCCGGATCGGATGTCCAGACCTGCTAAATGGGGCTCAGGATGATCCTGTAAATGAAGAGAGCATTAAGATGAACCCCGATGGAGAATGTTGAAGTCCGAGATGATAGGGATGATATAAATACTGCAAAATGGTGTTAAGTATTGGAACCATGACCATTAATGAAGCACCATATCTAAAATCTTTCGCATTTGAAAGCATAAGTATGTCTGGTGGACAGTTTTCTATCAGTATGTCCTGCATAGGCATTGGAAGTTCAAGTAGATACTAAATGCTGCAGAATTTCCATGCTATGAGGGTTAGGAATTTCAAAATGAGATGAAGAAAACAGCAGGGATCCTGCAGGGGGGGCTGAACTGCCAGCCTTTAGAAGTGAAAATTCTGTTGAGGCCTGTAATGTCTCATGAGAGTCATGATCCTTGACCATTGTTGGAGTATGTGCAGGTACTTTTCTGTGAGCAGAATTACAGGATATACATAAAGGAGATTTCCAAATTCAGAGAACAGCCAATGGCCAGAGGCTAGGCAGCTGGAGGAGAATAGAATCGAGCAATATAAAGGCAGATTAGCATTCCTGCTGCTATGAAGAGATTCATCTGTGGAGTCCCCCACTCTTGAATTTGGTCTGCATGGTTGTTGCATCTAGGGACCATTTGTGATGTTGCAGAGTTCTTCTAAGCTTGTCGGCTATGTGATTCTGAATTCTGAGAATATAAGTTGCTTGTATTTGAATGTGACTGCCTATAACAAAGTCCTGGATCTTTGCTAATTCTCAGCAGAGATGAAAGAACTTTATGCATTTATTTATTTGCAAACATTTGTTGATCCGCCCTCCAAATATATAGACCCATTAAAATGGTTTAAAAGATCAATACTACTCCTAGCAAATAGAAAGAAACACAGTTTACATTCATCTTTGTTGACATGAAACATAGCTACTTTGTTGTCTGTTTGAATTAAAAGTGATGTGCCCTCGCGTAGATGAAAGAAGATTTGAAGGGCATAGTAAATAGGTTGATCTCCAAGAGGTTCATGTGGGGTAGTTTTTTAGACTTTGACCATGTACTTTGTGTGCATTGAACATCCATGTAAGCCCCTCATCCTATGTTTGATGCATCTATGGTTAGGACAAACCAGTAGTACAATGGAGCAAAGAAAACACCTGTTGTGATAATGGCCTTGGATGTCCACCACTGCAGCATAGTTCAAAGTTACAAAGAGGGACCAAGGATGGTCAAAAGATGTTGGCAGTGCTGGTTCCATTGGCATTTGACATCCTACTGAAGTTCTCACTTTCAATCAAGCAAAAGCCTCTATATGAATGGCTGCAACCATACAGACTAATATTTGTAAATAAGCCCTGGCTGTGACCACCAGTATAATCTGTATGTTGTATGTGAAATGAGGGCCTGTAATCTGTTCTCTGACAAAAATGATTTTGCCTGAACTGTGTCGCGAATAACATCTATAAATAAAAAGGTATTTGTACAGAGAAAGGTGAACTTCTGATGAAACCCAAACTAAAGTACAGTAGGTGTGCTGCCTCATCCCCGATGGCTAAAACAAGATTATCTGAAGAAGCCACTAGAAGCCAGCCATCAAGGCATTGGAAGACAGTGTGACTTTGCTTATGAAGGAGGCAGCAACTACTAATGAAGCACTTCATGAATATTCTGGGAGGCAGCAACTACTATGAAGCACTTCTGGGAGGCAGTGATGGCCAGAAAGAAAGACCTTGTATTGAAAATGGTCCATTTGAAGCATGAAATTAAGATATTGTCTGTAATGAAGATAGATTGATATATACCGAAGCATCAAGGCAGTTTACAAAATATAAAATTTACCACCCTCTCCCCCCAAACATCCAACAGTTTTACAGGAAGAAACTTAAAAACATACAACAGTACACACAAAATT
The DNA here is from genome assembly GCA_033557465.1 of Ichthyophis bannanicus. Classification (NCBI taxonomy): domain Eukaryota; kingdom Metazoa; phylum Chordata; class Amphibia; order Gymnophiona; family Ichthyophiidae; genus Ichthyophis; species Ichthyophis bannanicus. The sequence continues at coordinate 1,042,959,353 of CM066032.1, read as the reverse complement.
CAGACCTACTACTACCATTATTAATAATTTATATAGCACTACAAGGCATAGGCAGCATTGTACAGATACTATAAAATATGGCCGCTGCTCATTACAGCTTATAAACTAATCAAGACAGACAGTACAAAAGTTGAGAACATGGGTACAAATAGAGAAAAGCAAGGAGAACAAGAGATCAGGATCCAAAGACATGCTCAATGAGATGAACCTTTAGTATGGATTTGAAAAGAGAGAGAGAGGAAACCTGACATACAGATTCAGATAGCTTGTTCCAACAGCAAGATGAAAGGTTTGAAGTCTAGAGTTGGCAGGAGAAGAAAAGGGCAAAGAAAGAAGTAAGTTAGAGGAAGAGCAGAGTTCATGAGGAGGGGTGTAGAATTTGCTCTCTGCCCTGGGCAAGCCCAGAATGCCAAGGAAAAGAAATAGGTTTTCAATCCTGTTTTAAATGGCTTAAAAGAGCGTTCTGCCCACAGATATGGTAGAAGGGTATTCCATGTGAACTTAAGCAAGCCAGTTAAACCTCTGTTGTCTCAGGAACAAACTTTGAGTTTAAATCTCCTGGGGACAGAGAAATACCTCTTATACATGAATTTGACTTGTCTTAATCTGAGAAAGGTGTGAGCTAAATCCCCCCAGGACCCAGTTTTAAAACACACAGAAACAGTAATGTTCCACTAACAATGGTGTCACACGTGGTCAGACTTCTGTATATTACAAATAAGCCTAATGGCTGTGTTTTGCATGGTGTGTAAATACTTCAGTGTGGCATTCTTGAGACATTATATAAAGAATTACAATAATCTAGCAAACTAATTACTGTCGCATGGACTGTTTTATCTAAATAAGGTCTCAATATTTTGATCTACCACAGAGCCAAAAAGCAGCCTTTAGCCATAGCTGAAACCTGAAACTCAAAAGATAACTGGGAATCCACATGTACACTAAGAATGCACAATGATGATATAAGAGATATTAGTTGATTCACAAGCAAGGGAGCAACAGCTGGTATAGGAAAATAGCCTGTAATCCACATGGCTTGAACTCTAATAGATTTAATTTCAAAAAATGTCTATGCAGTCAGTGTGACTCAGCAGCCAAACAATCATTTACTTTCTTAAAGTATAAATGATGAGGATTACATGAGAAAATATGTATGCGTACAAGCATCTTTGAGATCTAGGGTACACACTAGTCACCCATCTTTAAGAATGGTAGAATGGAGGGAAGAATATTCAGCTTGAATTTCTCCTTGTGAAGAAAAAGGTTGAGTTTTCTAAGATCTAAAATTGGATCTACAACTTCAGCCGTCTTAGAACTGAGGAAATACATGGGATAGGAGAACTGACTTTATGATGTTGGACTGAAGAAGAGAGACTTCACATAAAAGATTAACATGGCTCCAGTGTAAAGGCTGATGTGGACATGGGGTGATGAACATGATATGATTGTGATCTTTTCTCTGGACAGAAAGAAGTGAATCCAACTCCTCACAGAAAGGGCAAGCTCTATTTTCTGGAGGGTTCCAGTTGTGATACATGTTTGCAATCAAAAAGAAGGCTGCTACTTTGGTTGGGTTTTTGTTTGCCATCTAGGCTTGACAAAGACAAGATGTTGCATCTGCTGAGGTTACATAAGAACATAAGATATGCCATACTGGATCAGACCAAGGTCCATCAAGCCCAGTATCCTGTTTCCAACAGTGGCCAATCTAGTTCATACAAACCTAGCAGTATCCCCAAGAGACACAGGTTCCACAATGCTTGTATTGGGTCAAGCATTGATATCCTGGGTCCCTTTTTAATAATGGTTTATGGACCTTTCCTCCAGGAACTTGTCCAAACCTTTTTTAAACCCAGCTACACTAACAGCTCTTACTACATCCTCCGGCAACAAATTCCAGAGGTTGTTTCTGATAAGGTCAAAAGCTCCTCCTATAGTAGCAAAAGCCTTTGTGGCAGAAAGATATTGAAAAGTAGAGCAGTGAACTTTTATGATGTCCACTGTCTCTTGTATTTTACTTCCAAATAGCCAATCCCCTGTACAAGAAGCATTTGCCAAAAGTGGATGCCCTCATATAATCCAAATGTGCACAAGAATCCAGACACATGGTAGCAATACAGAAGTAGAAATTCTAGCTGAAGGGTTTATGGTTTATTAAAAACTTGATATACCGCCCTTCATCACAGCAGATCAGTTTACAATGATTATAATTAAAAATAATATAAAAGAAAAGAACTCCATTTACATTATTATAAAGAAGGATAGAGGAGGCAGGGAAAAATAGGAAAGGACAGGTGAGGGGGGAATGCAGAATCATAAGAACCAAAGGGATAGGTCGAAGGCAAGTTTAAAAAGATGTGTCTTCAAAGCAGACTTGAACTTGGGATATGACATCTCCAATCGGATATCAGAGGGGAGAGAATACTAAAGGTAGGATCCCAAGAAGCAGAAAGTCATGTATCTTGTATTTTTGAGCTGAGCCTGTGAAGGAGAAGGCAGATGTAATCAGTGTCCATGATCTGAGCGTAAAACCCGAGGGGGGTGAGCATGTGGAATGAGAAGAGAGGACAGATATGCATGAATATCAGAATGAAGAATCTTATGTGCGAGTGCGAGGTTCTTGTAATGAATCTGGTGAGCGACAGGTAACCAGTGTGATTTAATGAACAACAGGGAAACATGGCCAAATTTGGAAGCATGATGGAGAAGGCAAACAGTTGTATTTTGAACGGATTGGAGTCAGTTGAGTTGATGTTGTGGTAAACCAGCATAAATGACATTGTAGTAATTTATACATGACATAACTAAAGTAAGCAGCAGAGTGAAGATTGGTGAATCTGGAAGAAATGACCAGATGGAGTGTATTTGGTGGAGTGTGTAAAAAGAGCATTTCACCACCATGCTGATGTACTTGTGAAAGGGAAAATACATATCTAAGATGAACCCAAGATAGCGCAAAGAAGAGACAAGAGGTATAGGAAAGTGTCAAGTGAAGAGGATATGAGAAGAATGGGTTCTAAGGCCTGGGCATGGAGAAGAAGAGGAACCCATCCACCATAAATCAGATATTTTGGAGGGATTCAGTGTTAGGCAATTGGCATGCAGCCATGTCGCAATGAGGGAGAGGCAGCTGTTGAGGACCATCAGGTAAGGGGAAATAGCATCCATGTGGAAGAGCAGCAGGATATTGCTGGATGACATTAGCAAGAGAAGCTAGAAAAATGTTAAAAAGAGGAGGTGCCAGAATAGATCCCTGAGGGACATAACAAGAAAGTGGTAGAGGAGTGGATAGAGAATCCTGGAAAGAAACAGAATAGGAACAATTTGTGAAAAAAGAGTGAAACTTCCATAGGACCATACTATGGCAACCAGCAGCGTGAAGATGTGAAAGAAGAGGAGAGTGATTGATCAGATCAAAAGCACAGGGTACATCCAGTGAAACAGCAAGTGAAATATTACCCCTGTCCAGAGAGTACCTAATCTCATTAAGAACCAAACAAATGATCATGTCAGTGCTATGCCCAACCCAAAAGTCTGATTGTCTAGGGTGAAGGAAATTAGTCGTTTTGAGATGTTTAGATGCCTGGGTGAATATTTTATTTATTTATTTATTTTCTCTTATATACTGTGCTATTCTGCATCAGTGTGGTTTACATTGAACAGGGCATTATAACTTGGAGATAACTATTTTACAGGGAACATGGGCTATGGAGGGTTAAGTGGCTTGCCCAAGGCCACAAGGAGCATCTGTGGGACTAGAAACCCCAGTCCTTCCGGCCCAAGATTGCTGTCCTCTAGTGGGATTTGAACCCCTGACCTTCTGGCCTGAAGTACCTTGCCCCAACCACTAGGCCACTCCTCCACTCCAATATTAATTTTTATAAAATTTTAGAAATGGTTAGGAATGGATGGAACAAGATTTGGGTTTTGGGGGGGGTTTTGGGGTTTTTTTTAGAAGACTATACCATGACAGTTTTCCAGCATTGTGGAAAAACCCCAGAGATCAAACTATTGTTGAAGAGCAACAGTGCATGGGGGAGAAGGGCTAGCGTGGGCTTAGGAGCCCAAGAAGAGGGAATGGGATCAGACAAGTGGTCTTAGATGAGGTAGAAGTGATCTTAGTGAGAGAAATCAGAGTAATGGGATTGAATTTTGACCAGGAATGTGTCTGAGAGCAGATAGGGGAGGCAGAGATGTCACCTTCCAAGAGAATAGAAGGGTCAGCCACAGGAGGTTGAAATGGTTCTACTGGATTAAAGGAATATTGTAGCTGAGTGAATTTAGCCTGAAAAAATTGGCAAGCTGCTGTGCAGTCACTGAATTATTGGGAGGAGCAGAAATGTTACATTAAAGGTGAGAGACCACTGAAAACAGTTTTTTTAGAATGGCTTTAAGCATTAGAGATAAGATTAATGAAATATTGATGCTTGGCCAAAGCGATGGCAGTTCTGTAGCAGGAAGGATGATGCCAAAAACTGGACAGTGTGCACGATGAAGAGTACGATGCCAAATCTGCTCTGCCCTCTGGAGTTGGCATCGAAGGAGGTACCAAGGATTATGGTGATGACTTGTTGGATATTTTACCTGAAAGAAGGGAGCAATAGAATACAAGGTGAGAGGAGGATAATGTCCCAGATAAGTGCTTGTAAATCAGTGGGTAAAGAATAAAAATCAGTTGGAAATATTTTATTTATTTATTTAGACAGTTTTTGTATACCGCCGTATCCTTCAATCAAAGCGGTCACAATTGGGAGATACATTTAACACGTGGGGATATGAGACACATACACTAATACTTACAGGGAACATGGGCTATGGAGGGTTAAGTGGCTTGCCCAAGACCACAGGGAGCATCTGTGGGACTAGAAACCCCAGTCCTTCCAGCCCAAGGTTGCTGTCCTCTAGTGGGATTTGAACCCCCAACCTTCTGGCCTGAAGTACCTTGCCCCAACCACTAGGCTACTCCTTGAGGGTGGAAAGGTGTGAAGTGTTGAGGGTGGAAAAGAGTGAAGTGTTGATTCAGATATGATCCACCATAGTGTATGCATTAAACCAAAACTATTTGGCAATGAGGAGCTGGGAATGGAAGTGTCAGAGATGAAATGTAAAAGTTGAAATGGAACAACAAAATTGTTAGTCAAAGGTAGAGGCACAGTAGGGATGAGAGTCACTTTTAAGGAGGATGAGATCGGAGTAAGCACAAGATCTAAGGGGTGCCCAGCCACATAAGTTGGGCACAGGATGTGTTGTTGGAGTGAAAGATCAGAGATGAGAGAGAGAAAATTGTTGTCTCAAGGTCTAGTTGGATTGTCTATGTGAACGTTGAAGTCTCCTAATAAAAGGAGATCTGGGAAAGTAGTGGTAACCTCAGTAAGGGTCATCATCAGAGACTCCCAGAGGGTGAGTGATAATGATAGGGGATGTATAGCAAAAGAAAAGTGAGACTATGGGGAGGGGGGGGATCCAAACAGGCAAAGCCTCGGGGTAGGGCAACAGAGGAGATGAAAGTTCTGCGACGCCAAGAGTGTCCCGGTATAGAAGGACAATGCACCCTCCAGAGCAAGAGATGAGAGAAGTAGATGATGCATTAAAACCTGGAGGGAAGCAGTGGTTAAAGGATGGCTTCCTCACCGTCCTGCACCCAGGTTTCTGTAAGTTACAACAGGTCTAACAAGCGCTCTAATAAGAAATTGATAGCCAAGGCTGTTTTTGCACAAAAGCTCAGAAGTGAACAAGTGAGGGGCAACAAGGAGGATTGGGAAGATGAAAGTGAGGCTAAGGAAAATTTTGAATTATAGAGAATCAAAATCTGAAGTCTCCATGAGGAGGGGGTTTATGGGGGGCGGGATAGGGCAATTATCCCAGATAACAGGAATGGGGGTCACCATGAACAGAGTTAAAAAACACAGTACCTTGAATAGATGAGAGATGATCAAAATCGGGCTGGGCAAGGAAGACTGGAAGACACTGTGGCCACCCAAGCCACCCTAAGGAGCCCACTTAAAGAGAGGTTATTTTGGAAACCCTATTCATGCTTTGGATATCTGAAAATGGGTATAGAGACATCCAATGCACAGAGCTATTTTAGAAGCCTGGTCTGTGAACATCCCCAGCGTGAGGATGTCCAAGATTGAAAGGGAGCATAATAGAGGTGTGACTGGGGCATTCCCAGGAACCTGGATGTCACTGCCTGATATCAGAAAAGTCCTGGACGTCCATAGTTACATTTTAGTTTAGACCTCTTTCCAGGTATGAATAACCATTGGGAAAGTATTCATTTTGGCTGAAAAACATCCAGAGGATATAAAAAAGCAAACCTGCAGCACTCAATGCAATCATAGTGATAGCAAGTGTGATTTGAACCCTGGCTTTCCTGGTCCTAAGCCACTATTCTAATCATTAGGCTATTCCTAAACATCCAGGTTCTGAAATACTCTTCTGAGGATGTCTATGTAGATACCCCCGCATTCATCCATATCGAGGACGTTCATGTTTGTGAAATTATGTCTGCATCTTGAAGTGTCTGCTTTTTTTTCAGATGTTCTGGCTTAGACATTCCAGAAAGCACTTGAACACCATTTCTAAAATCACCCTCTGAAGTTTCAAAGACATCATATACCATACATATAAGATGGGTATCACACATCCACTTTTGTTAACATGGCCTGTGGCTGAGTATAACCTTGTGGCGAAAGGCTGGACAAACATTTGCACTTTTTGGAAGACTGTGCATGTACTGGACCATATAAAGCTGGTGATCCATTATTTGAACAGAAAACATTGCCCCTTTAAATATTTTTTTGCTAAAGCAATATAAAAGCCATGGATCTTTACCAGAAGGAGAAATAGAAAACTCCATATACTTCTGAGCATTCCTCACAGCTGCTTCAACCCCGACGGAAGCATGTTAAAGTTGGATTATGTTGAAACCTGGAGCTGATTGAACTTTATATTTCATGTCTATCTTTTCAACACAGGTTGCAAGATTTACTTTGCTACATGCAAAATTGCTGATCCTTACGCAGGTCATCAAGAGGAACTCTAACTGTAACTTTTAGGATCTCTGTGTTCTTTAAGAGGCCAAAGCATCTCTTACCCTAGATTTGTGCAGTGTCTATTTTGCCATCCACTTTACAAATCTAGGGTATAGATGTGTTCATAGGGAGATTAATTTCTCACTGGAGGAGCACAGGATCATAGAAATAACGGCCAACCAACAAGTGTAGATGATATATTAAGTTAGTCCAATAAAAGGATTCATCTATAAATTGTTGACTCTTATTTGCACATATCACTGGGGAGGACAGGGATCAGAAAGAATTCCTGTAAAATATTCTTCCTCATTCTTCAAAGAAACCAGATGGAGCTCCAGAACATCCAAGAATGCCTCTATTTGGGAAAAATTGTATCCTGGTTGGGAGGATGGGAATGGATATACTGGTTCTGGCTCTGAATTTAAAGTAGATAGCAAAGATCCTGATAAGAATTTATAGTCCTCAGCATGGGAATAATGCTTATTGAAAGAGGTGTTCCACTGGGTTGTTGGTCTGCATGTTCGGCAAGTCCTTGCAATACCCCTTCACAAATTCATTAAATATTTTTTTACAGGAATGAATGTGGTTACTTCAGGAGAGGTAACAAAACTTAAGAATTGCCACACTGTTTAGCGGAAGGGCTGTCGTGTAAGGTTTGCCTCTTTGCGGATGATACCAAAATCTGCAATAGAGTAGACACCCAGGAAGGTGTAGATAACATGAGGAGGGATCTAGCTAAGCTTGAAGAATGGTCTAGAATTTGGCAACTGGGATTTAATGTTAAAAAATGTAAGGTCATGCATTTGGGCTGCAGCAATCCAAGGGAGCAATACAGTATAGGAGGTGAAGTACTTTTGTCCACTAAAGAAGAGCGGGACCTAGGCGTAGTTGTGTCCGATGATCTTAAAGTAGCTCAACAGGTAGAAAAGGCGAGGGCAAAAGCTAGAAGGATACTCGGGTGCATACGGAGAGGAATGGCTAGCAGAAAAAGGAGGTGATAATGCCTCTGTATAAGTCTTTGGTGCGACCTCAGTTGGAGTATGGTGTGCAATTCTGGAGACCGCCCCTTCAAAAGGATGTGAACAGGCATGGAGTCGGTGCAGAGGGTTGCTACTAAGATGATTAGTGGTCTTCATTATAAAGCATATGAGGACACAGGACTTAAGGATCTTAATATGTACACCTTAGAGGAAAGGCGGGATAGAGGTGATATGATTGAGATGTTTAAATACCTCCGTGGCATAAATGTTCAGGGAGAGAGCCTCTTTCAATTGAAAGCAAGTTCTGCAACGAGGGGACATGGGATGAGGGTGAAGGGAGATAGATTCAGGAGTGATATGCGGAAATATTTCTTTACGGAAAGAGTAGTGGATCCGTGGAATAGTCTCCCAGTGGAGGTGGTAGAGATGAGGACAGTAACTGAATTCAAAAAAGCATGGGACCAACACAGAGGATCTCTAAAGCTAAAAAGTGGACTGTTGTAGTTGTTGTTATGGAAGGACAGACTAGATGGGCCTTGTGGTCTTTTTCTGTCATCATGTTTCTATGTTTCAGACCGATGGTACATCAAGCCCAGTATCCTATTTCCAACAGTGGAAAATCCAGGTCGCAAGTACCTTGCAGGATCCCAAAAAGTAGCAACATTGTGTGCTGCCTACCCTCAAGGATTAGCAGTGGCTCTCCAAAGTTGACCTTAATAATGGTTTATGGAAAGCACATTGGACTACTTTGGACTACTTGAAGGACTACCAATGGGACTGCTACTACTAGAAAGAAATCTGGTGCAAGAGATAAGGGTGTTAGGGCAATTTGGTAATAGTGATCATAGCATGATCACATTTGATTTAATAAATGGAGGAAGGATGCCAAGGAATTCCACAGTACTACTTTTTAATGTTCAAAAGGTAGACTATGATAAAATGAGAAAAACAATTAAGAAAAACTAAAAAGGAGCAGCTGCAAAGGTTAACGATTTACATCAAGCATGGGTGTTGTTTAAAAATACTATCTTCGGGGGGGCGGAGCCTGATGTCCAGCGGGATAGACGCTTTGCGTTGAAGCTCCCGAGAGGCCTACTCAGAATCCTGAATTAATACCTGCATAAATTTCATTTTTTTGCTCTGAACTTACCGGGCTGCCTCGGGGGGAACGGCGGGCCCCAACCCAGTGCGACTGGACCTCGGGTCTCCCTCTTCTTCACACGGAAAACGCTCCAAAACAGAGTTCTTCCCACAAAAGATGGCCCCACTTTGGGAAAACCCCGCAACGCCACAGGGGATCTTGGAGGAGATACGCGGTGTGAAGGAGCTGGTACAATCCAACGGAGCGGCGCTCCGAACCATGCGTGAAGACTTTGGCACACTTCAGAACCGGCTTGAAAGTCTCCATACGACAGGACAACATGGCGGAGGTCCTTGACTCGCACGCGGTGCACTTGGTGAAATTGGGCAAGGCTGAGCGTATGATACAGAATTTTCAAAACGAGCTGGAGGATAGCAATGATCGAGCTGGTTGCAACCATATGGGGCTCATTGGAGTACCGGAGGATGTGAGAGCAGGAGACATGCGAGGAATTCTTGGTCAAAACTCCCCCCCTTGCTAAAGCTTATTATTTACAGAGATCTGGAGACTGACCGAGCGCATCGTGTTTCGTGTTCCTGACTAATATGGCACTCCAATCGGACGACCCTCGGGGCTCTCACTTTTCGATTATTGCGATAACAGTGAGGTAGAGCAAATTCGCAATTGATGCCACGGGCGAACTATCATCTTGGAATTTGGAAAAGTCATAACAGTTTCTTTTCCCCTGACGTGGGCAACGTCCACAGTTGCCCTGGATTTCGGAGGAGTGTACTCCTTGCTTTTCGCCCTTTTGGACTTCAATAAGATACCTATCAGGCTCACTTTGGCCTAATATATCCAGTGAAGCTCAGAGTGCACCTCTCATAACCCAGCCATAACATTCGATAGATTCAACGATTCTACTAGCAATGTTGTTGGACTCCAAATAGAACGCAGATCAGATGCGCTTTAAAAAATCCCAATAAACTATGATTCAACAATTTGATCTGTAATTCGCCGGATTTGCCCCGACCATCTTGAACGGCCCGACGACTGGTTGTGGATCCAGGCCTGGAATAGAGGACTGCCTGGACTGTTCTTTTATCTATAATTTACTTGGCCTCTATCCCTCCATGATGTGCACCTCGGTGGGATTCGAAAACATGCATAGTTTTACAGGTTAGTATGTTTTAGCTTGGGCCCTAGTCTGGAGTTTCTCCCCGACAGGGACATTAGGGCGCCAGTAATTTTGTTTTTTCTGGGGTTGGCGTCTTCTCTAGTGCAACCTCGGTGCTTATTGTTTTTCTATGGGGCGTTTCCATGATTTTTCATGAACCCAATTGATTATGGTGTTATGTGCACAGTCCATACATAGTTAAGATGAGGGACATTGGGAAACTGCGTGCATTATTGTTGGTGTGCTGTCTCAGAATTTATAACTCGTTTCTTGATGGCATGTGTGTCAGTTCTTCTCATAAAAACGTAAATGGCATTACTAGTCCAATAAAACAAGAAAGAAAATACTTAGCTATCTTAATCATGAGCATGTTAATTTACTTGGTTTTTTGTTCTTCAGGAAATGCATTTAGAATTCCGAGCCTGCGGCATTGAAAACTTAATACCACGGCCTAATATGGCGACTGCCTTCTCTTCCGCGTTCCGTCCAAGCGGTGTGGGGTAGCAATTTGGTGAAGAAGTCTCTGCAAGCTTATTGTAATGGATGTTAGCTTTGATAAGGAGGGTGTGGATGGGCCCGTGCACACATTCAGGTTGGAGGACTGTAATTTACGTGTATGGGTATTTAATGCTACGAATGTGGAGTTAATCCTGTTTATGTATACAAAGTATTATGCAGTTAGCAAAGGCATTTGCCAGCCCTCCATTAATGCTACGGGCGGCCGATTTCAACTAAGTACTTGAGCCCTTGACCGCTTGGCTTGCCGCCCAGAAACGAGTGGTCCACCCAAGAGTCTTGATTAGTTTACTGCTTTGATAACAGCTTTTGCGCTAGAAGATATATGGAGGCTGCTTCTCCCCTCACTCCCATTATTCACCAAGGCGCTCAGACAGCACAAACAATTCTGGGATCTGGGGGCGAGTTGCCTGTAGCTTTGACCCGGAGCCATGGGGGACGCCCAGCCTGGAGCAGGTTGACATGGGAACTCTTCTCGATCTCCTCACTTACTCAGACACTTTTTTCTTTTAATCCACCGAAGCTTCTATACTTCTGGAGTAGGTTAGTCAAATGGACACGCTACCCAGGCGAGCAACAGATTTTGGGATCTGCCACACGGCCATTCACATTACTAAATGATATTAGTGTGTTTGAATGCCCGGTACTACAATATTACTGGAAACTACTGGGGGAACAATAGGTCCCCTCTTGAATTTCAATGAATGGTGGCATCCTGTCAGTCTATACAGTACTATGATATAAATACCTCATCTGTTGGTTTCTCCGTTCAGAACCTCTATCATTTGTCTGAATGGAGGATACTCCAGGAATTTATGTTTGAAAATGCTAAAATGCTTAAATGCTCCCATCTGATCGTTTACATCTATTTCACCTGATCAGTTCTTATAATTGCTGATACTCTTTTGTTTGTTGTGTGGATTACAATCCCTGTTAAATTTCCATACCGGGGCCTCTTTGGAGGATACTCCTCAGTTCCAGAGAAGAAGTTAGGGGTGGGGGGTAATTGGGGTTGCGTTTTCCTTATGTGTATATTTGTATTTTGTATCCTTTGGTTGTTGTTTCGTTTGCTTGTTGTAAAATGAAAAATAAAAGTTT